>VWZF01003406.1:499209-604010 GCA_013396755.1 Sclerurus mexicanus
CGCGCTTCCCCCCCCCCCCCCCAACACATCTGTATTAACAAGAAGAGCAACTCCTTTGGGTGCTGAATCAGACTGAGCAAAGTCATTACCCTCCACTTGTGAGGAAAGAGCAGATGGTCTCAGCACAATTCCAAGTGTGTGGGAGATTTAGTCATGAAACACACATCAGGAGAGGGATACTAAAGAACTCTTTTGGGTGACACAAGAGTGAATGATCTAGTAGCAGTGCTGCAGTTTCTTCTCTGTGCTGTGAGATGGGAAGCCTGTAGGTGTTAGTGGAGGAGACTGTGGTTTCCATTCCTCTTGATGTTGGCTCTTGCATTAGAGTTAGTACCTGCTAATTTTCTGATTCTTGGTTGATGGGCACATTGTGTCTCCTCAATATGTCCAAGACCTCCACTTAAGGTCTACATGTGGTTTTAAATCATAAAATGGTTTGGGTTGGAATTCATCAAGTTCCAACCCTTCCATGGTTAGGGAATCTTTCCACTAGGCTAGGTTGCTCGGAGGACCATCTAACCTGTCCCTGAATGCTTTCAGGAATGGGGCATCCACAGTTCTTCTGGGCAACCTGTGCCAGGGCCTCACCACCCTCACAATGAAGAATGTCTTCCTAACATCTAATATAAACCTACCCTCTTTCAGTATAAAGCCATTCCACCTTGTCCTGTCAATCCATGCCCTTTTAAAAAGCCCCTCTCCAGCTCTCTTGCTTTAGATACTGGAAGCCTGCTATAAGGTCTTCCCAGAGCCTTCTTTTCTCAACAGCCACAACTCCCTCAGTCTGTCTTCATGGGAGGAGTGTTCCATTCCTTTGATCATCCTGATGGTGTCCTCTGGACTCATCTCAGCTGGGACCCCAGAGCTGGACACACAGCACTGCAGGTGGGGTCTCACAAGGGCAGAGTAGAAGGGCAGAGTCACCTTCCTCAGCCTGCTGTCCACTGCTTTGAATGTCGCCCTCGATCCAGTTGTCCTTCTGGACTGCAAGTGTACATCATCTGCCATGACCTCCAAATCTTTCTTCTCAGGACTGCTCTCAATCTATTCTCTACCCAGCCTGTATTTGTGCTTGGGATTGCCCTGGCCCAGGTGTGGGACCTTGTACTTGGCCTTGTTGCATGGTCCCATGTTTGCATTGTCCCATTCTCAAGCCTTTTCAGGTCCCTTTGGATGCTATCCCTCCCCTCCAGTATGATGTCATCAGCAAGCCTGCTGAGGATGCATTTGATCCCACTGTCTGTGTCACTGACAATACCAACCTTTTGTCACTATTCTCGCTTGGACATCAAGTCATTGACAACAACTCTTTGAGTGTGACCACCCAGCCAAATCTTTGGTTAAATAAATCCAAGAATGGACCTGCTGGCTCTCAGGGTAATAAACTCAACCTCTCCCTAGAAACATGTCAGGTCCAGGAGAGTCTTTTCATTATCCAAGAGGTAACAACTTCCCAGCTGCTTTTGACTTTGAAGGCTCTCTGCTTCTGTTTTGACAAATATAAACCACCTGCTATTGGCTGAATTGAGGCTGTGCTTGTGTCTGTCACCATGGTTCACGGGCTTGCATCTCAAAAAGACCTTTGGTTCATTTTGGGTCTATCTGGAGTGGAGAAAGTCTGGGCAGCTGGACCAGTTCCAAAGCAGTTCATCAATCCGTAATGTTTTCAAGAAAGTTTTATTTTGCCGCTGTGTCTACTAAAGAGTTTAAGGCTGTCCTGGCAGGGGATCAAACCCTGTGTTATTTGGTACTGCACTGACTTCATAAGGGTTTGCAGCATGGACTCAATTAAGTCTAAAAAATCAGGAAGGTGTGTCTTTCTGGTCTTTACATTAAATGCGTACTGTTTCTCAAGTATTCAGGAGTTGAACATATGCCATGTTTTGAAGCCAGTATATTTGGAGGCCCACAAAGAAATGTACTGTACTACATATCATATATCTCCTTGAAACAATCTAAGGTGTATTTATATCTTCTTCTGCCACAAGACATGTTAGTAAGTGCTTCCGGTAAAAGAGCATATAAAGGTAAATCCCAAAAACCAGGGCAGAGAGTTGTAGGATATTATTATTTATCATTGAGTAACATTGCAAAACTCTCAGTCTTCATTTCACTGGAACCCTGGCTGAGTGTTGAAAGACATAATAAAACCAATCAGTATACTCTCATTTTTCTGTGTGAAAAGATGAAGTCATGGCATATGGTCAGCTCACCAGTGCTGTTAATAATAAACCACAGATAATTAAGCGCTGATTTATTCCTCTACGTAAGTGAAACAAATTGCTTTAACGGCTTTTGCTGAGGACCATCTAGTCAGATGGATTATGTATAGGAAGTTCAAACTAAAAATTATTAGAGATCATATTTCAGTGTGGTGAAGGTTTATGGTAGAAACAATTACAAACCTAACAGAATGTGTCCTGTATTCTCTTTGATGGAAAATCAGATATTAATCTGGGGAAAAGTCTAATTCTCAACACAGCTGCTCCCCTTGCTCTACTGCACCACATTTAAGCTGGATAAAAATGGAAACATGTTTAAAAAATTGATCATAGCTTATAATAGCAATAATCACCTTGAAATTGGTTGTTACTACAGTTAATGAAGAGAGTATTAGAGCATAAAACACCTTCAGATTCCCTCAGGCTATTAACTAACAAGCTGGTTGTTAACCGTTGGTCAGATAGTATCTTTATTTGGAGTCTTTCAAAGACATAGAGTAGATCCTGTGGGAAGCTGTGGCATGAGGTGCTTTCTTGGACAGTGGCAGGAGCAGAGTGGGACCTTGGAAAGATAATCTCCATTGTGAGACTCCCTTTTCTTTATATCTGTAGTCCAGCTCCTCCAGAGCATCATTATCCGTACATTATCCATCCATATCCAACTGGCTGTGAGCTCCTTTGCCCAGGGGAGGTTTTTTCCCCCCAAATGAGCCAGGAATTGCTGGGGGTCTCATTCAGAAAACCTTCAGGGCTCTTTGCAAGTACAGGCTGGGCTTGTCTGGTTGGGATGGAGAGAAATGCACCCTGGAATTTTGCATTGCCAATGGCAGCAAGACTGTATGGTTGCAAAAAAGACAGAAATGGTTCAGTTTCTCACACTGAGCTTTGTGTAATCTGTATTCCTTTTTCTTATAAGGCTCACACAGTTCCCTACAAAATCTTACCTGGTGTGGAGATCCTGCTTTAGTTTGGATGCTCGTTGCTTTCTGAGCTGTGAAGCAGTAAGGGGCTCATAAAATTCTATCACTGGAATTGCCTCTGCTAACCTAAAGATTCAGTTTTGCCTATTGGGGTTTTCTGGCATTCATAAATTTATGGTTTACTAGTCAAAGCTTTGGTATCTTTGCAAAACTTAATGTCACAGAGCATTTACGACTAACTTGGTGTCTTGATCCCAAGAGTCTGAAGTAATAGGAGCAAATTTCACTATTGCACGTGCTATATTTAGGGGTGTTTTTTTTCAGCACTGTTGGGGCCCTTGTTCCTAGAAAAATAGCTCTTTACCAGAGCTGGTTGAATTGTGGCAGCGAATTTTTTCCCATGACTTGTGACATGTCCTTGACATTAAAAATGCATATGGAAAAAAGTGAGCAATTTTGATTAAATTTCTGAGTATTTGATGGAAAATGTTAAAACTAGACATTTTTCCTTGACTAATACCTGGCTCACAGCACTAGAGAGGTTTGTTGTGCAGACCACCACAAGCTTTTTATGGGGCTTAAAAGCAGTTTATATCATGCTACAACTTCAAATATAATTATGCGAGCTCAGAAAATGCTTTGCAGACGTGAAACTCCATGTGTCAGCCCACAGTTTCAATGTTTTAGGTGCAAGAAGAACAGGCTGCTTCAGCAAGACATTTCAACCCTGTGCTCTGGAAGCAGACTCATTTCCAGGTTGCAAATACTCCGTGGTCTGTTGTGACCTTTTAAACTTCCTGATCAAATCGAAGAGAGGCAACTAGCGGAATATAATCTCTAGAGTGGAAGCCTTTTTTTTTAAAAAAAAAAAATTGTTTTTACAATATTCTGGCATTAGTTACTTTAACTTAATTTTCCATGATGGTGTCAACCACTCTTTTCTTCTCCTTCACGGGCCAGGCTGTCCTGCAGGTGCAGTCAATCCATCCATTAGGGGGCCAGGCCAGGGTGATTGGAAGTCCCAGCTGAGGCTCATCAGGGTAATTAAGGCTCATTAGTGCCCTCAGGAGCCTGATGACAAGAGAGTGTTTTCCTTGGTCTTACTCTCTTCTTGGCGGCTTCATTTCTATGAAAAGAGAGTTCTGAGTTGCAGAAGGGAAGGACTTTTGTAAGTGCACTGAAGGTATCACTTAGGAGAGCTTATTTCTTGGCTCTGTTCTAGACCATATTTAAATTTTGATGCTAAAATGTCATTAAATATCATCATTTGAACAAAGTGGAAACAATATTTCTATTTGTAGGTGTTTGGCCATGATATGTTGTGCATGTGGAGCAGTGGGACATGGACTGCACTCTTCATGGGACAAAGTGGGACTGAGATTCTCTACCTCCTATCCAGATGTTCTCTCTGGGCTGCAAAATAAGCAGTAAGTCTCAGTCTTTGTTATATCTGACTTTCATTTTATCAATGGAAGTATCTGTGTCAAGTGAAATGGTGTGGGCTCTTTTGAAGTCTGGGTTTTGTTGGCTCAATGAGATAAAAATGAAGCCCATTCAAATTCAGTTCAGCATGAACTGGAGTGGCTTTTCTCTTTTTTTTTCTTAGTTTTAATTCAGCTGACAAATTGAAAAGAAATTATTCACGCAGCGCTACCTGACAGTTTGTCGGAGAAATAGTCTTCTGAAAAATGTAGAGGCTTGTTTTGTAAAAGATCTGTGGTTTGCTCTGTGGAAGACAAAATGCTTCATTCAGAATTGAATGAAAACTGTAGAAGGATTGCAGTAATTTAACAGGTTTTATTCCAAATCCCGTAACATTTTCTCTGTAGATACAGCTACTCACAGTACCTAATGAGCTCCCTGTGCTGATCAAAATGCGCAGACACAAATGCCATTGAAAGCATAATGAAGTTGTTAAAATGTAAACAGCATTTTCTGTTTCTGTGTTATAAACTACCTGAAACTTTTCAACTAAATGGATAATTCAGTTTCTACTGGGTTGTACTTGAAGTGCTGCGCTTTGCTGTTGTGGGAAATCAAATGTATTCTGCTTCTCAGGAGTGAGTTGTGGGGACAGAGCAAGGCTTTTTGGGGTTTGGTTTAGTTGTTAATATTGAACGCAACTATTGTAGTTAAAAATCTAAGACAACTATGTCCAGCAGCCAAAGTGCAGGAAAAAAGATCTCCTCTGATTGAGGATAGTTACCAAACTTCCATCAAACCCAAAGTGGAAACCTGTGTAAGCCAGCTGATCTTTCCAATTGCTGTATTTTGATCCAGAGAACAAAAAACAAGAGTATGAAGCAGCTACAGAAAAAGGCACATAGGGAAAAAAAATACTTTCAGGGTGGAATTTACTTCCAGTTCTAATTTTGAGAAAGAACTTCCTTTGAAAATAGCCTTATTTCATTAGGGCTGTAACCAGAGAATACTTGGGTGTGAACAGGGCTAGTTGATCTTGCTTCCAACTAGCCTGCAAGGAAACTTGATTTTGATATAGTGTCCCAAACCTTAAGGTAAGTACCATAGAGACATTCTTCTGCTGGTGTTAAAAACTCAAGAAATACCTTTGTTTCTCCTGACTTGCTATAACTGTTAAGAAAATTATTTGCAATAGAGCAGTCATTGCATCTCATCCCCACAAGTGTAATGAACTGGCCTTTTACTGCTTAGCTGTGTTTCCTCTTCTAATGGTCTGCAAGGAGGTATTTTCCTGAAAAGTTCCTGAAACCTGGAGAGAGAAAAAAACTCCAAAACTGAGCAGTGGTACTCCCTGATTTGTTTCAGCACTGTAAAGGTGTTGCCCTTAGTCACTTTATTAAGGAAGCAGCTTTCTGGGAAGAACAGGTAGCATAAGAAATGACATCATGGAAATTTAGCACTTGGAGTAGAGGTACCAGAGGTTACAGCTGGAGGTATGAAGATAAGTTTGTGTTTCTCTAAGATACTCAGAGTGGAATTGAGAGAGAAGAGACAAAAAAGCAGCCAAATGTGAACATTATTTCCAGAAACATAGTTTTCCCCATGAAGTTTAAAGCTTTCTTGTTTCTGTGTGAAGTGCATCTTAGCTAGAGTGGAAGAATGGTAGGATAGGGCCAGGTTTTGCTGATTCTCTCAATAGGTGCTTGTGGTGAGGCTTTTAGATCTCACTTAGGTAACAAAGTAAGGATGAGACTTCCAAAAGAAAGGAATATAGACTTTAACATGAACTTCAGCATGTAGTAAGCTGATTTTAGCAAAACAGAGGTGACAGGCAGTTGTTAGTACTTTTTTTGGCCTTTGCTGTAATAGTTTTGTATTCTGGTATAGACAAAAGGCTAATTCCCCCATCAACTCTGTTTTGGGATAACAAGACATTGAATGAAATCCCAGTGTTGAGTCTCATTGCAGTTGTGTTGTGCAAGAACCCTGATGTTAGCAATGCTCTTTTCAAGCTGCTCTGTGAGTATTTTTTCTCTGAATCACTTTCTTCTTTTCCTTGGGTCTGTTTCCAGCTAAGTTTCATTGTGTTTTCAAGGGAGTTTTTGGCCAAGTATCATTCCTTCTTACCCAGCCCTCACAGTAGCAGAGTTTAGTTAACTCCTGCTTCTTGTGTTGTCTGTGGTACAGTATGTGGCCTATCTGTAAAGCCCTTTTTGGGGACCTACCTGTGTGTTTGTCTGTCTGTTCATACAAGCAATGTGTGATAATTCAGTACACAGTCGAGTGGTTGATTTTAGCTTACGGTAGCAAAAGCAAAGAGGTTGTGTATTAAGTGCAGACCTGATTAAAACTAGCTGCTTTAGAAAAAAACTGCAGATTCGTATTATATTAAACTCTTGGAGCAACTGGTCTCCTGGAACAATATGTTTGTTCTTGTAATGGGGTTTAGATCTGCAATTTATATTTAAGTTCTGCTTGTAAATAGTTTATAAAAATTTAATAATTAAGAAGTGCTACAGGTATAAACAGCCCAACCTGAAGCATAGACTCTACACAGATCTCTAGGGACTAAATAACTATTTGTTTAAATGTACCTTATACTCAGATAACTCACCTTTGTGTTTTAGAGTTACCTCCCTGTCTCTACCTTCCACCTTTCTTCACAAAAGTGGCACATTTTTATAGTGCCATAAGAAAAAAAAAATGGCCTAGATGGAGAACAGAAATGGAAAACATACTTTTCTTAAAACTTATTTAATTATTGCTTCTGCTAGTTGTATTATTAAGCAAAACTAAACACTGTGGTTGACTAATCAGAACTTTCTCCCCCAATTTTTGTCTCCCTCTGTTAATGCAACGTAATGTTTCCTAGGGTTAAATACGTGCTTGAATCTACACGTTGCAATGGTTAAACACCTGTGAGGAGATTGACTCTTTGGGGTCATTAAGAGAGGAAACATGCTCATCAGCTCTGCTTGCTGAGGTGTGCTGTTTCCCTCTGCATTGTCACTGCTCCACGGATTTGAGCTGCATGGGGGACTCCTAAGTCACAAGCACCTGCCTCAGTTTATGTACCTGTACCTTGCCTGGCCCAAGACTGGACGTCAAGACCAAGAAATGTTAGTGCAGCTCTTGCACTTAGTGTAATTACATGTTTGGCTGACAAGTGGGGAAGTTTTGCCACTTCCTCAGACAGTAATTTTCTTCACTCTCCGTATTTTAAAGCCTTAACTAATGATCCCTAAGATGAACTTCTCCCCAACCTCATTAACTAATTAAACAATTCAAAATAAAGAGTTATTCAGGCTGCAAAATATTGCTGAGAGGGCCTTTAGTGCAAACATTAGCATTTCGGCAGAATCCATAACCATTAGGAAACAGCCTCACGATGCCCCAGACAGTCCCATCTTTGCCATTTCAGTGTGCTCTGCTATGACACGTTAGCACATTTTGCACAGCCCCTCTCCCAAGCGCGCAGGTCTCTGTGCCCCCTGGACGTTCCGTGTTGCTGCTGTGTCTGTTCTTTTCTCCCTGCCAAATTCTGCAGTGAGAGGGTGTGGGAGAAGCAGCAACAGCATCAGTGGTCTCTGGCTGCTTTGCTGCAGTTTTACTGCAACTTGTTAGCAAGTGTGTAATGCTTGAGGCTTCAAAAGACATGTTTTGTTCCTCTTGCCGGCATGAAAAGTCAGCAATTCTTTTGCTGAATAAGAATACCGCGTGTTTCTCCCTCTGAGTTGTGAAACAACTGAAAAGGGAAGGTGAGGAAATGATAATGTGAATAGAATATCTCTGTTTTCAGGAGAGCAGAAAAACTTTGAGAGGGGAAAAAACCATATTTGTGGAGAGGTTGTTGTTGCTGCATATAGTTTTCCTGGACTTTGCTAAATATCCGATAACAGTGAGAATATGGTTGAAGTTACTAATGGTACATAGTATTTTGACAGTGGTGTAGGGAGGGACTGATTCAAATCTCTCAGATGGACTAAATACAAAGGAAAGTTAACACACAAATGCTGTGGCTTTTACCCTCCCTGGAGCTGAGAAAAGCTTTCCAGTAATTTTGTCAGCTGGTGCCAGACACCACTTAAGAATAATCTTGAGTGATTTAGACAAGTTTGGAGCAGGTAAGACCAAAGTTTGAATGATTGGTGTGGACAGATAAACACTGAAAGAATGAGCTGAGCTGCAAAACATTGAATTGGAGGATCTGTCACCATTTGCTTTGCTCAAACTGATTGTCTTTGGAAAACTATTTCCATACAACATTCTTGTGGAACACAACAAATGTAAGGCAACTTTCAAGGAAAAGTGGTCACTTAAAGCACAAAAATGAGAAACTGCAGCTCTGGCTGTGAATGTTTTCCTACCATTTTCTGATTTAACACAACTTGAGACTTTTTTTTAATTTCTCTTAAAGCCACAGAGCTGAAATCATAAGTTTTAAACAAAAGGTCACTTTTTATTTATGTACACTTTACAAGCACACTGTTATCGGATGTAATAGCTCTTTGGATGTTAACTTTTTATTTATGCTTAGCTTTGATGTAGCCATATGCAAAACATTGGAAATGCAGTTGGGGAAACAGAAAGGACGAGTGAAAAGTTGCTGTAAGCTTGAGCTGGGTTCTCAGGTTTATAAAATGCTTTTTTAATGTACAGCAGTAACTTTTGTCAGTTGTCTCCATGTCGAAGGGCCTCCAGACAAATTGTGCATGAAATTAGTGTACCCCAATGTGCTAATATTCCTACTTTGTATCTACATGAATTGCTAACCAAGGATTGGACTGTTCAGTGCCACAAAGTGACCATAACTAAGAAAAGAATGATCATACTGAGCCAGACCCCAAGGCTTGTGTAATTGTGCGTTCACTGTTGGACATTGGCAGGTGACTGTGAAGGACAACAAGAAATAAGCACAAGTCAATTCAGACTTCAGAGAAATCACAACTTTGTTTTGAGAAGATATATTTTATTTTTTTTAAACTGTTTAATATTATTGTCAAAGGGAGATATTAAGTAGTAAGCTCAGGGCAGGTCTGTATCATTCACATCACAAGGTTCTGGTACTACCAGAGCCAGTTCCAGAGCTGGGGGTGGTTTTTCAGTGATATAAATCCTAGTGGTTCCAGTGACTGGAGAAATCCATGTTGATCTGTTTAGGTCAAGGATGCAGCCTGTAACTTTTATGTCTTTAAAGCTTATTTAAGTTTTCTGTTACTCCTTGGTGGACTTTTATGGTGATGTTTTCATAATTACACAGATCCCTGGGGTAAGCTCCCATCTGATAAGCCTTTTTAATTGGTTTTGAACTCTGTATTCCCCTGTAGCCTTTTTCACAGGGCAGTAAAGTCCATACTTACTAATAAACAATTGAGTCACTCAAAGGGGACAAAGCCACTCCCAAATACATTATTTTTTCATATTGTTCTTTAAACTGTCTCAACTTCTTGACCCTTTAGTCATAGCAAAGACTGTGGGAGTTCAGTGAAACCTATTTGTTGCCTTGCAGGCTGTACTCACGTCTGGGCAACATGATGGGGGAGAGTTTAAGTTTTCCAGATCATTTCATCATGAGACGCATGGGGTGCCCCCTGCCCCCCAGCCACAAATTGTCGAGCAGAACTCATTTTCTATCACCAGAGAGCTCAGCAAAATAGGGAGCCATCAAAATTAGTGGTGGAAGAGGCTTACTGAAAACTGTCTTTTCTGCTCCTTGCAGATGGAGGACTGTACCATGCTGTGATTTTTTCCCATCCTTTGTCTAGGTAGTTTCAGAAAGAGTCAATCAATAGGGCTCAGACATTTCCCTTGCGAGACTATCCCACAGCCTAATATATCCACTTTCACTAAATGTTTCCAGATAGCCACCTCTTCCCCTGCCTCGTACTCAGTTTCATCCCATCACTTTTAGTTAGTTATACTTCCGTGAGCCAGCTGATACAAAATCTTTCCTATTCACAGGAAAACCCCTTTCTTCTTCAGGAGGAAGAATCCAAGGCTTGACTCAAGATGAAGCTTCTCCATTTCCAGTGTCTAAGGAAATTTCTTTCTTGTCCCCCTCTTTCTAGCAAGATTTGAGAAGTGTTAATAGTGGAGGTGCTTCACACAAACACTGAATAATCTTTCTACTGATTATTAGAAGTACTAGATCTTACTGTAAGAATTTTAGTGAATGCCCTGCATATCTGAGATCATGGGGGAAAGCTTGGTGGGATGTGTACATTGTTTCTTTATTCCCCCTCCCAAAGGTATTTTAAAAATTTTTACATACAGAAACTACTTTCAATACAGTACTGTTGTCTGTCTCATTCAAAGTGAGTTTTTATTCTTCATTTATTAGACTGATAGCAGAGTATCTGGAAAGGAATGGAAATGGGCAGGTTACCTTTCAGGGCATGATTGAGAAGGGTTTAGGTCTGTTTAGTAGTGCTGGGTATGGTCTATTTTGTGATTTGTTCCACTGGTATGCTTTCAAACTGAAAGTTAAAATGGTCTCTGTGTACACACCTCCCACCTCCCTCAGCATCTAGGGATGATGATGTGGAGAGCTTCTTTGGGAAAGCAATAGCGGGATGGAGAACAGGGAGGGATTTAGGTATGGATAGCTGTTAGGCAGAAAAAAGGTATTGCCTTCCTGAATTGCTTAGGCAGGAGCCCTATCCTCAAAGCAGATGTCTAAGGCAGATTAGCACTGCAAGCAGGGCATGCCATCCTGGCCCGTGTTGTCCCTTCCCTGATGTCTCCTGTGCCAGCCTTTGATGCCAGCTAGCTTTGCATGGATGTCTCCATCCCTGGCACTCCTAAGGGCCTGTTGCTGGCTCCCTGAGGTGGGACTGGCCAGCAGGTCTCTGCACTTAGTCCCAGCTGGGACTGGGACGTGGAGGTAACATTACCATTTCCTCACCTTCTTGGAGCATTAGGTTTCAATTTAACCTTTCTGTAGGATAATCTGTGGGATTAGGAAATTCAGCAGACTCCAGGTGCTGGAAATGAAGGATCTGGGCATCTCTGAGTTACTGTAGCACCTGGGCAGTGGCTTTGTGGGAATAAATTAATTAAATGGAGTAGATGAAGTGTTCATGTTTTAGGTGCAACTCCATGCAAATAGGCTTTATGCTTTGACTGAACAGGGCTAAGGAATTGCTTTTGCTTTTCTGCTCTGAACGAGCCCTGCTTTTTGTAGAGTGTTATTTGAACCTACCAACTCTGATTTACTCAAACTGAATTGAAAATAGTGTTAAGGTGTTTTTTATTCTCCTCTAGTTTGTGCCACGATCTCCTTTCTATATTTCTCCCTTATAAGAGTCAGTAGAAATGGTCTCCTGGAGGAAGACTATGTCCAAGAAGATATGCTTTCTATATTTAATCACCGTTGGAACTTTTATTTTGCTAAAGGGCTAAAGTGACAGCCTTTAGAGAATAATTATATGAAACACCATGTGTGAGCAAAGTGTGAAATGTCTCCAGTACCAACCAAAGCTATAGATATTTTTATTAAATATTAATGCCATGCATTTATGAAGGGTTTGCCAAGCAGATGTTAAGCTGGTCTTCGTAGTAATTTAATTGAGCAAGGAACATTTCCTGCCATTTTTATCAATGTCAGGCTTTACATGACATTTTAAACTAAAAATATAAAATGGAGAGAAAGAGAGAGAGAAATAATTAATAATCAGTTTCCATTCATGACTATCTGTTAATATTTCCCTTCAGAGGATTTAATGTTTCTCCTGAATGTTTTTCTTGGAGGCTGATACGACTCTGAGCTAACCTAGACTCTGTGCAAATTCTTCCACAGGGCCTCTATCTGGAGTTGGGCCCACTCCTGCTAATGCAATTCTTACTTTTTGATCTGTAAAATGATGATGATGATAATAAAAGTAAACCTTAAGGTATCCTGAAGATTCTGACTGTGGAGCTCTGAAAATACCTGAGGATAGAGTCCTTTCCTCCTTGGAGAATGACTTGATGATTAAAGGTCAGAGGGATCTTGTGCAAAAATTATAGATTGATTAACCTTACTGACACTACGCCCCGCAAAGTGCAATGTCTTAAAGCATTTGATTATATGAAACTCATTGAGCAAAAACAAATAAGAAAAATAATAAAACAAAAAGGCAATTGAAATGTCTGTGGGTCAGGTGTAACATAATGAGCCCATTCATGAAATATCACTGAAGGCCCTCTCCTCACAAGTATGACATTATTTACATGGAAAAAGTGTGGCCACACTTCTACCTTGTATATGTTGTTTTAAATTTATGAAACTGTTTTTTTCCCCCAGACCTAAGCGGGCTTGTCTCGGTTCCATTCCCTGGAGACAGTGCCTGCCCCCCCTACTCCTTGGGGTGTGATCACTGTGGCTGAGGGGACCAATTCTACCTCCAACTGAAGGAGGAAAAAATAGATCATAATAAATCAAAGCATGGTAAGGCTGAGATGAAATGAAAAATCACCAGCTTGGTCTGTGGGTTTGACCTGCACAGGCTTCCCATCAGTTCTAGGAACTTCTATAGGCACTGCCAAAACATGTTATACCCTGTGTTAAAACTGTGACCTTCACCTCCTCCTCAGCGCTTACAGGAGGTATGGCACACTCTTTTGGATGCATCTGGGAGGGGGTCCTGCTTGAGACAAAGAAGGTGCGTGTGCAGGCTGGTTGCTCTAATGGGATACTGAAGATTTGATCCAGCAAAGGATCATCCTGCTCATTCCTGATTTCCAGTTAAATCGCTACAAGCGCAGGCTGTGGAGAAAAGCAAGGAAAACTTCTTGGTGAGGGAACAGAGTGGGAAAACTTGCCTGCTTTTACCTCCTGAAAGCAAGGAATGGATTATCAGAAGTTCAAGGGCAAAGCACTAAACAGGCCACTGTTCCTTTGCCTTCTACAATTGTTGCCATTAATTTGTGTGCACTTGTGAACGACTGCCTTCAAGGAGGGGAAATGGAGAGAATTTTGCAGGTTACTTCTGTGCCAATATTCTGCACCACTGATGTGGGAATGCAGCAAACGTTGACTGACAGGATCTTGTTTAACGAGGTCTATACCAAGCCCAGATGTCAGAATGTACAGAAGACTTTGCATGTTATGCATATAGCACAAGCGTATGGAGTTTCCTGTATTTTCTGTAGAATAAACTCAAAAAGTCATATTCATCTGGTACATGTGCCCTGAGATAAAACACTGTTCCTTCTCAGTGCTCTGTGTAAGAGAAAATTCATTTTACATGCTCTGAAAGTTGTTAAGTTTTCAATGAGTTGTCCTACTAGTTTGGTTTGAGATCAATGTCTGGTTGACAGGCTGAGGATGAGAAAGCTATTTATCAATGTTGGAAACAAGCCTAAGACCTGATCAAGCTATTTCTTTATTGTTATTTTGAAAGAAGGAGAAGGCTTAATACTTACTTGAGGTTGCTTGTTGGCCACTTAGCTAATTTTTCATCCATGTTACAAGTCAGCAGAGTGCTGAGCAGTATGACTGACAAACATGAAGATAATAATCGAAGGCTGCCTAAATACCCAGTGTTCTGCTAAGTAGCAATTGACAGAATTACTTCCTAAACTGTGCAATGAGCTTTAAGTTTCTCCATCGTGCCTGACATCTTTCCAGCTTCTCTCACACTTATTTGACACCATTTGGCCATATTCATTGCAATGTCTGTAGAAAACGCTTTCCAAGATGCTGTGACAAAATGGGAATGTTTTGTATTCCATAGGACTCTGTGTGCCATAAAGAAACAGAAAGCCAAGGAAGGGGCAGACAGAGCTGCTGCATGGTGCAAATATCTGGTGACCTTTTGGGAGGCCAAAGATTCATCTTATAATTTAACTCTCTGGGTTTGGGAGTAATCAGCAGAACTTTTCCCAGCAGGCTTTCTGTTCAAGATCCTGGCTGTAAGTAATGTGGCTCCTGCTGAGTCAGCATCCTTGATTCAGTGATGCTGCAGTTTAAATGGGCTTAAATCTCCCCCAGACTCCAAGATAGTGGTTCATCACTGTCTCTTGTAACCTCCTCATTTTAGGACCACCTAAAATTGGAGGTTCTGCTGATTGTGAAAGCTGAGCCCTTATCAGGACAGTTGTGTCAGTAGCAGAGGTAGAACTCCACACTTTACGCTTCACATCGCTTTTCACTTTTATTTTTAATCTTTCTTACCTGGTAAAAAATGACTTTGAGTATGCAACACTTGCTGGGTTTTGATAGAAAGATTGGAGGATTTGGGATTCTTAGGTGGGAGATAAAAAGGGGGTCAAACATCAAAGGTTTCCCCCTCTTTTTCCAAACTGTAACAAAACTCCTGGAGTCTTTTCAGGAAATACGAGCCATCTGCATAAGGAAGAGCTCTCACAGGATAAAAAGCAGTTCAGGCCCTGCGTCCAGCAGTCAGTGTCCTGTCAAGTATGGCTTCCCAGAAGGATGAAAGCTAGTACCAATTGTTTTTTGTGTTGGTGTTTTTTGTGATAGGGAAACATATGGTGCATTTCACTGCTCAGAGTTTATACTCCCCTTACGATGGGCACATAGCTCCCATTAACTTTAATGAGACTTGCATGCACAAGGGGAGAATATAGGCCACGTCTTGAAGCTCTGGGTTTTTACTATTTTGTGTTACAAGCTGTGATAAATTAATATGTATCTGTACTGCCTACTTCAGTCTACCAGCTCCAATGGATTTTGCCACAGTTCTTTTGACTGTTAACTATACTGTATATCTTGCTTAGGAGCCTATCTGGTGGGGATGACAGGCCAAGCTGCTTGGCCAGAGAATCTGATTTTTCTGGCTTAGAAAATGAAGTAGGGTGTTGAAAAGTACTTGGAGGACACTGAATGCAACCCAAAAGGCTATGTGCACTATAGACATTGGAGGGGACAGGTCAGCATCTGGTGTTTCTAGCTTAGGTTCAAGACTCTACTGCTTTGTTTCTGAACAAAGTGTATTGCTAAGGTATTTCTTTCCAGCAAACTCCCGAAGAGTTAAACCCTAAGCTGAGGTATCTGATTCGAATATTGCTCACTGTAGCACGTGTCTGTGTTAGTGGGGATTTGACAGCCCACCTATTATAATCAGGAAGCTGTAGATCCAGCGTCTCAAAATAAGAATCCTAAACAAGCATCTGTGCCTGAGAAGTCCAGCTGACAGTGCCTGAACGTGGCTTGGATTCAGAGGCATGACCAGGAGTGGGGAATCCAAAACCCAGGATTAGCAGTGCAGGCTGGTGTCTGATTGCAACAGAGAGCTGAGCCTGTAAAACATGCATTTGCTGCTTTAGGGTGCAGAGTGCAGATAGTAAGTATGAAATACATGTCCCATATTTTGTACTAATTCCACAAAGAATGTATTCGAGGTTCTGAGTGTGTTGGTGAAAGCAGTAATGCCTCATTCACATGAGCTCTGGACACCAGCAGCTTGGTCCCAAGACAGGGCACAAAAGCCTAAAGAGAATTTGCTTCTCTGCAGCTGTCTATGCTGCAACCAGCAGCAAGGCTTTTGTCTGTAAGGTCTGAATTTGCTTTGAGTATTGCAGGGGTAAAATAATAATTTCAACAGTTTAAGGGAAGTGATTATCCCATTGTACTTGGCACTGGTGAGGCTGCATCTCGAGTCCTGTGATCGGTTTTAAGCCCCCTCACTTCCAAAAGTACATTGAGATGTTGGAGCATGTCTAGAGAAGGGCAATGACGATGGTGAAGGGTCTAGAAAACAAATCCTACAAGGAGAAGATGAGGGAGCTGGATTTGTTTACTCTGGAGGAGGCTCAAGGGGCACCTGATTGCTCTCTTCAGTTCCCTGAAAGGAGGGTTTAGGGAGGTAGGGATCGGTCTCTTCTGCCTTGTCTCAAGTGAAAGGATGAGAGGAAATCACCTTAAATTGTGCCACAGGAGGCTCAGATTAATATTAGAAAAAAATGTTTAACTGAAAGAGTGGTTAGGCTTTGGAATAAGTTGCCCAGGGAGGTGGTGGAGTCACCACCTCTGAAAGTGTTCCAGAGGCGTCTGGATGTGGCACCTGGGGGATGTAATCAGTGCCATGCTGTGTTGACAGTCGGACTAGAAGATCTTGAAGGTCTCCTACAACCTTGACAATCTTGTGATTCTGTGGAAAACATAAAAGCATGGAGCTGTTAATGGATACAGTTTATAAAACACCTTTATGAAGAGCATCAAGCAAAATCTGGAATCTCTCCTTTATTTTGGTAAGAAAATGATAAGAGGGAACATCACCTTTTAAATCAGCCATGCAAGTAGTTCAGTGCAAGCCGCTTGTCTCTTTTATCTTGTCTACATGCCTGTGTGCACCTTTAGACAGACACATGCTCTAGTACAGATTCCCTTCTGAGCTGCTGGCAAAGTTTATTTTAGGTTTATGAATTGCACTTCGGTAAAAGATGATGGTGGGTTTTTGTTTGGGGTGTTTTTGTTTTTTTTTTCCCCCTTCTTGAGCAGAAATGTGACTTAAAATCTCTCAAGTTGTTTAACTACTGAAGTTTAAACAAAAAAAGATGGAAAATTAGAAGTTTAGTCATATGGACTCATGGCTTACTAATAAGGAGGAGGTGTCCATCTCTAGGTTAAGATTGTGGTCTTTCACAGTGGAAAAATTGAGACTGGGATAAAACTGGAGGAGTCAAAAAGAATCAGGAAAAGGTGAAGAGGAAGATGCTATAGCCTGAGGAATGATTATTTCAACATATTTGTTAGAATGGCCATGAAAATGATCTCTCAGGGAGGGATTTTGCAGATGTATCTGGTAGCCCGGTTCTCATTTAGGAATGGTGTATGTGTGACCTTTGCACAGACGGGATCGTATCCACTTTGTATCTGTAGAGGTCAAGGAGGTAAACTCTAGGGATGAAAACCATTTATGTATTTACTTTTCTTTTGCCATAGTACATTCTTAAAAAAAAAAAATTCTTGGCCGCTGCAGTAACAAGGAAAGTAAGAGATGGTGTGTTTTCTTGTCCTGCCGTGACTGCATGCCGTAACCTTCACTCTTCAGTTTAAATACTTCAAGATCATCAGAAACTTGAATCTGAATGAACCACTTAACTCTGCTATGATGAGAGAATGATTGACCTTAACGTTATGGAAAGAGATGTGTGTCTTTAGTGCCAAATATCCTCATCTGAGTGTTGCTCTCTCTGTTGCTGTTGAATTTTTCTGAAGGTCTCTGTTTCATCCTCTGGGTAAGGATCAGACCTTTGAAAACCTGAGTGTCTCAGCCTCTCTCCTGCACAGCCAGTTTTTTTGGCAATGCTCAATAGTTGCTCAACTTGACAGCTGTTGCTCTGGAAAAAAATGGATCCTGTTAAGACTGGGCAAGGAGAGGATGGGTGAAGCCCTGGCCTGCCTTCTGATGAGGCTCGTATTTATTGCAGTGTCCTACTGCAGAGGAAGGCGTGAGGCCAAGGTGCTCTCAGGTAGCACAGTTCTGAGCTGACAGCTAAGAGATCAGACAGTTCATCTGGATCAGTCAAAAAAATACCCCAAAACCTAAACCCAGCCCCTTTGGACATCAATTGTGTTTTAATTGGGGGAATAAAATGTGCTTTGCATAGGAAACAATTTCTCACTTTTTTTTTTTTTGCTGTGATGCAGTTATCAAGGGGGACTTTGATTTTCAATTAATTTTGCATCTTAATGCTTGAAGCCAGACAACTCCATGAGAGAAAGCCAAACGAATAGCTTGATTCAAAACTGCTCCTAGGTATAATACTGGATGATTTTTTTTTTTTAATTGGTTCTTGGAAATAACTGAAAATGTTGAAACTGCAGTATTTTTTAATCAAATATAGCTGGTATTACTCAGCTTCATACAATTGAAACTCAGAGTTGGGCTGCATCAAAATACGAGTGAAACAGGTAATTCATACTCTTTTTGAATAACTGGGTTGTGCTTTCAGAACACACTTGCTGTCAGTGTTTAGGCTTGTCCCTGTGGTGCTGTCAGCTGGAAACACATCTTCTAAAATGGCACCTGAAGTTGTAAAGGAACCTCCTCATTCTGGTGATTTAAAGCTTCAGGAAAAACACCAAGTATTGAAAACTTCCTTCCTGTTAAGAATACTGTTAACTGGCAACTGTACCAATCCAGATTTTCTTTTTTTTTCTCCCTCAATCCTGCCCAGGGAAGTTTCATGCTTTGCCCAAAAGTGCCTATTCTGTTAATAGGAATGGTCTAGCATTGCCTCAGTTTGCCTGAAACCCAATATATTCCTAGGGAGACTGTCCTCTAAAATCAGGAATGGCAAAACCTTGACAGCTTGAGTGACCTTTGTCATTTGATGCCACATAAATGCAGAGATTTTCAGTCTGTATACCCTGCATTTTCTTAGTAGCCACATGTCTGACTGAATCAAATAGTAAAAAAACCCAAACTAACCACAGCTTATTTCTCAAATAAATGCATCCAGCTAAAACTGACATTTATCTTCTGTCAGGAAGGGATATTACAGACAGGAGTGTTTCAGGATGGCATAGTCACTTTCTTGTCTGTGAAGATAGTTTGGTCAGCTTTAGTAATCTCCACTACTAGCGTACACGTATAACAATACTGTGCTGGCATGTAATGTCTTCTAGTGCAATATTCTGTTTTTTTTTTTAAAATAAAACAGGGATCTCATTTAGATAGTCAAACTATAGTTAAGCCCCAAGATTAATTTCTATTCCTGGTCCCCAGCTGCCCTAAAAAGGTCACTTTGAGGCAGATTCTCAAGTTCTGAGTACATCTTTCTCCAGTTACACTACTTTGGCTCTCAAGTCCCTCTGCTTTCCAGATACTGTGAACTATGTTTGCTCGTTGAAAAAAATTTCTTTGTGTTGCGGTTTTGAGCCCTCTGTAATAGGCAAAACAACAACTTTTCATTTTTTGCCTAGAACTACTCAGCTGCATCCTTTTGACATTATTTATTAAAGACAGATCCATTAACAGTTAACATGGGGTTTAATTCCGCTCCCCCTTCCCAGCAAACGTTGATTCCAGCTCTTCTGATTTTGATGAAGACTGGCTTTGCTGGAAGCCTGTGGCTGGCACAACTACAAAGCTGATTTTGGGAACCTTAGAGGTTTATTTAGATTCCTTAAATGCTTTGGCTTGATGGTATCACGGGTATTTTGAAACTTTTGAAGCCTTTTCAATTCCTAATAGCACCAGGCAGGCAGATATAGACAGAGGAAATCGGAAGCCCGTGCCATCTTTGCTTTGTTCTTTAGGCTTGTAAGTGTCCCCAAGGAGGGGACAAAAAGGAATAATAACAACTGGTAGATGGGGACCACGTTCTTCACCTCATTGAGGGAAGATGGAGTAGGAAAGATGATGCTTTGTATGCCTGCCTTAATGCAGCCTGCACTGGTGGAACGGGCTGCGGAGCTGTGAACTTTGGAGCCTGTGCATAAATGCTGATTCCTGTGCTTTGGTGATCAGTTGTGAGCATGAAAACTGGCTCCTAGGTCTCCCTCAGGAAGCTCCGTGCTTTTCCTCTTTCACCGTGCTATATGCTGTTTGGATTGGTACCTCAAAAAATGGCTCCTGCTGCTTAAACAGTGATTTATTTCTTTTGTTTTATTTTGTTGGGTGTTTCTTGCGGGGAGGGGAGGGGGAAGGAAGTGTATGTGAAAGAATTCTGGGAGCACGTGGAGGCAGAAATCTTTGGCAAAATGTTTTCAGTATGTTACACCTGCATGTTTGGTTTGGTACTGGGAAAATCACATGCGGCTGCTGCTTGAGCTGAAGAGAGGGAACAGCTTCACATAACAAGACTTTATTTTGGTATCTAATGTTACACAAGTGATCTTTCATAGAATGACTGAGCAGAAATAGCCACAAATACATCTTTTAAGTATTTCTATTTGCCTCATAAAAATCTTCCGTTGGTTTCTTGTTAATGCAGTGAGTCATATTAAGTGCCTAAACCCTTGCAAGAGTAATTAGGAATAAACAATGATGCTGTCTTGGGCAGCAGGTT
Source organism: Sclerurus mexicanus (assembly GCA_013396755.1). NCBI lineage: Eukaryota > Metazoa > Chordata > Aves > Passeriformes > Furnariidae > Sclerurus > Sclerurus mexicanus. Next base: position 519,737 of record VWZF01003406.1, read on the forward strand.
GGGTTTTGCCCACTCTGTCCTCATGCGCTCTTATTCCTGCCCTTGGCCATGCCTCATACCTTAATGTGATGTACTGTCCTTGGATTAAACCACAGAGGCCACTCATCCAAATGACTGTGAGATTCCCTTCTACCATATCTGGACTTCATAGCATTTTAGGAAGAACTGTAGAGAGCTCTTCTGATGTTGATGCTCAAAGAATGAATTCAGTCTTGCAGCCTTGAGGCTTCTTTGCCTTTCTTGGTGCATCAAAGCATGTAGGAGAAAAAACTATGTCCAAGAAATGTGGCAGAATACAGCTTTTTCTGCTTCACCTGGAAGGATGATGGGCAGTGTTTCATGTATTCTTTGAGAGTTTTTTGCAGTGTGCAAAGACAGTGAAGCCTCCACACAACTTAAATCTGAATTAATTGAAATTAGTCTAATACTTAGAGGAAGGATAGTCTCTTAATCTTTGACTGTTCTGCAGAATTCTGGAAGAAGAATGAATATGATTAACTGGTTCTGTACAAAAGACCTTCCCTTCAATTAAATCCCATAGGACTTTCCCACATGAGAAATAACAGACCACAAAAGACTGAAAATTAATCCCTGTGCTGGCTACTTTAATTGTTAAGCAGAAGTGCATTTATCTGTCTTAAAACACATCCTGCTTTTCTGGTGGGCACTGCAGGCTGACTCTAAGAACTATCTCTGTAGGTTATGCTGAGAAATACTGTGAAATATACACTCCTGCACAGATGAGGCTGCCCCTGCTGTGTTGAAAGGAGCTTGTCTTGTTTTCTTTTAGGTATTGTGAGCATCAGAAATGCTTTTGGGAGGTGTCTTGATAGCAGAGCTGAATGGACGTAGCAAACTCTCCAGCAGCACAGGAAACTGTCCATAAGCAGCAACAAATTTTCTCTGAACTGGTATATGTAATAGAGAACTTGTTTGAAGGCATGCTGAAAGGCTGTTAAATTCAGAATTGATTTTCTCTTTGGAAAGAGTGATTAGAAACAGAATAGATAATTGTCACAGTTCATAATAGTTAGGCCTGTCTTCTGTAATTAAACCAGAATTGTATGGGGACAGGGCAGGCCTGAGAAGAGAAGCGATGGCTGTTGCATTAAAAATCAAAATATACCCCACCTTTGCCCTTCCCCAAAGCTCCTGGTCTCTTCAGATTTCAGCAAGGACCCTGTGTCAGTGAGCTCCAGCGACCACTGGATGTAGCTGTCGCTTCACAGAAATATGGCCAAGTAGACACCTTTCTGCCTCTTTTGAGATGACATGACAGAGGTAGCTTTTCATATGTCATTTCTGACACTGGGCTTTTTTCCTCTCCCCTTTCTTTCTTTCTTTCTATCATCCTTTTTACATTCCACCCTTCCACCCCCAGTGCTCCCTAGAATATGAGTATGTGTTATTGCTGTGAATCTTCTCCTGCTTATCAGCAATGGAGAGGACATGAGACTACTATGAATACTCTAAGAATGCAGTAGTTACTTGCTCATAACTGAACTCATACTCTTGAGTAAAAACAGAGATGGTCCTAACTCTCTACCTAAAAGGTTCCAATGTTATAGAAAAACAAATTCATCAAATGCAGGCAAGTGAGAAAAAGATCTAGAAATGAAAATATATTTGTCTCCTTTTGTGTGACAAAAATGCCAAGGCAGGTTAGATATTACAGCCTTTATTTAGCTCTTTATAACCCAAAGCTCATTCTGTTCTCCAGGGTTAAACATGAGTACAACTTTTCAGAGGTAATGTGGGACAATAGGTAAGCTGCAGATGGACTCTTTACAAGGGCGAGTATTCATAGGTCAAGGAGAATGGTCTTAAACTGAAGGAGGACAGATTTAGATTAGGTATGAGTCTGAAATTCTTTACTGTGAGGGTAGTGAAGCACTGGCACAGGTTGCTCTAGGGAATCTGTGGGTGGTCCCAAAGCCAGGCTGGGTTGGTCTTGGTACAACCTGGTCTGTTGGAAGGTGTCCCTTCCCATGGCACAGGGATTGAAACTAGGTGATCTTCAAGATCCCTTCTAACCCAAACCATTCCATGATTTTGCAGGTATTCTCTAGAGAGACAAGAAATCTGGGAGCATTGGGAACAGAGTGAATCTTAAAGGAGAAAACCACTACAACACTAAGTAGACTACATTTAAACAAAAAGTGAAAACTAATGATATCTAAAGGGCAGATTATGACATTTCTCATGTGTATTTAAAAATACAAAACCTGTGTATTTCTGAGCCAGCTAAAGTTAGTACAGTATTCCCTTGGCATGTTTGTTTGTAAAACCATGAGTCAAGTTTCGAAAACAGTAGACTGGAAGTGTTCAGATTTGTATACTTACCTGCACTTGTAGTTTGCAAAGACTTCAAAGCTTTCCACTTATTTGGTAGGAAGCAAAAGTGATTTTAAAGAAAAAAAACCAACAAAAAAAAACCAACCCAAAAACCCCCCAAAAACAAAAAAAAAACCACAGAAAAAGCCAACCACCACCCAACCCAGCTTATTGAGCAAATAGGCAGGAACACTGACTCACTGTCACAGCGGGTTCATCGCATGTGTCTAACTTGTGTTTGGTCACATCACCTTGGGGCTTGTGCTGGTTTGTGGGTTTGCTCAGAGTTGCTAGAATTTTTCTTTCCACACACTGGTAAGGTCTGACAGGTAGGTTTGAGCTCTCCAGCTTTTATAGTTTGTTCTTATGCCCTTTGTTACAGCTATGGTTGAATTTGCAGGTAGTGACAAATACTTTTGTCTTTGTGAAGGAAATCTTCTGAGGGCAAGGCCATTTTTCTTACTGTTTGACCACAAACTTGCTGGGGCCTGAAATCTGAACTTGGGGAACAGTGTCACAGCCCAGTGTGGTTCTCAACCTGCTTGCTGCAAGATCAGGGTTCATTTGGGCTTCCAGGTTAGGATCTGTGGAATAAATTTCTTGCCTCTGTGCTGCTAAATTCTTCTACCTGTGAAGAATTTACAAGGCTGCCCATGCAGACACTGAAGCTTTAGTTCTTAATTCTACCTAGCTTACAGGTATTAGTACAGCAAGGTGTATCACTGAACCTTAGCAAATGGGGCTGGAAAGGACAATAAGTTATTTAGCCTGGTCTCTTTCCCCAAGGCAGGATCAACTAGATCTAACCCTCCTTGACAGATATGCAGCAAACCTGCTCTTAAAAACCTCCCATAACAGAAATTTGACACCCTTCCTCAGGCAATCTTTGCCAAGACAGAACTCTTCTTACTGCTAGAAAGCCTTTCCTAAGGACAAACCTGGATCTCCCTTGCTGTAATTTAACCCATTGATTTCTTACTTTATCCTTAGAGGAGACAGAAAAGAGTTTGTTTTCCTCTTTGCAAAATCCTTTGGCATATTGCAGGGCAGCCATTGCCTCTCCCCATGGTTTGCTGTGGCCTCTGCATTCCAAGTCTTTTAAAGTCTCCCCTATCCCCCTGGTCTGCTCTCCCAGCCTGAGACCATGTTTTCTGGATCTCTGATTGCTCTTGATGCCCTCCTGTGGGCTCTCTCAGACTGGTATATTGTGGAATAGCTTTTTCTTTTCCCCCACTTGTGCTGGAATGCCCATAGTTGTCTTTCAGCCAAGGCACACTCAACTTTCAGCAACTAAACCATAATTTTGGTTTAGAAGGCTTTAGGGAGACAATGCATAAATGGTGTCTTGCTACCACTATGTGCTCACTGAAAGGAGAAAATGTTGGAGAGTTGCCTGGCTGGGTTTTAAACAAACAGGATTGCTTGGGTGTTTGCTTCCAGGGCAGACAATAGGAGAAGAGGGGAGCTATATGAGTAGTGTATTGTGCCCACATGTGAACTTAGGCCCTCCGGTGCTAAAAATGCAAGAGGCATCTCCAAACAGTGCAGTGTTTGAGCCAGAGCCCAAGTATAAAATTCCTGGCATCCTGGCGGCCAAGCTCCTCATTCAGATTGCTTGCATTAGCAAGAGCAAACATCAGAAACGTCCAAGAAACAAAACTAAAAGGACTCCAACACAGTGGCTCTCTAAGCTGCTTCTTTCTCATGCAGCTTTATTTTCATATGACTGTTAGTGTGAATATGAGAAGGATCTTGCTTTCCCCCCACCACCTTCCCTCCCCTTTACCATGGTGCATTTTAAATCAAGCTGTCCTCTGTAGCTCTGCGGCAAATCTGCACATTTCTGGTTTTGCTCTTTCAGAGGATAATTTCTCCTGTTTAATGAGATCTGAGAATGAAGTCAGGCATGAGTTGGAGAAAGGTCACAGCATGTGCTCAAAGGTATATTAACTACTGTTGGAGCTGGCATCCGTCGACTTCCATGAGGACAAAATTAAGCAGCAAACAGTAAATACTTCCACTAGCACTTTATTACAAGCAGGACCATTTACAATGAATAAGAATTTGAGAACCTTCAAGGATGAAATGGGGATGCTCGCAAATAAAAAGAAAAATCTTACTACTTAGTCTTAGAATGTGATTCCAGTCAAGGTTAATGGGGAAACAGTTAATGAGGGGTACAGAATCCAAGGGCTGCATTCATGCCATATTGTGTCTTACATAGGTAATTAATGCTACTGACTACTGCTAAATGGCTCTACCTGAGCACATTTGCTCTAGCAGGAACTTTAAATCCCCCACACTGTATACAGGAGAACTCTCCTGATGCTTTACGACTCCCACTAATGCTGAACAGGCTAAATCAGAACCAATTTCTTCCAGTCGTTTCCAGGATGGTGATTTGCATCCATCTCCACCACGATACATCCATCATTCAGGGCCTAGTGGTACAATGGCAAGTTTGGCATCAGCTTCACAAGGGGCAGGATCAGTCCTTGAATGCATGTAGTGAGAGAAGAATCACATTTTTTCCATTTAAGCAGTATTTCCACAGCAGGAAATGCTGTGGAAAAAAAAAAGACAGCTCCCTCTTGGTGAGACTTTTCTCTATTGTCATCTTCCTCTTGCAGTTTTTCAAATTTATTTTTTTGAGAAAGTCGCTTTTCTACAAGATCCAGGCAAATATTGCTGCTTAGCGGACAGCACTGTGAAAAATGAAAAGCAGATGAAGGTTGAGGTGGTCCATTAGCCATCCTGTGCCCAGGCAGAGAATAAGGATGCAAAAGCCACACATGAAGCTCTAACCAGCTCCCTCCATTCACATCTGCTCCTGGAAGTTGAACTGTGCTTAGTGCCTGGCGTGGGAAAAGGAAGAGCAAGATGAGATTATTTAGAAGCAAAGAGAGGGACTACATGGAGCTTACACTTACCGTCTGGTTCTGTTGTTTAAAAACATTTTGTTTTCTCTCCCTTGCACAGAGGCTTTAAAGTAGGGCATTTGTAAACACTCTTCTTTCCACCCAGTGCTCATTGTATTGACAGGAATCGCTTCAGCTGAACAGTTTCATCAATGTGCTCAAGCCTGTTTGTAGGTGGCATCCGGAGGGCAGATTCCACTCTCATCCAAGACCTAGGCCTATTCCATTACTGTCTTTAAAACATTTCCCAGGTGCACTTAGGCATTGCTTTTCTTCCCAATCCCCTCTTCCCCCTCCTCCTTTCCCCTTCTGTTGTTGTGAATAAACCGGTTCACAACATTGAGGCCAAATCCTCAATTTCTTTTGGGTGAGGAGTAACAGCTTTACAGGATTAACCTCCAGGTTCCACCTGCCCTCACAGGAGGGACAGTTGCTCCAGTGCCATGTCACCACATACCACTGATGGCTGAAGAATTGCACCTATTTATTGTTGCGTAAGAGAGTGTTTCATCAGCCTTTAATTCAACTGATTCCTAAACAGAATGGGGTCAAAGTGGGTTGTGCTGCTGAGTCTAAACAGCCTTACCAAGTGGAGGTAAATGTCTCATAAACAGGTAACAATTTACATCCTTTTTGAATTCCCTGTGATTCGGGATTTATGGCCTTCCTGGAAATCTTGGGCTCTGGATTAAAGGAACAAAAAAAAACCGCAAGGTTGGTGCATGATTCCAGCACATGTACCTTCGCCTGCTTTTAAGTGGTATTTCATTTGTTTTGAATTATGATCATTGTGGTGGGCTGATGTTGGCTGGATGCCGGGTGCCCACCAAGCCCTCCTCACTCAGCAGGATGGGGAGGAAGAAAATAACATGAAAAACAAACCTTGCAGGTCAAGGTAAACGCAATTCAGAAAAATGAAAGCAGAGGCCACTTGTGGAAACAAAAGAAAACAAAAGATTTATTCTCTACTTCCCTTCGGCAGGTGATGCCCAGCCACTTCTCAGCAGGGAGTGGTTTCTCAAAAAGACAAATGTCCTAATAATGGATGCCCCCTCCCCTTCTTTCTCTGAGTGTCCTATGGCATGGAATATCCCTTTGGTCAGGTTGGGTCAGCTCTCCTATGTCTCCTCCCAAGGTCCTGTCCACTCCCAGCCTACTGGTGAGGAATGCTGAAGAGGAAGCCTTGATTTTTGTGGGAGCACTGGATCAATAGCCAAAACTCTGCCATGCTATCACCACCTTTCCCTCTACCAATACAAACCCCTGCCTTATCAGAGCTGCTACAGGGAAAATGAGCTCCATCTCAGGCAGACCAAACACAAATCAGGCACTTCAAAAAGTGCCAATCTGTGCCCCTGCAAAGCCGCACTAAGCCAGCACCTTTTTATGTACCATCCTAGTAAGTTTGACCCCAGACAAGCTCCTCACGGGATTCTTCTGTTTATGGGATCTTGCTCAGCATAATTTCTGCTCTCTGCAAAGCAGCAGCACAGTTGGAGTGTGCTGCACAAGCTGTGAATCTGTTCTCTGCTGTGTGAGGGGGGAAAACCCCTATTTCTTTGAGTGGCTTGTTCTTGTCCATCTCTCCAACACTTGTGAAGATTGGAGTTTGGTTTAGAAATTCCTCCCATTGCATTCAGGAGAGGCACTTAGAGCTACTGAATGAATCCAAATTATGCTGACAATGAACTTTTTCTCTTCCCTCCCTTCTCTCATTTGTAAATGCTGAACTTTGGAACTCCTGGACTGAGTTTTTATTACTTCAGCTGCATCATTGTTTTCAGGGAGCATACTTGCATTTTGCAAGAAACTGAGTGAAACTGAGTGGCTTTTTGACTAGGAGAAATGAGTGGGAATTAGAAGTTCACTCAATTCCTTTTCTAATGTGGTTTATTTTTGTTTGTTTGTTAACATATCCTTTACTCATCTACTAGTTATACAGTACTGGTGGGAGAAGAAGCAGATAAGAAGATAATAAGCAGAGTAAATTTAGATATGTTGAAAACTTCACATGAAATGAAATTTGGTTATGCTAATCCTTTTGCCCAGCTTTTGACCCTATAGGTTTACAAATGGAAGACACCTGGATATTTCCTGCTGTAGCTAACTGTAGTAGCCTTCCTAGTGCTTTTCCTGACAGATTTTAAAGCTTTTTTTTTTTTAATTTTTATTTTTTAAAATGCAACCTGTTTTCAATGGAATTTAGAACCTGTTTCAACTGCATGAATTAAAGTCCTCGGAGCATTTAATCAACCAATGTAGCATAGGATTTGGCCCCCTCTGCTCTGAATGCTGATAATAACAATCCTATTCTGACTAAACTAGCGTGAGGTTAAGGCCAGTGCAAAACTACATTAATAAATAAAAAGCACCTCCACCCTCACCTTCTTCTCCCTGTCCCCCCAACTTGTTTGGCAAGTGCAGGAGAGCGGCTGGTTTGTGAGCAGGAATGCTTATGAATCTGTTTGCGGGCTGGCTAACGTGAAAACCTTTCTAATCCTGGTGACTTTAACTTGCTTACATTCCTTTGAAGGTCTCCCTCCCTGATGGGGATTGAGGTTGTATTGCCATGATGCATTTTTATACTGCATTCCCCAGGAGTTAGCACTCGCCATGGAGACCTGCACTTTGTCTTTTAAGCAGATAAAAAGAGAGGTCAGTCAGATGTAATTCCCCAACTCCTCGTATAAACAATTTAACCGCTGCAGCAACATACTTGCTTGGAATTACTCCCTCAGATTCAATTCCCTTTTCCTGCTCCACTTGTAAAAATGGTTAGTGTCCTCTATAAACTGCTGCTCAGCCAGGTCCAAGGCTTGCTGTGGAGTTGTAGAATAAATGTTAATCTAATACAGGTTACTGGGTCAAATGCAATCACAGGCTTGTGGGAAAAGCTTAATACTGTTCTGCTTCTTCTAACACAGTAAACCTGGATATTATATGATAGGTTAAATACCATTGAACCATGGCAAGAATTTTCTTGAAAGTAGGATTTAGTACAAAGGAAACTACACTGGAAGAGTGACCTAGGATTGACTTTGCTCTCTGAGAGCATTCTAAGAAGCTGAGGTATGCTGTGAAAATTATCTCCCTGAAAACATTAGGTACAAAAAAGCCCCCTAGGTTAGGGGATGGCCAGCTACAGCAAGGATGATTCAGCTAATGAAAAGCTTCATATGTTTTTACACTGCCGCCTTCTCTCCATAGGAAAGAACATTTTGCCTTTATTTTTCCCCCCCGTGCAGTGACTGCGAAGCCAGCATGATGTGGCTAGCTCCAACTTCTGATATCTGAGATTGTGTAAATACACACTTAAAAATATATATCTTCAACACTCAGATGTGAGTGCTGACAGTTGCTTATTTCCCACAGGCTGGCTTGTGTTATCCCTTGCTGTCACGTACCTCTCTGTCCCGCAGCGATGGCAGTTTGGCACAATATTTCACCGTTTTTAGTGTGGGTTTTGTTTGTGCTCAGAACTGCTGAGGTCAGAGACTGGGTGAAGTCGTTAAGTGGAGGTATGAGGACCTGATCCTGCATAGAGACCTGGCTCAGTGTGTGCTAAGCTGTACCAGTCTCTTTCTACCATGTGTGTTGTCAGCTTCTCCTTGTTTATGTAGTTATTTATAGTCCTGGTGTTTGTTTACGGAATGATGTAGAATGGGCACAAAGATGAGGGGTGTTAGGGCCTTCATTTTAGACCTGTTACTTTAACCAACTGAAGTGATAAATCCTGTTAGTGAGAGCACTCCGGATGATACACAGGCAGAGAGGACACTTGAGTGTGCCAGGGCAGTTGAGTGCAGACATCACTTTGATCAGTCTGAGCTGGTAACAGAGATGAGGTAATTACACTAGGGTGAAACATGGCATGTAAACATATAATTTTGCTAGTCAGTAAATAAAAAAAACCCAAACAAACCCCACTTCAACATAGCACTGAAGTGCCAAAATCCAGCCCCAGCAACGATAGTTATACTCACCAGGGCAGTGTTAAACCTTATTTTACAAGTGGATTGTGAGAGGCAGGGTCAAAACAGCCTGTGGCAGAGGGAGGAACGTAGCCAAGATTTTTTTGAGGTTGGCTTTGTTTGGTTTTAGTTTGTTGTGATGTTTTATCCTGAAGACAAACTTCCTGCACAAGACTTTGTATTGAATGCTGTGTACAGCGAGCAGCACATAGGTTGGCATGTCTCAAACTTTGCTTTTCACATTTTAACTCAGAAATGTGAGTTAAGTCACTTCAGGATTTGCACACAAGGTGTATTCAAGGTGTGCAAGGAGTATGTGAAAACTGGTGGGCTGTGAGCTCAAGAACTTACCTTTGCTTCGGAAAAAAAATCCAGCAGGTCAGCTGTAGGGAGTTCCCCACAGGGCTATGTTGGCCCTGTATGGCAGCCAGTAGGATGTTTCCAGTTATTCCCCCTCCCCTAATTTTTCCAAAGCCAGCACAGCCAAGACTCCTGCAATGCCACGAGTCAACTTCTACTGCCACCATCTGAGCAAGAACTGAAAGATGGTCCCCACATATTAGGGTCAGACAGGACTGTGCTCCCAGAGACCAGGAAAAGAGGAGGCACTGCTCGTGTGGCTGTCTTGCAGGGAGATGGGGGAGAAGGACCTTGAGCAGGCTGAGATTCAGGGGACCTTTGGAGCACTGCAAGCAGAGGGTTTGATCTTTCATCAAATGATGTTAAAGCTTTTACACAAATGTGTCTTTAAATTATTATTTTTTCTTAACAATGAGTAGAAGAACTGCAGGTTGTGGCTTACCTGGGGAAGTGTAAGACTCTGCTGGAACTTGTGCTGAACAAGAGAAAATGCTTTGCCTGTGCTATTTTCTTTGTGTTAGCCATGAGACCCTGTTAACCTCTTGTCCCTGAGCTCTCTCTCTAATTTCATCTTCCATATCCTCTTTTGCCAACATTTTGTTACATCAATCTTCTTCTGAATAACCAGACTCTCTGCTTTCCCTTTTCTCCTCCAGGATTAGTTGTGGGTTAAGAAAAACCCCTTTTTTCTCTTTCTCCCTGTTCCATTCTTCATTGAAGTGTATACTTTTTCCTCTTGTGTGTTCTTCATCTGACCATATTTCTGTCTTCTGCCTATTCCTCATGTCCTTTACACAGGTGTCAACACCTTTCTCATTTCTCTGAGTCTCACTCATCCTGATAAACCTGATGCATCTAACAGATGTCCCTCCTCTGTGCTCCCAGAGGCTACCCAGGGCACACCTGGCTCCATGCAGCTGAAAAGCTGAGAGAAGGAGGATATCTGAAGTCACTGGTCAGTCACTCCTTCCTTCCCAGTCTCCCCTTTAAAGCCAACTTTATAACCTGATTTTATTAATTAACCAGTCAATGAAGAAACATCAGTCTTCCTACGTCCCTCAAAAAGAAAAAGAGATTGTATTGCAGCTTTGATCCACCTTTTCTAGCTGGTGGATCAGTTCTGTCCACTAAGATTTCTCCATGTTTCACCACAGGACACGCTCTTGGCACAGCAAGAGCTTCATGGCTCAGTGTCTCACCAGCAGCAAAGTCTGTACACGGCTGTGTCCCTTGTTGGGTCCTGAAGATGATGCGTGAAAGGCAGAAGGAAGGCTTGCAGGGTGTTTCTTTTCCCTTTAAGGGATAATTAAAAAAAAAACGGTGACATTTTAGAAGGCCATTTGCTAAGCTCTGCATGTTCTGTGTATTTTAGTGTGTGAACAAATTAGATTATGAAAGGTAATGTATTAGTGATTTGACAGTAATGTGGAATCTTGGAAGCATTAATCGCTAATGCGTGTTTCATAATTTCAGCTAAATGATCTCAGTTGAAATGCAAGAGAGGCAATTGAAAAATTCCTTGAGATTGCAGTGAAACCTGGTACCGTAATGTAGATTACTTTGATTTACTGCAAAATACTGCAAGGCAGTAGGAAATGTTCATAGCAGCTGTGTTTAATAGTTACAGCAGAGATGTGTGATGAAATGGTAAATTCATATATGTATTTATCCTGTAAAATGTAAGTCTCATTCTTCGTATGAAAAAGCAAACCAAAACCTAACCAAACTGCAGGTTGCAACACAGTATTTTCACTTATTTGTGTTAGCAAAATGTGTGGATACCCTAACTGAGATCAAGGGTGTTACTTGCTTTCATATTTTCATGCAAACACCAACTTTCTGAAATCCAGGGTGGCAGCTGAATTCTGCAAAGTTTTATTCTCTCTCAGTGCTATAACAACCTGCCTGCAATGGCAGGTTGTGCAAATCTTCATGGTTTTCCTTCTTTCTTCTACTTCAATCGGCAAGGATAGTGATGGAGACATTTAAATGTGCGTGATTAGGTTTTAGAGCTAATGCACCAGCAAAATGAATTCACACCTTTCCCACAGCTCCCAGTGGACTCCGCACCTCTCCTGGGAGTCCATCATGGCTGTCACGTTAGTCATGGTTGTTCTTAAGCTACATGTTTCTTTTTGCAATAGGGGGACCAAACCCCTTTATTTTATTTGAAGCCAAATCTAAGATTTTTTTTTTAGGTCTCACATCTTAGGTACTGTGCAGAAAGACACTTTCTTACTGAGTCATCATCAGGCTGTGGTGTTCACCTTCAGCTGATGAGTCCTGCGTTGTGCATGGATTAAATATCTCTTAAAGCCAGTTCTATTGGTAACTGACCCTGCTGTTAGTTGTGAATTGAGGCTTCCACGGTGCAGACTTTCTTCAAGTAATCCTCTTTCTGCTGAGTAATACTGGTGACCTGGAGGAGACTTTATTCCTCCCTCTTCTGCCTAATGTCTAATGTATGAAGTAAGGTTTATTTGGGAGAGTAAAGGTGAGAGGATTGGGCTCTGTTCCAATGGCAGCAATATTGGCTGTGAAGTATTAAGATGATACCTGACTCCTCTTTCATCAGAAACCATAGAGTGCTGCTGTTCAATGCATATTAAGTAGTGGAGAATCATAAAAAAGAAATTTCCCCATTGAAATTACATTATTCAGTGTGAGGGAAAACAAGGCTAGTCCTCATAAAGGCAGAATTCTCTTCAAATCAAGAAAATATTGCACATCATGTGAAAAATACCATGGCTTGCCATGTGAGAATTCTACCTCATTGGGAACTCTCTGGATGGTCTGTATTTCCCAAGTCAATTGCAAAAGCCCAATAAATAAATGGACAGCTTCTGTTTATAAAGAAATTTCAGCAGAAGCAATATGGACTCTAATTCCACTACAGTGCTAGAAAACTGATGAGTTTCTTTGTGTAAAACCTTTAATAGGACTCAGTGGGCTCTTTATGTCTGCCCAAAAAGAGCTTTTCAAGCCTGTCCATGAAATTATGATTGTCCCAGCGACTTCCGTAAATGTCTCTCTGTATCACTATCCTTTTTCACTAGTGCTGCTGAATCTTCAAGAAATGGCAGAATCTCTCATTCTCCTTTTAACACTGGATGGTGCTTAACAGAAAAAGGATGTCTGCGTTTCAGCTAAAGCACAGACCGAGTCTGTGCGGGTGCAAGGAGAGAGAGCAGAGATTTGTCTTTCAGAGTACCCTTTTCAACCCCTTTCATATGATTCATTCGTTATTATACTTGATTGGTTTTACAGAGCCCAGGGAAGCACCTGGTGCTTCTCAGAGCGTGTAGAAGGCATCTTCCTTGCCTTCAAGAGTTATTTTCCCGCTGGGTGTGTCCATACTGGGTAATGGAAAGCAGCTCGGGCTCCTGAGCTAGCAGATCCCTCCAAGGCAAAAGCAGTGCTGCTGTGAAGGGCTGTGGATGCGGTGGTTATTTTGCTGAGACATATGGCCAAGCCCTGGCCAGGTGCCACGTGAGCGTGGCCCTGCTGCCTCGGAGCTGCCAGCGAGGAGCTCCAGTAACTCTACACGGGGTGGATGCCGTCGTTCTCTTGGCAGCCGTGTGGGCAGCTGGCCCTGCTCGCTCTTGCTAGGTGCAGACATCCTGACATCAGTGATGTTTCTGCCCAGAGACAAAGATTTCTTGGAGCAGAAGAAGCAGCCCTCTTCCCGCAGTGGAAACAAACCCCTCACTTGTTCCTACTGCTGTTGAGACTTGTTTATTTTTGCCTTCATTTAAGTATTACCATTTGTAGGAGGAAAAGTATGCTTTTAGGAAAAATGCTTTAAAAGTATCTGAAGTATTTTTTCACATTAAAAACGAGTTTTAAACAGAGAGCAATAATAGATTCATTTTTGTGAGACAATGTCACTTGGAAATGAGAATGTAGAAAGTATTTACATTTTTGTGGCTTTTGTGAAGAATAACAGTTGTGGAGAGACAGGCATCATAAAGTTACTTGGATCCTAAATAAAAAAAAGAAACCCAAACATCAAACCTAAAACCCCTTCCTAAACTGGAATAGCACAGCATCCTGTCTTTTCACACTTGTTTGTTGAGTTCACCTGTTGCCCCTGTGCTGTTTTCCTGCTGCACTGAATCCAGAACCAGATTGAAGGTTTCTCTCCTGATACCCATCTCCCATGGGGTTTAAGTATCTGAGAGATCACTATACCATGAGCCTACATGTCAGATATGCTATTATAATACAGCAAAATTCCTTAAACGGTATTAAAGAGCTTGTCAATACGATCAGGAACATTTGCTGACATTGAAAATAGGATCAAGGTTATTTGTCAAGGCAGTTTATGTAGTTTACCTTCATAAAATTAAAAAAAGCAGTCAGGTTTTCAAACAGCTGTAACATAAACAGCACTTTTGAAAAAATGCAAAGGCAATATAATGTTTAATGAAAAGTTGGCATTGTAAACAAGTAACAAGCAATATCAGAAAATAGAACTGAAGTAAACCTTGGTTTTGCTGCAGAAAAAAATTATGTTGAAAACCTGGAAATGAGTTTGCCAAAAATGTGTGTATAAATGAAAAACAAATGTGACAATTTTCTTTATTATACAGCATAATGTGGGTAAGGACAGAGCGAGTAATGACAACAGAACCATCATGTAGTTTTGTTCAGATTTTTAGTGTTCTCAGATTTAGTGATAGAAGGTGTTAGAAAGATGAGAGCATTTTCAACAGTGTCTTAATCAGCAGCTTCTCTGCACCAAAAAAATGTGGTATGGATGTGGCATTCAGCATTTCCCACAGAAGGCTTGACTTTTGTCTGAAAGCGTCAGATCAGAACATGAAAGACTGTCTGATAAGATCCTGAGAGTTGTGGAAAGAGCTGCAGAGCAAATGGAAATATATCTTATTTATATAAGGACAGAGTGTGGCTAAGCTCCTAAGTACCACTTGAGACTCAATTCAACCCAAAGTAAAGACCTCAAATTTCTAACCTCTCATTTCCCCCTTTTATTTAAGAGGATGTTCTGCAGCCTGCACCTAGCTCTCCTTGCTGCAAAAGCTTTCCTGAAAACTGGTCAGAGCAAACCACTACCTGATAAATGTTTTTCTCTTTGGAAGCCCCAAAAGTGTGGTTCTACCAGAAGGGTGTTCATGCGTAACCCAATGCATCTGCCACTTACCTGCCTCTGTAAGTGGAGAAGAGATACTGGATTTTTACATCCAGGCTGCAGTTTGAGGGACAATCTTGAATATTTTGTGATTCTTCACTTCTTTGTACTTGTGTTTTGAGAAGTCTGGTGTTTGATAGTTTGTGTTACTTGTCCAAATCACATTCTGGCAATACCTGGAATGTGATCAGAACTGCAGAGGATGCTCATCTGGTGTGAGCCTCTGACGGCCATCAGCTTCATCAGAATTGTACTGAATTGCATCAGAGAATTCTGCTTGTTTCAGGATGCCATCTCAAGGGGACAGGTCAAAGAGTACAAACAATAACATGTCAAAGAATGAAGCACAAGCTTAGATTTTAATTAAAGAGGAGGATCTTTTTTTTAGTCAAACCTGTAAAAGCTGCTGTCCTGGTTTTGGTGGGAGAGTAAAGAGGTTTTGTGCTGTGACACTGTCCTGAGTCTTTTGGCTTCTGCCTTTTTTCTTTTCCTTCCCTATGTACCCTTTCATTAGGCAACAAATAAAAACATTTGTGTTTTTATTTGTTGCTTGGAAAAGCATTTCATCAGTTTGTTCCTTGGTTTGTAACGTGTCAGGCGGAATGCAAGGTGTCAACCAAGGAAGAGTTCAGGAGTTTGCAAACACACAGGAGAAAACTTCTAAGACTTTTTGATTTTGTTTTCTCAGACAAAAGTCCTTGATTCAGAAGAAAACAGCATGGCAAGGTCTACTAGTTGGATGTCTAAACCAGACAAATTTAGCTTTAAGGAAAGATGCACACGTTTAGTAGTAAACATAAATCATCAGTGGAAGTATTTCCCAAGAGGTGTGATAGATTGAATATTTAAATGAAGACTTTCTGAATGGCAGAAATCCCTGAGGTGGATTCTTTGCTCTAGATTAGAGAAAAGGTCAAATGATTATCTAAAAGATAAGTGGTCCCGCCTGGCCTTGAAATTCATGTATTTATTAAAAATAAACAGAATACAAACAGATTTACAGTCTCCTCTTCCCTAGTACTTTAGGGAAGAGAATGCAAGCCTGCACCATGACATGTATGTTCTTTCTTGGCACAGGAAAGAGCAGGGTTGTCCTTGCTTCTCACACAACAAGATTTTGTGTGTGGAAAGACCTGTCTGAAGGTGGAGGGAGCCTTTATTAGAATTCTGACTAATAAATAGATTATTGCTGAGTGGTTTTTAGGGTGTCTGTTTTAGAGGTGGAATGATCTCTGTTACTTTAACAGTGGCTTATAGGCAATGTAGGTAAATAAAGATAAGAAAAAAGTAAATAAGTATTTTATATAGGTATGTAAATATATATATTTAAAACAAATTTGTGATAATTTTGGTGACTTCAGACTGTAGGTTGTTTAATTGGTGCTCCTTAAATGGCATTAGTTACGTGATATGTAATGAAATTCTGGGCTGCATAACCATTAAACAGACACCTGAATTTACTAGCTACACTTAAAAATGTGGGCACCACCTTTAAGCAGAATTGTAGCATCAAGCAGATGCTTTTATGTCATCCTCATGGGGATAACATCCCAGGAATCCAGTCCGTGGTCTGTTTGATGTGGGGAGAGTACAGGGTCCACTGAGGCTGCTGAAAACCCATAAATAGCACTGGGATCTGAAACATATTTCCAGACAAAACTTGTTTTGCCTCCCAGTAAGCAGTCATTTCCAATCACCAGATTTGTGTTAAAGCACTGTGTATGAGATCCAGGTGGAGGCAACTTCTGTGTTAGATGGGCATCTTGCTCTGGCTTGGCTCAAAATGAATTGAAGAGCAATGGGTGGGCTCATCCAAATGAGGTACCTTAGAAATTGGAAATACTGCTGATAGAAGCTTTTAGGGCAAGTTCTTTAACTCTCTAGCACTTAATTTCATAAAAGTGTTGGGTAGCAGCAAAACATTCAGCTTTTGATGGTTTCAGAGTGGATTTTGGTTGCCTAATTTTCTGCATTAAGATATCCATGTTCTATTCAGTCTTAGCTTCATACAGTCTCAGTGAGGGCTGCTGCATTTAAAATAATGTATGAGGACAGAAATGAGCTCATTCCCAGGTGATAATATGATATGGTGATAATTTTTTTCCTCTCTTTTCCATAGAGAGGAAAGGAATGGTGAAGGTGTTTGCCTTCTTTCCTGAAAATACCATTAAGCTTTCATAGAATATATTATAGCTTCTAATTTAATTTGGAGAAATACTTTTTTATACACCTCTTTCTTGCCTAACAACTGGTTACTTGAGGACCTGATCCAACACCCATTGCTTTAAATGAAAGGCCTCATCAAACTGTAAATACTGGATTGCTATTTGCCTGTTTTTGACAAGATTTTCCCATCAATGGAGTGAATCTAGAGGTTGGCTCACTGTCATGCTAGCCACGGTTAACTTCCTTCTTTTTTTCCTCTGTGTCAATTTTGAGTATCTCTCTTTTAAAAGGAAGTTTGAGATTTTAACTTATTTACAGAACAAATGTCAGACCTGAATCAAATTCTTCTCTTGGATCTTCACTTCTCATAAGCCTATAACAGAAATAGTAACAAACCCACCTGAAGCATCCATTCATATACCTAGAAATAGTTTATGGGACACTGAAAGACACTGATGTTATCTTTTTAATATTGTAAGGAATAATCCTATTAAAGAAGAAACAAGGAAAACTGTTATGCCCACAAGGCAGAATTATCCCAAGTTGATTGGAGCAGCTCAGGTTACTCTACAAAGCCCAAGCTGTGTGCTGGCCTATCTTTCCATCAGGGCTTGGTGAATGAGCAATCATTTGTGGATTCTGCTCATCTCTCTTTGCAAACTTTGTTCAGTGGAATTAGATACAACTTTGACAAATTAGAAGTGCCCCTTAGCCCTACTGTCCCTGCCACAGCACAGTCTTCCAATTGTGCCTGGTTTTCTGAGGTTGGGCTGCGTCAGAGCTGTCAATGGCAGGCCTTCCACAAAGCTACACTTTTTAATAAGGGAATCTGTCAGCACTGGCTTCGCCAGGTCTTGCAGCCTTCTCTTAATCCACAGTGCAAACTGCCCTTCCCTTTGCCTTCCCTCTGTTGCGATGTACTTGGACTCTGAAATAAATATCCCCTTTGTTTACAATGTGCCCGCAACAAAATTAACCTTTGGGATTAATTGCAACTCAAAATGGGCTGTGTTTCATCTTTCCTTACAGCACAGGTTTGGGATCAAATAAAACTCAGCCACCTGCCTAACCAATGTCTGGTGCTTTTGTTGCTGAATCCCTGGTCTTGCTCGTACTTTCTTAAAAGATGGTACTGGTTACTGAACTTTTATTTTTCAGAAAAGTTAATGGAAATTTCAAGTAGTGGCCTTTGGGACCAATATATCTGCAGTTGACTTGGTGTGGAAGGAGAGTGGGACTTTGCAATATGTTCCAGCTCTACATAAAATCTGTAAGTAGAACTGGACCAAGAGGTTTGTGGTTCAGCACAGGAAACCAGCGCTGCTGAATTGGGTGCCACCACTGATTTATACTACTCAGTAGTATCGAGGGAACCTGTCTGGCCTGGGGGTTTATAATCTGTACCTTGCCTTTTTTTTTTTTTTAATTATATTTTTTTCTTTCTCTCCCTGTAAAGAGTATTTGTTAAATCTGCTGTACTGGTGGGACTGGAAATTGGCAGCATATTCTGTCACAGAACTGAAAATCAATCACAGGTTCTTTACTCTGCCCTGCCATTTCTTGTGTGCCCATCTCCACCCTACTTGCTCTGATGTGGAGGAGCTTTTGGTCTTAGAGGGGCTGAGAAATTACTTCATGGTCCTTGTCTGACCCTGTTTGCTGAGATGGGTTGTTGCTGTAGATGAAGGAATGAAACTTTAAGCATCTGCTTGCTGGGTCTGTAGAGACTGGCCTGAGATAGGGCCTTCAGTTCTTTATGGGCAACACAACGCCCTGCTTGGTTAGTAACAAATTTTTGTGCATTGCCTTTGACTCGTGGTATTTCCACAAACTATCATGTGGAACTACGATGTCCCTTGATTGTTCACTAGAGGTCAAAAGATGAACTTGTTGCTCTCTTCAGAAAACATCATTGTTGACTCCCCTCACTGTCACTGAGAATAAAACTTTCCCATACAGCCAACTGTCACCTTAGTTTAGCTTTGAAGGAAAATAAAGGTTATGTGCATTCTGCATATATGTGTGCATGTGCACTCCCTGCTTCATGTAACAGTTTAGTGTTGTCCATTCTTAATCTCACGTGAAATAAGAGTTTTAAATTCAAAGGCAACTAACTTCTCCAAACGCTGCAGAAAAGAAGAAACTGGATAGGGAAGAGTCACACTTAGCAGAGCATTTATTGGATGCATGGTTTTGGTGTGTGTTCACAAGTTATTTAACACTAGAGAATCCACACAGGAAGGAATCTCATAATGCTCTGCTGCTGGAAAACCTTCAGACTCTTGTGCCGTCTTAGACGCAGAAGTCAATCAACCACAAGAACCAAATAAAAAAGAAACCAGACTTCATTAGTTTCAATCCTCATGGCACTATTTCTTTCATTTATGGTTGTTCTGGAAGCGGAGATGGCTTTCCAGTGATGCATGTGCTCCACGCCTTCATCACCTTGGGGTTAGCACTCACTGCTTGGGGCTGCTCTCGCAAAGGACTTCAGCGAGTACAGCCCGCAGCAACCTTTCTCTTGAAGGTCACCTACTATTAGCCCATAAATCTTGAGCTTTGTGCTCTGTTCTGGCTACCTGTTTATTTCAGGATATAATTCAAGGTGTTGGTTATGATCTTATTAAGCCCTTAAAGGCTCGGGACAAGGTTAGCTGAGAAAATTGCTTCTCCCTCCCACCCCCACTTCATGCTTTATCATGGGAGTTATGATCTGCTGGGTTCCTGTGATTTTTCTCCCTGCAGTCAACAACACAGCTTTGTCCGTGAGGCAGAGTGTGTGCCTCTGAAACATGTGTCTGCAGCAGCCTGGAAAAGTCCCATTTACTGAATGCAATATGAGGCAAAAGAACTTGAATTAACATTTTGAAATTTCCTTGCCTTGTTTTTTCTGCAGAAGTATCCAACAGCTCTATTCTCTGGTGGGGTACATCATCATCTCTGGTATTTGCTGGGTTTTGCCCTGTTACAGCTGAGCGCCCCACAGTTGAGGTGTATGATTTTGCAAAAGCATAAATGGATAAAAAGCTCTAGTGTTTATATTTGTTGTTTTGCAAAGAAACACGGCAGATGAGATCATGCCCTACGACTGCTCATGCTGTAGCTTGGGCAACCTGGAACAGTGAAGCCTGAGAACTGAGCTCCAGAGACAGCTGGGGCAATACTGGAAAGGTCAGTGGAGAGTGCCAGAGGATTGATGCGCTCCTCAGTGAGGTGCTAGAGGCCGAGAAAGACATGATAAGAAATTAAAGCAGTGAGACAGTGAGAGGAGGGAAGAAGTGGGTGCTGAGAGACTCCACTGGAAGTTCCCTTGAGGCCCTTGTAGAGAAAAATTTCTCGAGAGGGGGAGAAGGAAATACTTTTTTTTTTTTTTTGATGGTACAAGAATTTCTTCCTATGTTAAACCTTCAAGGTCCTTTATGTCAACTCTTGTACACTTCAAAAAAAACTACATAAAGTGTTGGTACAAAGGGAACTAAAAGATGCAATACATGCTAGATTTTACTTTTTGGCTTTATGTATCTTTACCTCCTCACAGCTGATCTTACTCCATCAGCAGAACCACCTCCTGCAGCTGTTTCACTGTTAAGCTCTTTGTACCACACCTGTTTGATTTGCTTGTGTTGGGCTGCTATCAGAAAGGAAATGAATAACAGTATTTTACATTTTATAAAAGAAAGTGCTATAGCCATCCTACTCCCTTTGTGCATAATGTGATCTTAAAGGCCTCACTGAAATCTTTGTTACAGATTTCATGTCATTGGGTGATCTTGACCTGCATGCCACAAGTTTTTTAATACCTGGAGCAAGCAGGCAGAGTCAGCAATAGCTTGTCAGTGTGGGGCCAGCCAGAGAACAACAGTGTTTGCAACAACTTTTGAGGTTTTAAAATATGTGCCTTTCTTCTTCATTAGAACCGAGTCAAAGGCTTTTGAGCATTTCACAGGAGGGAATTTTGTGAAAGAAGTCAGGTTTATGATTTCTTTCCTTTCCAGTGATAGAGCACTCCAGCCCAGGCCTCAGAGATCTTCCTTTTGAAAACTTCTCTGAAATAGATGTTGCTGTGAAATGTTCCCACAAACCCAGCACATTTTGAGCAAAAAACCCCATTTTGCTAAGAATTGTTCCAGGCAGTTCCTCTCTTGAATGACTTAACTGTTTTAATTCAAGTCAGTTTCCCATGGCTGTGATGCAAGCTCTGCTCCTACAGCCTTTTCCTTCCTTCAGAGCATCATCAAGAGCTGTCCCTCATTATACTTACCAAGGGAAGAATTTCCTGTTCCCTTATTCCATGAAATTATATAAATGAAACAGTGGTGATAATTCCAGCTCATCAATAGCAATACGTTTACTCATTATCTATGCCAGACTGAAGGCGTGTAATTAAACTATACAAAGGACCTTGAAGTGATGTTAGCATTTTAATACAAAGAAGTAGAAATATTCATGAAAGGCTGAATCTCGATTTGTAATTTTACTGAGGTCACTTGTAACCATGTGTGATATTAGCTACACTTACGGATATAATAATAAGCCTCACTTAAATTCAGATAAAACCAAGTGAGATGCTGGCAATCAAACCTTCAAGCCCTTGCAGAGAGGATATTAAGAACAAAAGAAATGATTCAGTGCTTAAGCAAAACCTGTGGAGTTACTCCTGATTTTTTAAATACTCTGCTGAAGGAGCTTTGACCCACTTGTGATGCTCATAAGATCAGTTTCAAATAACCATGCGTGTTGAAGTCACACCAAATTAGAAGTTCTGTGTGATATTTTAATGAGAAACTGGTGTGAAACTTGAGTACGTTGACCAAAGATTGCTTGGAGAGCCGGGGCTTGTTCTATTGAGAAATGAGAAGTAGAAACTCAAAGGCTGCAAATCTTTGTGGATGGAGGAAGGCGTTCACATTGAGTTCAAATCAAGTTTCACATAACCATTGCGTTGGATCTGGAGTTGGCTCTGCTGTAGGCTTTTTGGCTCCAGGGTTTTTCAAATCAGGAACCTTATTGTCCCTTAATAAGTACACTGGCTGTTCAACCCAGTGAGCTGAAACTTTGTCTGGGAGAAGACTTGGAACAGTCTACCAAACAAAATTGTTCCAGCACTAGGTTAATGCACTGCATAAACTGATTTTGGGGCTTATGCAGAAACTTGGCAACCAATGGGCTTTGGGCTTAGTGTTAGTGCTGCATCTGCTACGTGATGTATTTGAAAAGGCCAACCCCAGCCATGTTCCCCACTGAAATAAATTGTAATTATGGCTCTAACAACATTAAAAACAAAACAAAGGGAAAAAAAAAAAGTTGGGATTGGTTTGTGTTGTGTATCTCATCATATTGGCCTAAGTTTATATGCTGACTATGTGCAGCAGTAGGGACCAGTACTGTTTTATACTGTAGATATACTCTATGGGGATTAAACCTTCTCAATTTACACAATATGAGGGGAAGGTAATGTTTCTTCACTGCCTTTCATGATGAGACCTTCGGATCGTATTGAGTAAGAGCTCCAGAGGAAATTTGGCTCAGGTGCTGTCCCTGTAAGCAACTCTACGCTGTATTTTCCTGGCAGTGATAAAAGTTTGGATTATATTTAGCCCAAATGCTGTTGTTTTTATTTGCATGGTTATTTTTGTCCCGCTGAAGTATCTGGCCAGCTCTGTAACAGCCGTGTGGAAAGAAGTTATCTCAGACAAGTGCTGCTGCGAAAGATCACTGAATGTCTGAGCACTGTTTCAATCACCAAAAGAAATGCAGTGTGCACCTAACTGAATGGAATGGTTGTGTGTTCAGAGATACAGCTGTTTCTGGTGGCCAAGGTGTTCCCAAACCTGGCAGCTTCTCTCTGCTGTACCTCTCCACCAACCAGTGCTTTGTCCTGAATTGTCTTAGGAAACGGATCCAGCCTTTAAAAACTTCATGTGTAAACTGGAGAATTTCTCGTGAATGTATGGCATAAGGGAGAGTGGGCTTCCTATACCTGCCATAGCTTGGAGATGAGAAGGCTCTAGTTGTGCTCCAGTTGCCTATGCTCTTCTTGGGGTACAATTCTCAATTTATATTTGTTTATTCTTTACTTTCTTTCCATCTAGTGTTTTTTTGCAATTCAGACAAACTACTGAAAAGGAGTCTTCCCTGCCTGCAACACAAAGTATTCCAGCAGTAAGTAACACCCAGGGATTGTGTGAAACACACCTTTGGCTCCACAGAAGGAAGGAGATAAGCATTTCCTTGTGGAAGCAAAGTCCCTCTCCAGTCAAGTCTCTGTGCAGTGACTGGCTTGCTTGCTAAATCTTTTCCTTGCTCAAATGGTTTTCTCTGGGGGGTAAAATGCATCCCTGAGCCAAGGCCCAGGCAGCGTGGGATGGGGCAAGCGCAGCAGTTGATGAGCACTGCCTCATGGAAAGGACAGATGAGGAGGGTTGTGGTTTTGGGAGAAGTCAGGGGAATTCTCAGAACTGGCCTCTCTGCCTTTGAACTTGCGATTATTCTTCAGCTAGGAAAAAAAAAAAGTGCTACTGCTCCACATGTTTTGTTGGGTGTTTTTTCGCTTTTTTTTTGTAGCTGGCATTTATGATACACTAAATATGCTGAGCTGGTCATTATGAGAGTTGTGGCAATATATTGCCTGAGGGTATGGTCTCTTCTCTTGTTTTACAGTCTACGTTTTTGAGGTCTCTGATTCCCCAGATTAGGAATACTACAAATTAAAAGTGATGCCTATTCAGTCTCATTTGTACAGTTTTCTCACTCTTTTCTGTGCCACTGAGATTCTACCCCAGCTGTAAATGCAGGTTAAGAAGCAGGAAGAACTGTGGTACTTGGAAGAAATACTGATGACAGAACAGTGCCTTTCTTGATACACAGTTCCTTACAAATTACTGATTGATTTTGAATATCTTTGCATGTTGAATTATAAAAAAAAAAATTCTCACCATATGGATGCTATGAGTTGAACAGCCATGTTGCAGAAAACTCTGGTGAACATATTGGGGGAAAATAGAACCATTTTGTCTTTGAGGATTCTTTTTTTTGGGGGAGCAAGGACGATTTTAATCTAAATCTAATGTAATTCATATTTTCCTTGTGCACCCTCTGTAGTTCTGCAACCTTAGGGCAAATATGGGATATTGCATTTCTGGCCAGGCACCACTGGTCAGATGTGATCTGAGATGGCATATCTGCAGATACCTGCACTTCTGACTTCCCTACAGCTGCTTGTCAGGTCAGGATACACCATATGCCACGGCAAAATTGTCTCATCTCTGGGCTGGAGATGCTTAGTCAATCACGTAGTTTTTGCTACAACTTTTGACTGATGACAGAGCTGTCTCGGACAGAATGTACCATTCCTGGTACCTGAGTTGACATATTTAGAGTATGTTCCAATACCTCTACGCAGCACCACACTGTGCCACTAACCCCCCTCGCTAAAATAATAGATTTGCAACATCTGGCTGTGCAGTTGCCACTCTAAGTTATTTCCCCAGATGCAAAAGGTGGCAGCAGTCCAAGAAAGATCCAGTTCACTTTAACAGGCTCATGAAATCCTTCTGTACTCTACTTTTCAACAGTCACAGTGCGTCTTTCAGCCGTTTTCGAGCCGTAGCTTCAAAAACACTCCTGTGAAGCACAATCTCCATTTGCTAAATGGAGAATCAAGGCATGGGGCAGAACAACATGAAATCTGCAGGTAGGCACAGACGTGTCTGAACTCTCTTTGTTTGCGGTCCTGGTTAGCTGGTGTCTGTGCTTTGCTGTATAGCCAAGCTCTAAGAACACAGAGAATGCAATATCACAACTCAAATCCCTGTGCCCAGCCAGCATTCCTCTGCCAGACCATACAGTGTGACTATCTTATGGAAAACCTACTTTCCTTAAAATTTCATTAAGAAGCTGTGCTTCTTCACCAAGAATTAGTCCTGTAGTTCCTGCAGCTTTCATTGCAGTCATGCTTGTGTCCTCAACCCTCTGCAGAACATGGCTCAGGATTTCTCACCTTCCCAGCACTCCTGGATGGAGCTTTCCTTCCACAGACAGGCTACAAGTGATCATGGATGTAGTAACTCATCCTTCTGAATGGCCTCGGTGACAGCAAGAACTAGTGATGACAGCCTGATTTAAAGTTGTCTGTAATATAATGAGCACAACCATAAGTAGAGGGGAATTAGCCAATTACTGTTGCTTAGGGATCGTTTTGTGAGGTTACTCTAAATTAATTGTTTGGGAGCTGAATTAGCGTCAGATGCCAGCAAGGGACAAGTGGTTAATTGTAATGAGTTTTTGTGTTATGCCACTCCCTAACAATAAGGCTGTTCTTGGGAACAAGGCATATTATATGTCAGGAGAAGGTGTCCATTAGAAACAGAGGTTGGAATAAACCTGAACTCTGGTAGCTTATTATTTGAGGTAGTCTAGAAAGAGAACTGAAGAAATTTCAGTATATTTAACAGATGTTTATCAAGTGCCACAGTGGAAAGTGTTATGAAAACTTTTAAAGGAGGCAGAGTGTCCTCCCTCCACCCGCCACCCTCTGAAGGCTCAGTGTGTGTGTACATAAACCCAAAACATATAAATGTCCCAGTTGACATGTTGTGTTGTGACAAGTCATCTCAGATTGTGTCAATCATATTGCCTTATGCTATATTAAGTGACATACTAAAATGTGATTGATACAACATGAAATGACACATCATTGTACAAAATATCATCTGGAAAATTTAGGAAACTACCGAGGAGTGGAAGCTGACTGTGGCCTTTCAAGTTTTAAGGCAGGAGAACTAAAGAAGTAAAAGAAACTCCCTGCAATCAGACCTGCTGCTGCCATTGAGAATAAGGTCAAGTGTGCTCCACTACCTGAATCTTTTTATGGGTAATTAGTGGGTCAGTTTTAAAAAAATGCTCTTGTTCCTTGGGGATTGACAAGTATCTCTGGGTCTGAATTGAATTGCTCTGAACCACTTGGCACATCATTAATCATTAGTGTATCTGCACAGTACACAGGGCTGCAAGCTAAATGCAACCAGTTTCAGTTCAGAGAAGGAAAAAAAAAATCTCTTTCAAAACAAAACCAAACCAGACTGTGTTCCCTTTCTCCATCTGGATTCTGCTTTCCTCCCACTCCTTCTCTTTTTTTTTCTTTTTCTACTTCTTTTATACAGTGACTGAAACCTTGAATACTGAGATGTGTCTAGACCCCACCACAAAATGCACTGGGGTCTGGAGTGGGCAGCATGGCACAGCTTTTGTGAGCACCCAGCTTGAAGATGAGGGTGACTGAGACCTTCCTTCCCCATACCTGCATGACGTGGCCCCGTGCCCTTGCCACCTGTAGGCACCTGAGCAAACTAACCTCAAGAACATATGTTGGTAGCATTGTGTTATTCTGACTGCTGGAGCAAGTAAAAATTTCCTGGGAAAGGGAATTTCTCTGATATGAGAGCATTAAAGTGAACAAAACTTTTGAATAATGTTGGCTTCACCAGTAGATGCTTGCTAATGGGATTTAGGATTACTCTTGCTGGGAAAAATGGTCAAGGAACAAAAGTTCAAACCTAATTTAGTGCTGCCAGTGGGTAATAAAATGTAGAATAAAGCCAAACACTTTGTACAAGAAGACCATGGTCTGCTCTAGATATCAAAAAAACCCCCACAACATAACAAAACAGAAAAAAACCTGGCTATACATATTTTTATCATATGAGAAAATGGAATAAAGTGGACAAGAGTCAGTTATTTGGTAACTTTTTCATTTTAGCAGCCTCTCATGCCTTTCCTTTTAGTGGTGGAGACTCAGATTTTTCCCTGATGGAGAGATAACAGTGATAAGTTGCTCTTTCCATAGTCAGGAGGGTTATGTTGGAGATGTTACTGTTGCTGCTGTCTGAGCCTTATTCCCCTCCTCTGCCTTGAGGGATAGGACAAGAAAAACACACAAAGACAAAGGAAAACAATGAAGTTGGGAGCCATTTCTCTGTTTGATGCTGACTTTTACCTACAACTTTGTGCTACATGGAGATGTAGATGTACTGTGGTCTTATCCCTGGCCAATTTTTATCTGCTTTGGGCTGTTTAACATTGCCTTTTCTGAAATGTCGTTTAAAACAGCCTTGGCAAGCCCAGTAAAGCTACTGTTAAACCAAAGAGAAAAACAGAAATTAAAATAAAAAAAATAATAGAAGCAACAAAACAAAAAAACAGGAGGGAGGGGGGAGAAATAACCATAAGGAAAACCTTTGCAGGAACTGGGTTCATTGACCATTACAGATGTCCAGGGTTTAGTCAGTGTTAGGGAAAGTGTTGAAAACATCTCTCTGGGACACAAAAAGCCCAGCAGTGTCACAGGGAAATCCCCCAGTTTCTAGTGCAGCTATTTGAAGAAACTCTGAAAGTATTAATATTTGTTTTGCTTGTGGTTTGTATTATCTGGTAGAAGCAGCTTGAGTTAACAGGTTGGAATGAGTCTTGTTAATTCCATTAAAGTAGGTTGCGTCTGTCTGATCCAGGCCAGATTTGGGTTTTGATGATGCCATTCAGGCAAGAAATGAGATGTGCAGAGTACAAAAAAACAAGGTACGTAAGCTCAGCATTGCTTTAAATGGTCATCTCTAAAGCTCCTGACATGCCTCTAACCAGCACCGAACACTGAAAGAATAAATTGGATCTTTCCATACTGTTGTTATAGGCAAGCGATATGGTCTTGGATAAAATTAAATGGTCATTGAATCCATTTGAATGTTTGCAGGCTTCTGAGGCAAGTTTATCTCATCAAGTCAGTGGTTTTGTCCAACACCAGGTGCTGTGTAGCTGGATACTACTAAAAATATTTGCAAGTCCAAACAGTTTCACAGTCTTTGACTGGAACATCATTACTAATTCAATACTGAACATTATCATTCCCCTGTTAAAAGCAAAAAGAAAGAAAAAAGGATCAGTCATCTGGTGAAGGAGTGGGAAATATGCTGTATAAGCAGTCCTATGGCTGGAATTGTTACCAGCAATTAGGCAAAATGGAGCCTGGGAAGACTGTGTGGATAATTTGTGAACTCAGAGACTTAAACATACAGCCAGTTTAGTTAAACAAATCCAATTGCACCAGAGATAATAAAAACAAAGAAAATCCTAAAGCAGGCTACTTTATTCCTTAACCCACACTTGAAGAAAGAGGAAGGGATTGGGGGAGGGAATAAAGAGGTGCCACATCTGTTTGAATTTGGAAGTAAGTGCAGTCTTTCTTATTTTATCCAAACCTTTTCTGAATTAACAGTTCCTGTTCTGTAAATGGTAATGCCCTCATGGTCAAAGCACAGCACAGTGTTTGCATTGATGTGTCGTGTGGTAGCTCTGAATGTAGAAACTCATTAGTCATTCACAAGAAAAGGCAAAAGACTGAGAGAGGATACAGGGCACCTTACAGGCTTGGAGCTGGGCAGTGCTATAGCCAATTTCTCATCTGCTCTAAACTGGCAAACCCCATCGAGTTGTAAATGGTATATTTTAGAAATGTAGCCTTTTTGTTTATCTCGTGCAAGGTGTCTAGTTCTTTGTAGTAGCTATTCCTGTTTGCTCAGTAATTGTATGCCCACATGAACTAACTTAATACATGGATATAGTATTTTGTGATTTTTTTTAATTCATTCTCTGCACGTCAGTGCTGTTTTTCTGAATGGAGTTCAATTATTATTATAGCATATATTACTTTGGGTCATTTTACTGTGCAATCAATACACATATCTGTACAATAAGTATTGACTTTGCTTTAATGTTCTACAATGTTCACTATGTCAAGACTATTTCAGTCAGAAGCCACCCATTACTGCTTGTTTCTAACATTTCCTGTCCATTCAATGTGAAAAAATTTGCTGCTTAAGATTGTCTTCTGCCCTGGTCTCAAAAGATAAATGGAGGTAAATGCAGTGCCCTCAGATTAATGCGCTGGACAGGATGAATCAGACTCCTTTCCTCTAACTCCTGCGTGTGCCATTTGGTCTCATCTCTATCTTCTGTTTCTTCTTCCAACCATTTTTTAACTCATCTGTTAGAATTGGTAGGTACTTGGGACCGTCTCTTGAAGCGTATTTCTACAGAGCACAGCACAGCAGGGCTCAGATTTCACTGGTAACTCACCTAACAATGCCAATACTTGGGCTGCTGTGGGAACAGTGAGCAATGTGTGTTAGAAGCAGCATCACCACACAGGCACATGAAGGATGGGAGGTGAGAACAACATGGTTTTGTTACTTCTCTCCTGTAACGTCTTCAAGAGCGAAGGAACGAGGGGAGAGACGTACCGTAAACCAGTGTTAGATATTATACTACCAGCAGCACAAACTATGAGTTGTGAGAAAAATGCAGCATATTTTTCAGTAATCAGAGGCAGATTTTTCTCCTGTGTTATTCTCATGCAAGTGTAGGGACTTCAGTGGGCGCTGGCAGTGGTATCTGGCTCGGCACGTTCAGTGAAACACATATGGCTAATCATTGAAGTCTGAAAACACTGGATCACAATTCTGTCTGTGTTGTGAAAGGCATAGCAAGAGTACTTGAAGACTGTATTAAAGTTGAAAAAATTACCACTTTTGGTGTTTCCCATCTGGGACAATATTGCCTTATTTGCCACCAAGTCATCATAGTATCTGTCTGGCATATGTACCGTGTTAACACAAACACTTATATGTGTATATATCTACATTCCACCTTCTCTATTGTACAGTATGGCAACATGTCAGTAACAACTATAACAAATCATAGTGTATTTACATGCAAGCACACATATATTTATGTCCATGAAAGGAAAGAGCCATTCAGATTGCCTGATCTCTGAGGTTCCTGGCTCCCTCCACAGCCTTCAATTTGAAGAAATGGTGCTGAGGTATCTATAGTAAGAGACTAAAAACAGCCCAGAGTCACCAAGTGTATTTAAAACTGCTGGGACATTGCTGGTACCTTGAAATCCTGTTCCTAGGTGGCTGCTAGAGGAAATGCTGCAGTAACACAGTGGCACTGGAAGCCAAAGGGAGATTTCTTCCTTAGTCGAGGATTTTGGGACTATCAATCCTACTGGCATGATTTCTTAAGCCTTTCTCATCCTGTGGTGATGCTTAAATGCAACATATCCCGGATACTTGTTGTTCCACCCTGGCTTATAATTGCTGGGGTTTTGTTGCTCCTGGCTTTGAATTGTCACAGTTTTAGGTAGGCATTCAAGTGAAGCTAATGTCTGTATTGGAATGAACAGCATTATGTACAATTATCATTCATTTTCCGTACACTTCTCACACTCAAAATACTGGTAAACTCCCAATTTATTTTTAGTAATGGTGTAAAAAACTGTTAATAAATTTTATAGGGGAGAAAAGAAAGGAGTTATTAATAATGTCTATAGAGCAAAGCACTTGGCACTGGAAACCAGATCTTATGTTGCTTTTTTGGTGCTGAAATCTCTAATTTCATTGTATCATTTATTCATTATCATTTATGAGGAGGGAAGCTACCCAAAACAGGTCCAGTGAGATCTGATGAGTTCAAATGAGCGTGCATTTGCATCTCCGTGGCCCTTATAAAACCCACGCTCTGTTCTTTTAATAAGGCTTGGATGAAAGACTACAAAGGTTGCTGGAGATTCCTGAGTTAACCAGGAAATACCTCTTAAAGCACCTTGTTGATCTCATCCCTTGATCTGACATTCAGCTCACAGCATCTGTCTCTGGCCTCCACTCTTGTGCTTAGTTAACTTTATATGGCATTTTGACTGCCCCCAGCTTTTGTGATATCTAGTTCAAAGGGTTCAGAACATTATTACAGCGTTTATTGCTGGGCGAGCATTACCTTTTGCCCAAGCGACAAGCTGATAGGGACCCTATGAAAGACAATGTCAGGAAGCACGTTTATTCAGCATGCCCCAGGTTCCCTTTTTTCTCCTTTTAATTTTATGACATTCCACTCCAAGGATGATCAGATTATTCTCTGCTCCCAGAGTCACATGTTGTGCTCGGCTCTTGAGTTGTAGCATTACCTGATTTTATTTATTTATTTTTTTAATAGGCAATTCTGGTCCAATACTTCCTATTTACCAAACTTGGACAACATTGGCGCTCAGAATCTGGGGAGATATTTATGGTTTTCCAAGTCAAATGAAATTCCATTAACTCTTTCTTCCTTTCTAAAAGCAAAGGCCGGCAGAGTTAATGTCACTTCTGAGCACTAGAAAAAGTGCTGACCCAGCGAGGGGCACTGGGATTCAGAGCTGGGTCCTCAAGAGCAGATGGTTTAACAGGCTAGTCCATTAATCAACTCTGCTTCCCCCAAGCACTATGTTGTAGGTTTTTTTCTCTCTTTTTTTTTTTTTTTTGGCAATCAAGTGCTGGGTAAGAGAAATATAACTTTTTCCCCTTTTTCCAAGAGATGGTATCCAATGTGCGCATGCCATTACATTTCTGTTATTTACACTTACTGAGCTAAAATGCAACACATGTTTATACATGATTACGACTAAATTCTCCAGTAAATATGCTGAATGAATCCCATACATTTTCAAATGCTTTGAATGCTTCTCAGTGTAAAAAGAGAATTAGTTTCAGGTAGACAGAATAATCCAGGCCTGGGATTTACTGGTAGTTACCAGAGTTAAAAAGGAGTCAGCTAACAAAATCTTTAGCACAGTCAGACAGGTAGAGGAGTCCCAGAGCCTCTTAATACACATAACCTAAAATGAATTACTTTCATTTCTCGTTAAGCCCCTGAATACTTGTATAAATGCTTGAAAAGAAATGAAAAGATCTTGAAGGAACAGAACATTTCTATTGCTCCCTGTGAAAGATCTTTAACTGAAGGGGAATGCATTCCTGCCAGGCTGCCTGTAGAAGTAAGCTTGTGTGTGATAATTCCTTTACATTCACGGCCAATAGCTTGTGGACCCAAGGGATGAAATGATATTTTGATCTTACTTTGTTCTCTCTTACCCCTCTGCATACTAACACTGTGTTTGAATGCCTAGAAGTGTGTTGTTCCAGGGCAAAGTCAGGTGGTGCTGCAGAAACTTCTGTGAGGAGTCCCATGTGAAACAGTGTTAAATGGTACTTCTAAATAAAATTATTATTATTAATTTTTAACATAAGGATTTAGAGTTGGTGAAAGGCAGTGAATCAATTTTATTTTGGAGGCTGTGAGTCCATCAGCTTCTCAGCATGTGCTGTCTGTCCAGCCCACCCATTTCTTGCAGCAGGAATACCTTTCCAAGAACCACAGAATATACTGAGTTGGAAGGGATCCGTGAGGATCATCAAGTCCAACCCTTAGACCTGCGCAGGACCATCCCCAAGAGTAACACCATGTGCCTTAGAGTATCATCCAAATGCTTTTGAACTCTGGGAAGGGTCTCAAGAAGGGTCTCCTCATATTTGTTCCCTCTGCATAGACAATGTCATGTGGAGGCACTGCAGTGGGTGTTATCTGCCTTTACCTGCTCAGAAGGATTTACTTACTTACCCAGTCAGCGTATCTTTTGAATCACTGATAATGTAGACTGGTTTGGTCTCGGTGATTGTGCAACCGTGTGCCACATTTATGCATCTAATCCACCCCCAGTAAAGCTTTTTGTAGTGATGTGTGTATCACTGCTCAAGATGCAAGTCCCCTATGTGTCAGATGATGAAAATAAACATGGTTGTCATCTCCCTGTGTTCCAAGGAGCTGTGAGGAGAGCAAGAGAAAGAGCTGTGCACCAGCAGGGCATATTTATCACCCAGTGTTAGAAATGAATAAAATTGCTCCTGTGATTGAGGTAGAGAAGTAGCTTTTTGCTAAAGCCTGGCAACCTCAGGAATCTTGTCTGTCTTTGTTGAATATGTGCAGATCCTCAGCTCCTAAGTCAGGAGCCTGAAGCTGATAGTAACTCTTATGAGTGTAAATTGCACAGTCCTTATTAGAACCAGGTACTGTAGCCAAGTCTCCCAAGCTGCAGTGCATCGCTATCGGGCTGCTCTTTTATAACTACCCCTAGACCGAGGTGAGTTGTCATCTGAACAAATAACTGGAGCTCATTTTTCAAAGTAACCCCGTGCTACTGGAGGTGGTTTCTGTCCAATATTTACAGTCTGTTTGACTAAAGATGCCCAAGGCTTCATATATTGCTGTTCATGACTGACTGACTACTTGGGTCACTTGGATATTTAAAGTAGATGAAAAGTAACTCAACAGTTGTCTGTGGTTTCCCCATCACTGCAAGGCTGAGTTGAGGTACTCCAGGCTTCAGGCTATAAGTTATATCAGGCTGTATCATGAGCCAAACTCACCTTGAAGATCAGGCAATGAAAACCTGACTGACTTCAGTGAAGAAGTAGGCTCTGTATCAGATGTTGGTTTGATCCAGAAACATGTTTGGGATTGTTTTGATCTCTTCTGCTTAATTTTTTTTTATTCTTCCATCTCTCTCCATGGTTTTAGAGGACAGAGATGAACTCTAAAAAGCTGTTAAACCTGAGGCCTTCCTGGAACTCAGCAAAGAAAGAGATTAAGCAGATGGGGATTTTGGAAAGCTGATGTGGTTAGGGTGAGGAAGAAGTAGTAGGAGACAGTGTCTAGGGTCTGAATGCTACTTGATGCATGAGCACTTTGCTGCTGCTGGAGTTTTAGCCTGTCATTTGTTGTTTAAGTGTTCCTTAGTGTTTTGTTTTTTTTCTGAGCATATGAATAAAATTAAGACAATATTGTATGAGAGGCTTGTGATGGAGATGAATTCTTTAGCACATGAAGCACACTAGGTAATTTTAGACTTGGAAGTTTACCTTGCAGAAGAAATACAAATCTCCTGAGAAGTAATAGGTGGAGTAACTTGTGAGCCTACCAAAATGGATGCTGTATGGAATGAGTGGGTTTACATAGGACACTTCAGCTCTTAGATCCTTGCGGTGTATTTCCTTTGTTGCTATGAAAATGAGTCCAAGCCTATATAAAATAATCATCTCAACTAACCTGCCTAACACTAAGTACAGCTGGCATGTATAAGCTTGGAGATTGCTTGGTAAGGGTGAATGCCAAAGTGGTAATCCAGCTGACAGAAGATGAGGATCTTAACCTGTACATCTGGGGGGAAAGAAATAAAAAGATTCAAGAAGACTATTTGCATAAAGCATTTTTTGAAAAGCAGTGTTTAGTCTTGAAGGGCAAAGGGCGTTTCTCCATTGACTCAGGTGGCAACAGTCTCTTCAGTCTTTAGGGGGCTTGAAACCTTTGCCAAGAATGTCCTGAAATACCTTTCCCACTACATTATGGAGTGGGCTTTGCAGCACTGTGATGCTGTGGTGGAGACTGCTTCCTCTCACAGTCCCCTGGAAGCCAAGATTGTGAAGAAACTAGGCAGAAATCTCAATTTGGGTCAAATGACCTGTGTAATTTTAATATTTACAATAGGTTGTAGAAAACCATATACTAATGACTTTATATTTCCTTGACTTGGAGACAGCCAAAGAGTATTTGTATTTGAAATATGGCATGAAATATTCCCAATAGCTGTCCTAAATAAACACGAGAGTGTTTGCATTACCTTTTCACCTGTAGCAGATTAAAGTGCTCCTTAGCCATTGGCTGTGAGTGAAACCAAGATCAATCTCTATAATTCTACAAGCCATCATATAAATATGTTCTGAGTGTTTTTATACATTAATCACAGAAGATTATGAGGGACATGCCATATTGTGCATATTTCTTGCAAGCAAAATAGAACTGTCTGCAATTCTCATTGCAAAATTATGGAATGGACTGAATCATAAAAAAAACATACAGGAAAATCTGCTATTTCAGGACAGCTGTTCAGTATTTTTGGAGAGCTGACACTTTTTTTAACAAAAATAAAGCATGAGGGTTTTTTTTTTTTTTTACTAGAAATAGTGAGCTGAATTCATTAAGGGGATAATTTCAGTTCACAAAATAGATCATTTCCTTTCTTCCCAAATCTTGCTGAGCAAGCAACATTCCTTATTGCTATTCCCCAGAAAAATTTTTTTTTTGAGTTTCCACATCCAGGCCCAGTAATAATATCCCACTTTCAGATATAAATGGCAAGGAAGAAGAAAACAGCTTGCTATACTTGTAGCACTATGTGCTGTGACACTCTGAGCTCTCTCAATCCATCACTTCAGATACCACCATGGTGGCTGGACAGCGACCAGTGTACTGAAGGGAAGCTTGCTGCTAATCCAAGCAAGTTGTGCACTGCCATACAATGTGTGGAGAGGAACAGCAGTGGAGATCATGAGCATAAATCACTGTGGTTCAGGTTAGAATCTAACCTCTAACAAGTTATTTTTTTTAAAAAAGTATTAACCTGTGAAAATTCATGCTCATTAGAATAATTTCTTGAAGGGGTTACTTTTGTGCTTAGTTAGATACGGTCTTGAGGAACTTTGACAGTTTGTGTTACTGTTTTTGTGAAGATAATGGGTGTGTTGACTTACCTGTTTTCTTCACATCCTGTGTCACATTTACAGTTTTCTTGGTTCAGACAAGACAGAGGCTCCCTCTTATCCTGTGCAAAAGAGATGAAGGATGGAAAATCATATTCCTGAAGATAGGTTTGCTTAGAAAGGGATTTCTGAAGTCAGAGAAGAAACAGGAGTTAGGAGGGTCAAAACATGCTTGCAGAGATCTTGTCACCTTAGATGTCTAAGAAAGTGGTGTCAGTTCTCTGCCATGTAATAGTATCTAATGCCATGGGGGAATAAACTCTCAATGGAGCTGTGAGACCCTGTGGAGATACAAGTCATATTGTGGGAAAGAAGGCAAGAAAAGGGAAGGCTAAGACACAAAACGTAGGAGTGAAAGGCCTGAGAACAAATTCTCTGCTAGGGAGCAACAAAGTACAACAATTTTCCTCTGTTGGCCCATAGCTTGTTCTCCCTCTTTCTGTCACATGCCACTCGATCATTACCTCAGCCAGCACACAGTTATGCTACATTGCACTGCTGTACTGTCAACAGGATCTGGGATATTGAGATCACCACGGTGCTTTTATGAACTAAATCTTGGAAATTGCTGTCCTCCGTTACTGGAATGTGCCTCTTACAGCTTCTAACAAAAAGGTTTCAGAACCAGCTAATTAAGCAATATGGAAATGCATGCTTAAAGAGAAAAGTATATGGAAAGTGGCTCGCTCCGTGCCCAGTTCTGCAAGGTAGTAAAGCTGTCTAAGTACCCCCTGCTCCCTTCAGGTCATGGGAAGTTGAGGGTACTCAGCACCTTTGAACATCTGGCTTTAGGAGCCTGAGTAGCACATTGCAACATTTCTTCACACAGTCGTTCATAATGTCACTGTGATACCTGGAAAGGGACACTAGTACAGAAGTTCTTGACAGCTGTGTTTTGTTTTGTTTTTTTCCCCCTTAGAAAAACACATTGAAAGTTCACAGACCAGTTCCTTGCTTGCAGGCTGCCTCAGTGCCAAAAGAGCTTCTCAAGGTAGTGAAAAGGTGACTCTACCAAGTGCCTCTGCTTATTGGTTTGTCATTCAACCTTAGCATGAAACCCTTGTGGAAAACTGAGCCCTCCTTTGGTCAGTGCTCTTTTGCATCCCATCAGAGGCCTCCCTGTTCTTTGAAGGTTTTGGGTACAAAGCAGGAAGATGGATAAGGACTGAGGGCAAGGTCTTGCTATTACTAATGACAGAGATCTAGACACCAGAAGGTTTGAGTGTTACTGCCATAACAGAGTAGAAACCCTTGTAAATTCTTGAGTTCCGGACAAAAAAATATTCCTTTTGTACTATAGTTTCCTCTCTGTTAGTTAAGGAATGGCAAATGCTTTGGACCTCTGGAATCTAAGTACTGCAGGAGAAAGGATGAAAACAGCTTAAGTACAGTAGAAGAATGCTCTGTCTGATGTGTGTGATAAGGTTTGAGGAACACAGGAGACAAAATTGCAGAGGGCTCTGACTCTGTAAATCTTACACATTAAAGGAATGAAGAAGAGAATGACAGATGCGTGAGAATAAAGTAGACCCCTCGCAGTGCATTCTTCAGGGCCTGGAAGGAAAATTAAAATAATCCTTTCTACAAAGCAGCCTTTCCAGTAGACAAGGTGGATGCAGTAGCCTCTCTTCAACCACTTGTTCTACCATTTACTGCTGTCTCCAGAACAAAGCCACGAGATGGTGAAGTTGAATGTGGCTTTGCAGATGTCTTAGATTGGCTTTCCTTGTTCATGAGACAGTATCAAGCTCAGATGCAAACTAGGGCTACAGGAGAAAGAAATCGCATGAATAAAACTGAGATCTGGTGAGAATAATGGGCTTGCCTGGGAGGGATTTTGTGGTGTTTGCATCGGTCCTGACCATAATGTTTTAGAATGCTGTAATTTCCTTGCCTTTGTACTGAGGTCCTATTTCTGTGTGGCTCAACAGATGCCATAGGTGTTGTAAATCTGTTTGAAAGGTGTCCAAGCACACCTGCAGGAGGTGTTCAAGGTAAGTTGTAGTGATGAGCAATTCTTTGACTACCTATTAAAAAGAATTTACCTCCTATTACAACACAGATGGATCACAGTGCAAAGGCCTTATAAGCTATTGAAATATAAATTCTTAATATTAGTCATGAGCAAAAAGTAGTATCTGATATTTGATTTTTTAAACTCTTCATTTAAAAATAGCATTAGCTTCTTTTACAAACTGTAAACTCCACTCACAGCGAGCCATTTGGTTTGGTTAAAGTACTTTGCTGGATCGTACCAAGATGTTTTGCCTTAGAGGGATTTTATTGGAGGATGATGCCTTTCTGGCATGGTTTATATTCAGCATCAATTTAATATCTGCCATATTCCTATCAGAAGGGTAGGAGGAGTAGAAGGACCCCACTAATCCATCTAAACTTACAATGCTTTTTTGGCCTTAAAATCTAATGATCTCATTCAGTGCTTTGTCCTTGTTATCCGAACACTTCTGCAAAGACATTTTTCTCTTGTAAAACCATTTTTCCCACCTAGATGTCCTTGGGTAAGGTTTTAAAGCCTAGGGCTTCCATGCCAGATAAAAGCTGTGTATTGCAACCTTGGCCTGTCCCGGATGCTTTTTGTGCCCAATTCCTTGACTTGTCCTGAGCAAGATATCCATCATGTTGCAGAGGATTCCCAGCCTCAGCATGTCAGACAATGCCAGTTATAATTACAGCCACTAAGGTCCACACCAAAGGGGTTAAAAGGAGCTGCTGTAAACTTGGACAACCTTGCTACTGTTTCTGAGGGCTAGATTTATTCTCTGGACTACTTCAGTCTCCCTCCAGAGAGTTCATTGTGTAAGTCAGTGTGACAGATTTATCCATGCTCGCAGAGACGGTGGCTGTTTTCTCACTAGGCAGGTGGAAGGAGAAAGCAGCATAAAGACAGCTGCCAGCTGAGAGGTCACAGTTGAACTCATGCCATGGAATGGTCATAAATTATAAATCTTCCAAAGAGTTACAGCTTCTGCCCTTATTTCTGTCTTGTCCTAAATTTCTCGGTTGCACTTCTATTTATTTTAGGCATGTCGTTACTGTCTGCAAAGGTCGCTGAGTGATTGCTGGGGAGACTTTCACCCTAAGAGTACAGAGCACAGCCCCTGGCCACTGATCATTGAAGTTTCACACCCTGTGTCTGCATCCTCCCTGTTGTGCTCCCCACGCCTGCAGTACGTATATCTGATGCAAACAATTGCACTTGGTATCAAGCCATTCACAGCCTTTGTTTATCCTTTGATTGAGAGTGTTATCAAAGTCATCCCCAGGCAAGTAAAGACAGTTACTGAGTGGTAATTTGGGAAGTGCTGTAGATGATGAGACTAGACATGCTCATTGAAAGTCCATACCAGCCCTTGGAGCTGTTCAAAGGTCTGCCCCTGATGTCAGTGGGATTAGGCCCTGGCAGTATAACCCTGCATAGTGAAAAAGCATTCCTGCATGATTCAGAGCTCTGAAATCTCATTGCTAGGAGCAGAAGGAAGCATGCAGGGGCTGGATTTCAGCTGGTATAGATCAGTGTAGCTCCTTTGAGGAACTGGCACTCAGCACCTTGCCTGATCATGCTCTTCAATCAGCATTTTTTTTTTTTTGTGGTAGCATCTGTGCATATCCTTCAGTATTTACCACCTTTGAGTACTTGCTCACTAAGTTTAGAATAGCCACTCTAAACTTCTACGAATAGCAGCTGCCCCATTGCTGCTCCAAGTACTGTCTATTCTTAGTGTAGCCAAATTCCCCACAAATTCTTTTAAGGCCTGACTTTCTTTGCTTAAGTGCATGTCATTGACACCATCTCCCTCCAGCATTAGTCCTTCTACTGTTCTGTTTGCTATTTCCATTTGTATGATATACATGCTGTAGGCCCAGTTTAATTACTGCTTCTTCACTGGAGCAGAAACACGTGTGCTCAGATGGATGTTCGTGAGCAATTCCACTGGCGTCAATGGAATAAAGCTGGTGTGTGTGGGGCCAAATCCTTTAGGATCTGTAGCTTTTATGGACCAAGGTCACTGATTTCCAAACATAATGTGGATTTTCTATGTCTTTGGTAAGGCTTGTGTTTTTCTAGAACTGTTTAAAAAGTTCATTATGAAGGTAGAAACACCAAGAACTGCAGCTGCAACGGGGGATTTGAGATGTGCTGTGGGGAAATGTGGTGGCCACACAGCTCCTCAGGAACGTTCCCTCGCAGGCACCCTTTCCGTCACAGGCTGACTTTGCAAAAAGCAGGTGGTGGAAAGGAAACCAGGCAAGAAAGAAGGAAGCAAAGAAGACTGGCCTTTTTATTGCTAGTAAAATTTCCTTTACTGCCAAAAGGTCTTTGAAGCAAAAATACCAGCTTGCTGGGTGGCATCCACAACCTGAATTTAGCTTTAACCATATGGTAGCACAGTGTCAGATTTCTCCCAGCACATAGAGCTTCCCACCAAGTGTTTTCCAGGTTCTAAGTGTCTCTGCAATATTTTTTTCCCTCTCCCTTGGATTTTGAGATGCATGATGCTAGTTCCTGCATTTTTTTTTTTTAACTTTCCTGACATTCTACTTTCTTGATCACCAGCACCAGTATGATCTTGATTTCCTTAAGCATTTCTCTTTCTCCTCTGGGAAATTTATGTCTCTTTCTAGCATCTGTCCCCTCTCCTCTCTGCACACTCAGGCGAAGAATTCATTTCATTTTTTTCCCCCTTAAACAATGCCCTTACTACTTGTGTCAATAAATTACCCTTGTGACTTTTAAGAGGCCCTTCTGTCTCCTTCACTGCCCTCTCCTTCTGTATATACGTTAAAAATGTCTTATTTATCTTAACCCCTGCTGTGATCTTGCTCTGTCCAATTCTCCATCTTTACATTTCTTATAATTTTTTACACCAACTTTGCCCTCTGATCTTTATATTCCACTGCTGGGCCACATATTTTATACAGAATTATGTTATTTTCTTAATTGTAATTAATCACCATGAATCATGGGATTCACTGTAAGCACCTTTTTCAGTACTATTCTTACTTATTTGATATTAACAACGTACATTTGTGTTTTCCTGTTTACTGTTCTGCCTTTTCTTTCCTTACTTCTTAAAACACAATTAAGATCATCTACCTATTGTTTTTTTAGAACTTTTAAGGCTTAATTTTTCTGCTTAGTCCTTAATTGTAGATGACATTGCACGAGAGATACTGACTGTTATTTAACAATCTTTCCATTCAGTCCTCATTCTGCAAGTCATTTGAATGGTGCTTTACTGTGCACAGGAAGGTGTGTGATAATAGATTATCTTCTTCTGTGCCTCAAATACTGAGAAAGCCTTTTTAAGATGAGAAATGCCCCTTCTTTTCAGTATGCAGTACCTTGAGGAGCAGGACTCTGACCCCACAGGAAAAACTGACGATACAATTGGAGTGAAAAGACTTATCAGGGATACTGTCTTACCCTCCACATAAGACAGTCAATAGCTTTAAAACTGAATCTTTCTCACCCTTAATTCACCCTTATGTTCTTATGCTTTAAAGGGGCAGGGCGATCCAAGGGAGCAGAAGGAGACAGGAAAAACTGGTCTGCCCAGGGTTCCTCAGATCTGGTACTATAATGGAAGTCTGTGGAGTGGAGTTCAGGGACCCAGCCTGTCAACTGGGGCAGTAAAGGAGCAGTTTCTGCAGCCAGTTTTCCAATTCTCTCCTCGATTAGGCTTGCCACTTCTCCTGTATGCTAAGCAAGCATCTCTGGGTGTCTTTCACAAGTGTACCTAGATGGTTTGTGTTTGCACAGGTCCCACAAGTAATATTCCCAAAAGCCGATGCCACCTGCCTGCCAAGCCTTTATGAGCAGAGTTATTCTGTGTGAGATATTGGGTGCACACCTTTGAAGATATCATTTTTATTTTGTGTGTTGCTCAGGAAGGTCTTGCTGCAGCAGGTAAACATGTTCACGTGCTGGCTTCTATGACTCCAAATGGACTTTCTTCACAAACTGAGACTTGCAGTAATAAAGTACGGGTGTCTCTGAAGACCTAGATTTGACAAGTAGTTATCTTTTGCCTTACTTCACAAACTCATTGGGCCTTCTACTCTCTGTTTCGCTTTCAAAACTGAGGTTTCTCATCCTTAGAAGAGGACACAAGCTGCAAAGAATTGAGAGACTCAGAACCTGAGATATAGCAAAAGAAGATTAAAATGATTCCCCCAAGTTTTCTCAAATTTTCCAAATTACTTGTGAAATACCATTGTGGTGCATAACAGATTCATTGGTTATCCCTCATGGCAGAGGAATCCACAGATATTTTTTCAGGTTTTAAGGGTGACAGTCCTTTCACAAAAAAGATTCATATATGTTAAATCCCTTAATTTACAGCCAGAAAAGAAACGGCATCCAGAGTGAACACACATGTTTTTGCCTTTTACATTTGAAGAAAACATGACAGTAGATTCTCTAGTCTAATTTTAACTAGACAATTGGTTTCAACATGAGTCTCCCCTGATGTCTTCCAGCCGTGAGTCCTTCTGTGATGTAACTTCTCTTATGCTGCAGCCTTGGAGTCCAGACCCAGGGCGAGACGTGGAGTGATGCTACACCAGGCAACAAGCAGCTGCTATTGCTGTCAAAAGCTATACCAGGCAGCTGAAAACACTGTGGAGCAAAAGAGACCAAGAATAGTTTTTCCTTACAAATTTTTCTTCAATCTTTGCCTGGTTGCCTGAGAGAGACTTCTTGTGTGTGTCTGATCAGGTGCAAACAATTTTAGAGTGCGGTGGGGTCATTGTTGCTTTCTCTCTGAAGTTTAGACACACAACCTGATCTGACAGAAGTGCTCCTGTCTTGTGTATAAAAAGTTGTTTGTTTGGGGTTTTTTGTTTTTCTTTAGTCTCCTGACAGTAATAGTAAGGGAAACTTCCCACCCGTTGTCCTGTGCATGCTGCCTTAGAAGTTTTTTAGCATCCCTTCAATTTCCATATGGTTGGAGAGGTGCCAAAACTGAATTCAATCTCTCAGAAATCTTTTTTATCCTCTTTTTTTCATCTGCTTTGTGTTTTCCCCCAGCCCCTTCCCCACTCCTCCACATTAGACATTAGGTAATTATAGAACAGACTCCATGGTGGGCATCCAGAGGACCATTTTAGATTAAATAAATAATAATTCCCACCCCCAGGAGAGTTTTGAAAATATTAGACAGATAAAAATCTACAAAGACCTTGCTTTCCTTCCACAACATATAATTATTTACCTCTTCAATTCACAGTCAACAGGCTGATGTGACTTTGCAGCTAAGCTGGAAGTAACTGTAGTTGCTATTTTGTTGGAATAATATCAAATTTCCTTCTATGCTTTGCATAGCTGTCACCCAGTGATATGATAGGTCCATGATTTATTGACCCACTAAAAGCACTTTCACTGACTTGTCATAATAAACTTTACTTAAAGCATTAAAACATAAAACATCAACCAGCAGCTCGAACAGAGATGCCATGCAAATACTTTCAAATTTAGTTAAGCTCTGGTGCAAATCCTGGAAACAAAGACCCCAGCATAAGTTTTCTAGGATTTGTCATGCTAGAATCTGTTGTGTTAAGTAACAGGAATTATAAATACAAATGCCTTGAAGTATGAAGCGCTGACAAGAAGCTTGGCTCTATCTCAAACCCTCATCATTTTTGAAGGTCTTGCCGAGACCATGAAGCTGAACCCAGCTGTAGCAATCACGATAGATTTGAGTTGCCAAAAGTTATTGGGACTTCTGCTCATACAAGTTGGTCTTGGAAGACCTGGCTGTTAGGTATGTCCCCATGGCTGGTTTAAGGTCTGTTTTTGTAAAGCCGGGGAGGTTCAGAAGCAGGCTGTAATGGCTGTAATACAGACCATTGCCCAAATTTTATGTCACTGTGACTATTACCTGCTTGGAGATGAGTGTCTTCATCTTCTTTTGGTGTAGTTGGATTCATTTGTGGTCTAGTCAGCTGGGTTGTGTAGTAAAAAATAGTTAATTGGATCTTTAATAGACATCTGTGATGGGGAAGAGGAATTCTCTCTCTGAGTGCAGATATTAGTATTTTTCCAGGATCTTTAGAGTTCAGATGGGAAGATCCATACTGATTCCAGTTCTCTTCAGGATCAGAGTCCTCTGCAGCAGTGACAGGGATACACTGAATCATCCCATAGAAGCAGTGGTGGTTCATTGTGTTAAGTGGTTTCCCATCTTGTGGCAAGGCCTGCAGAGATTGAGCATTGCTGCTCAGCTTTCTCATCAGCTTTCCTGCAAGTTTACTCAACCATCACTTGTCAAGCTGAAGAACTTACAAGTTCTTACTTAGCCATTCTCTTTTGTTCATAATTGGTGAGTAATGTTCTTAATTTTGAAAGTCATTAAACTATGCTGCAGTTGAAGACAGTGCCTCTTTAAGGAGGAGCTTGACTAAATCCTCAGTATTGTTTTGAACAATATTAAATAATGGGATGGCAAGGTGTACTGTGTGTTTCCTTCTCTCACCTCTGTAATTGCTTTCTTTCATTTCTTTCTCAATAATTTAAGTTAGATCATGCCATACCTGTCTTCAAGACTGAACATGAAGCTTTATGAACAATCCAGAAGATGCCTAGGGATTACTGTTTTGGGCATAGTAGTCCACAATTCAACACATGTCAGGTTTACAGACCCTTTCATGTTATCTGATCTGTAGAATCCCAGGGAGATTTCCTGAGCCACTTTGAGACTGGTGAGGAAACGCTACAAGGAAAGTATGCAGGTAACAAATCAGGGATCCACAAATACTTTTGTCATCATGAGACTGCTTGAGGCTGGACATACAGATGTAAAACAATGGTGATGAAAAAATGACAGATGAGTAGTTGCTAAGATGGAAATATCGGGAAATAATAACCTCAGCTTTCTCTTCCAAGAGGGGTGTTAAGACTAAATGTTTTCCATAAGAGGAAAAAGAAAAATGCGGCAAAACTATGTATTTTCTCTCTCCCACATGCAAGCACAGAATGTAACAGCAATAATTGTTTGTATCTGCAGTTACTTTGTACTAGTTAAATG
Source organism: Sclerurus mexicanus (assembly GCA_013396755.1). Lineage (NCBI taxonomy): Eukaryota > Metazoa > Chordata > Aves > Passeriformes > Furnariidae > Sclerurus > Sclerurus mexicanus. The sequence goes on from VWZF01003406.1 coordinate 564,146, forward strand.
GAAAATGGATGATTTGCTGGAAGTATGTTTGCAATATTCTTGCTTAGGATAATATAGACCAAAGCAGTCATTCCTGGTTCAGTTTTGTAACACTGACAATCTCTTTCATCGTTTACAGGCAGTGATCAACCACCTCTTGCACAGGAATGCCATGGCTAAAACCAATTTGCAACCCTGCATGAAATTAATGACATCTCCCTTTTGGACAGATGTCCAAACAGATGCTGGGGAGAAGGTGATAGGGATAAGTGTGTGCAAATCCTGATGGCAGGAAATGCTACCCATGACCTCCTAAAAAGAGGTTTTTCTCCTTCAATAGGACATGCACACATGTTGCAACACATCCTTGGAGGGCGAGTTGTGTGTGCTGTTGGTGGGCACCTACCTCAGGTACTCTGTCCAGCAGCCAAAGCTCTTGTGCTGTTTCTGGTTTCCCTGGAGAGAGGTTAAGGGCTGAATGCCACACAGACACCCACTGATAGGTGGTGCAGATCTCTAACCTCACCCTCTGTGACCTCTCCACCCTCCTTTTGTAGTCCAGTTTCAAACATTTGTCACAAGAACATAAAGTACTCTCCACCCTAAAACTAACTTCTTAATTAAGGAGAGCCATCAGAAAGACTGTCTTTGCTTGCTCTCATCTTCATTCGGTTTCTTTCACAGGGCTGAGGTCAGCATTAGTGTTTTTATAAGAAAGGCATAATTTCATTCAGGGCATGGAGCCTAATTAATGTGGAATCTAAAATACCCACCTGGAAATTTACTGCATTGAGATCCTTATGCTTCAGGCTTTCCACAGGCAGGGCATGTGCTGACTTCTGTGGGAGTTTCTTCCAGGGAAGCAAAAAGATGGGAGGATGAACATGTTATCAATTCTTATCCCAAATATGTGGAGGCATTATTGGAATTTTGCAAATGCACTTTTGGTAAGCAGAAAAGAATTTTCATATGAGCAAATAACACGGTTAGTTTTTCCATCCAGGCTTTTTTGTGCCCTGAATTCACATGGAAAGGTAAAAGCTCACAAATTTTGTTACTTGGGTAGTTGTAATTGTGTGGCTTGATTTAACATCATGCATCACATTTGTGTCATGGATCACATTCCTATCATGGGGGGAAGAAAAAAGTGAGGTTCAGCAGCTTAAATTTAGAAAAATGCTACTGGAAATAGTACATTTTTCTATCAGTGGGTGAAAATGAGTTTACTTGTAAAGGGTCAGAGGAGCAGCCAGGTAAAATCTTGTCCATCGGGCCGAAGATTTTCACATGTGGCTGGCTCCTTTGCCAAGGCTTCAGGATCTTATACTTGTTCTGCTCCATGTTTAGCTCTGTTTGGTGAAACTGTAATTGTCACATGCTGATAGAGAGGGGGGTGTTGGTTCATTTCCTTCCTTTTGTGGTTCTTGTAGTAGGAGGATACTTGATTTTATAAAATGTAATTGCATTGACTGCTCTTGTTACCAGGATTGATTGTATTGACTTGAGTTGCATGTTGTTATGTTTTCACACTCTCGCTTTGAAATATAGTTTTGCTTTTGTGTTGGGTTCCCCACCCCCCCTGCATTTTGAGATTATTTACAGTACATTTCAAGTTAAGGGTCTTCTGCATTTGATTTATCAACCACTAGAATTGCTCTGAAATGCCATCAAAAATATTCCTGGTATCTACGTGACAGTAACCACTAGAACCAATTGCTGTTGACCCCAGTCATGTCAACCATCATAACCTTCCCTCAGGTTAGAAGGTTGAAGCTGGGAAATACATTTCAGCTTCTTATTCCTGTGTGTCACGTCCTTATTGCAATCCATTTCAATTGTTCATTAGGGAATTGGGATAGCTGAGAATACCACAGTGAATAAATAATAGCAACTAGATGTCTGTAGAGACTGACGCTACCAGCAAAATGCAGGGGCTGTGCCACTGAGCCCTTGAGGTGAAGGGAATTATGAAGATTTCATTTTAGATGTGGTGCTGATGCGTAAGTTATTTGTGGAAGTGTGTATTTACTTGGATATGCATGAGAAGTGGGTGTGGGGGTTAGGGCTGACATTTTTCAGACTGGGGCACTTAGAATTAGGTGCTTAACCCTGTATATAGGGACATCAAAGGATGTAGTGTGATTTCAAGAGCTGATGAATACTGAAATTATTGAAGTCTGGGAGTACTCAGTATCTCTGAAAATTAGCCACTTCTGTTTAGCTACTAAAATATGTTGTTTTGAAGAATGATTTACAAAGACATTTTAGAGAATGTGAGAAAATGTCACAGCCTCTTTTTTTGAAAACCTTTGCTTGAAGTGTCTGATGTCTGTTTTTAGATACTTAGGTGGAATTGGAAAAATCATACACACTGTTGTAACTATCCTCTTATTCAAATTAGTGGGAGAATTACCACAGATTTCTGTGGGAGCTGAATTAAGTTGATAAGTGCATAAAAATCTGACTTTGGCTTAAATCTTAAAAGTCGTATCCTCTCTTTCTAAGAAACTGACACTGGATTTCAGAAACATTCACCCAGATTCCTTGCAAAGGGAATATATAAAAAACATTTATGCAGTTCCTCAGCAAAAAAATGCTTTAGCAGAAATAACTGAGAATTTTTCTTTTGCATAGCCTCTGATTTTCCTTTCTTTACATTGTTTTTCATCCTTTCTTTACATTATTTTTCATCCTTTCTCCCACTCGGTGTTCTGTAACATTTTGAATTCCTTCTCTAAGACGACCTGTTTCCAAAGACTTCAAGAAGAGATCTGAAATACCTTAGAAGGAGCTGCTAATAGCCTCAAAGACTGGATTAGAGGACATATACATACCGTCTGTGTCGTATTAGGTCTCAAGTAAAGTCTTGTTTAAAGTAAAATACCAACTGTCTTTTGAAATGCCATCATTCCCCAAAGTCCTGTTACAGAGCCCTAAATCCCGAATACAGTATCTCTACATCTACAGGCAAAGGACAAAGGGTCAAAGACATAGTTTCTCCTTATTTAAGATTCCTCTTTCATTTTATTACAGGACCCTGGGGTAGACTCTCTCTTCAAGTCCAGTCTTCACCAATCACATGCTAATAACTTCAGCTGAAAGAGGGCTCTACCCTAATGTCATTATACTCCCAAGCAATGATTGATTGTGTTATAGTATGTTTTTGAAACCTAATTACTGTCTCAGTTTGTATTTGAGCTCATTAATCTTCTAGCCTGTAAATAAGTAAAATTGACTAAATAACTGAATTTCTTTAATGATGGGTTCAAGTTATCTTTATACCTACTGTTTGTATTAACCTTTCTCTTGCCAGAAGTGATTTTTTTTGAAGTGTTTTTCTTTTAGTTTTCACAAGCTTCCATGGCTGGCAATGCACCTGTTTTGAACACTCACCTCACTGAATGCATCGCTGGTACTGAACATGCAGACCAGCCTGGCTGCAGCCTCTCCACTCTCCTCAAACCAGAGGGCTGCTTTTAGGGTCCCATAAGAAGCAGTCCTCCCTACAGCTGTAGTCTTGCGGAAATTATCTGGGAAAGTTGGTAGAAAGGGTCAGAGGCAGCATTCTATTCCCCTTAAGAATGAGATAAAAGAGGAGAGGAATCCTTCAGAAATTTATTCTGTACCCTCTGTATTGTAAGTGTGGGTCTTTGGACTGATCAGCACTCTCCAGCTCTTCTGGGTACCCTCGTGATGCTGGATGCCTGTAGCTGTGACTGGCTAAGAGACAGTCCTGGGGAGCAGCAGCAAGACCCCAACAGCCTGTTGTTTGAGCAACCATGCCTAGATTTTAGGACTAGGGCCTTAGCCATGTGTTCTACCAAAAAGCATGACCAAGTTCTTGATGCAGTATGCCCTTATACAGCCTGGAGTGGCTCCTCAGCCTGTGCCTTTCAGCCAGACACTTGCCCTGAGCGTTCAAGCCTTTGGTAGGTTTGACCATAGTGACTTGAGAGGTCAGTGCTCTGTGCAGTCGTTTTCTCTTGCAAGAGCCTCATCTGCTGGATCTTTGCCACTGCTGACAAATAAATGAAGGCTCTGGCAATACCCAGACTAAGCTCGTGGAACAAATTTCCAGGAAAAACAAAGCATGACCACTAGTTTCAGCACAAACAGAAACATATGGCAACTTCATCTCCTCATTTTGGTTCCCTCCAGTAAACTGATTTAATCTACAGATACATACACCTATTTAAACTCTCTTTCTATGAGATGCCAGTCAGGAAGCAAGGAAACGGTGATTGATTATTTTCATTTATTGGGAAACAGATAGTCTGGACGAGGGGGACCTTATAAGTGCCCAGGTGGACAGGACATCTCAAACGTTGTCATGCTTGCCAGATGTGTTAGCTGTGACTCCAGGCCTTGGTGAGAGACTTCAATTTGATCTGTGTCTTGCCAAAGTACTTAAGCATATGCTTATCTCTAGATATATGAATAGTCCCTTGAGAATGTCCATGTGCTTAAAGTTCGGCATGCATTTAAGTGCTTTGCTGGAGCAGGCTCCTAAGTCTTTCTGGGGATAATTAAGTCATGCCGAAAGCTATTTTACTGCCACATTTTCTTTCTGGTTCACAGGATGAGAAAATCCATTTTCATCAAAATACCAAGTGGATCATTTTTAACCTGATTATTTGTTAAAGGATTCGTGTCATTAAAGTGAACTTCTTTGCTCCTTCTTTCCATTCAATGGGGTGCCTATATTTTTAATACAACCACATCTATTGCTTAGCAATGAGCTATGCTGTAATTGAGCCAAACTCTACTTATATACCTGGCAGTGCTAATGAAAGGTGGCGACCTCTGGCCGCTCCTTCAGTAATGAACCTCTCTACACTAGGACCAGATGGTGCTTTCACTTCCAAGGGTGCAACATTACTGAGGTTATGCAGGTGCAAGTGTATTTCTGGAAAGGTTTCCTGCCTGGGGGAGTGACGCAGTGGGATTGGTAGCCAGAGGCAGAAAATAGCCTTTGGGGGACAAATGTAAAAGAAACATACTCAGAAAATGGAAAATGGGTTTTGTGCAGTTGGCACCGTGCAGCACAGAGTAGATGGTTACAGCCTGAACGCTCCTTTATGTGCTGTGGATAGGAGCTTGTACGCCTTTATGGTTTGTGAGCAAAGGAGTTTACTTGTTCACTGCTTAGAAATATAAGAATAAAATACCTCACCAAGTCAGTATAGCCATGCATGTAATGGTTTAGGATTTTCTATGCAACACCAGTGAAGGGAAGGATTCAGGGAAAATTCTGAGTCAAGAATCTGAAAAGGGGCATTGCTTCAGCCTTAGACTGAACAACCCGCTTTCCACAGATGTGGCCAAAGGCCTTGGCATCAATGCCCAAAGCACAAAGTGGGGTGGAAGAAGGAGAGGGGAGGCAAGTCCGGCTGCATCCTCGGGCACTCCTGTGTTGGGGGGTTCAGCCTCAAGACTCCCGATAAAAACAAGTATGCTTCGCTTCATTTCATGGTTTGGAAAATGGGGGTTGAATGCTAAAAGGCTAATTGCACATTGTTTTTAAAAATTAGTTTGATAATTCATCATATTGTAATTAAACTAATTAGAACACTATTCATTTCCAACCACCTTAATTAGGCCTCAACTTGGCAGGGAGCCCATGAGACCAAAATGTTGCAATTTGTTAAACAATCTAAAGACTTTGATAACAAATGACTGTATTCAGTTACATTTTAGTTAATAAGATTTATATATTAATCTAGTTATACTTTGTTCCCTCAGAATTTGGCAGAGCTTGCAGGTCTTCTGATCCCCCTACGAAATTCCTGAAGCCTGAGTTAAAATAACTGGAAAATTTTCCCAGTCTGACAGAGACTCTCCTGATTTTTGCATTGTAGCCGACGTTCATAAGGCTGTAATTATTTTGTGGGATTTTTTTTTTAAAATTACTATTATTTTGCCCTTTTTCTAATTGAGTAGACAGCTTTCAAAATAGAATAGCAAGTTTGTGGAGCAGACACACAGCAGGGCTGTAGGCTGGGAGGGTGTTGGGGTGTCCTGATGTCCGTGGCTTTGCTTTTGGGGGCGCTGTTGGATCAGGCTGAGCTGCTTCTCCCGCACGGCACAGGAGACTCCGTTTGTGCCCTTTTTGGACTCACGGCCCTTGTCATATCACGGTGACAAATGCTTGGCGAGGGCATGAGCTGGCACCCCAAACTCACACGAGAGGTGGAGGACTTCCGTGGTGTTTGGTTCATCAGTGGTGAATTTGCCTGCGTGCTCTCTTTGACAGCATAATGAAGTGATAATTACCTAAATGAATAAATGTTGATGGCTGAGATAAATATCCACATTCCCTTAATCTATTTTTCTCTGAAATTGCTAAAGGAAATTTGGCTTTAATGGGAGGTATATGTCAATTTTTACAAATGATTGTAAATCTGTTTAGAGCGAACTTAGATGAGTCAGTCTCTGTTTCAGCAGTAAAAGTTATTGATGTATGAAGGCATAAGATGGACCAAAAAAGAAAAAAAAAAAGAACAAGATATTGTAATAATTATGTTTCTCAGTTTCACTACCTTTTGCAACATCTGGTTTGTTTCTGTTCTTTCCACATCCTGCAGATGTTGCTGAACACATGAAAAACACTGACAGGAGAATATTTTAGCCAAGAAGCAATTTCAGTGAATATTATAAAAGGGTATCCTCTTAACTCTGCAGAAGTTGAGTAAGCAAAGACTTTTAGTTTCATTGCTAGTAAAGATCAGACCAATAAGCAAATGGGCCAGGGGCCCTCTAAAAGTGTCAGGAATAATCTGTTGTGGATGAAATAGAAAAGTAACACTCTGCTAACAGTATGAAATAATAAATCCAGATCGAGTCATATTCTGACACCCTTCCTGAGCCTTGGTCCTTAAATAGTCTTACTTATATTAAAGGTTTCTGTTCAAGCTGCTGATGTGGGATTTCCTTCCTTGCCCATCCCTGGCTCATATGACAGAGAAAAGGAAGATTAAGGAAATGTGAAAAGCCTATATACAAAACATTTTTATATTGTGTTTCTGGGTTGTGTAACTTACTGATTGATCAGGTTTTGAATTCTGTCTGCTCATCTACATCACCAGTCTGCTGCACAGTGGGTTTTCCAGACAGCAGGGCACAGGACAGTGCCTGTGACAACTGAGGGTTGCACAGTCTCTTCTTGCAGTAAGGGTAGGAAGGGAAGCCTGTTCTATGCTTTGCTTTTACTGCAGCAAATCTGTTTGCTACAGCTGCCCTTGGCTCTTAAAAAGTCTTAAAATGGTTAGTTTGTCTGAGGCTGCTGACTGGTTTTCCATCCTGATGCCCTGCTGCATCCCGTGGTTTCTCCCTTGATTCATTTTCCCATGGGTCTAGTCACCTTTCTGAGCACTAGGGAATCTTCTGGCAAAGGTGGAAGGCCACGGCCTTGGTTAGAGCAGCTCCCAGGGTTCAAAAGACAGCAATGCAGCCTTTACTCCTTCCCCAGTCATTTCGATGGGGTCTCCTGCAGTGCATTTGTACTGCACAAATGGGTCTGCACAGAAGCCTGGGGCTCTCCCAGAGGTAACTCATTATCTTCTATCACAGATGTCAGAGTTGGGAGAGAACTTCTTCCCCTTGCTACTTCCTCAAAAACATAGATGGCAAAGGAGAAATCTTTAAATTAATGGTAAATTCCCACTGTTTTCTCAGTGGCTTGGGTTTCACCTCAGATATTGCATTCTGAAATGAGGAAGAGTGATGAAAAGGATGACTCTGAAGCAGTCCTTGTCTGAACAAGTGCAGAAGCAAAAAACTGATCTGAAATGAGTGAGAGGAGTTAGGAAACTGAAAAAGATTGAGGAAGGAAAATGCTACAGTATGTAATAGCTATTTGTCAAGGAAAAACTGGGCATTATGAAGGAGAGACTAGAAAATCTCTGCTGTGACTTAGCAAGGACAGGAGTGGGCTGGCTGCAGAAAATGCATCTGATGTGCCTCGGCTACTGATGTGTTGCCTCCAACCCGTTGCAGAATAATTCAGAGGTGAATTTAGAATCTTGTAACTGGAAAACAGTCTGAGTGCCTGAAACGGATTCCAGCTGCCCTTGATGCCGTGTAACAACCTTCTTCAAAGTCTTTTCCTTTTATGCAGATGAGCATAAATTGATGGTTGTTTTTCAGCAAAGAAGCAGCGGTAGATGGGAAGGTGCATAAACAGGTGCATCGTTTCTCTCCTCCCCTCTCGAGCAGCTCATTTTAATATACACCAGTTATTGCTATGCATAATAATGAACATCTGTCAAATGCTTTCCAGAGTGTGTGAAAATCCACCTACAGAGCTACAAAGCAGGCAAGCCGCGTAGTAGCTGTGCTGCTCCCTGTATTGCCAGTGAAGCTTCTCCAAGTTGAAATCTCTCCAGTTCACACTCTACTTCAGACCTGTATTTTCTAGTCAAATACGTTATTTCTCTGCACAAAGCATAAGGAGACTCCAGTGACCACCAGTGCCCCTGATGTAATTCCGTGGAAATCTCTGACTCCCCTTTAGTCCAAGGCCCTGGAGAGCCCCAGTTCTTGAGGTGATGGCCTCCTGCCAGGAAAGAATGAGGCCCCCTGGGTCAAATTCTCCCCTCAGATAGAGGCATTGCAACCCTAATAAAGGAAATGAGGTTGCCAGGGTGTGGTTGGAGACAGAATTTGGCCATATTTGAAGTGTGTGGAGGGACTCCAGGATGAGATCAAGAATTGGCCTCTCCCCCCAGCCTCCCATTCAATATTAGTTCTTTATAAGTCAGCATGCATGGCCTCACACTTGCATTTCTGTAGCAGAGGCTGGGTCCAAAGCCCTCTGAAGACACTTAGAGTTTTCCTTTTGAAGGTGAGATCAGGTTACTAGACAAGACACACCATCCAATTGCAATAAACTCATTCCTTAGACGTATTTTTGTTCAGATAAATCTCAGACAATGCTCACAGTTGAATTTGAAAATTCCTTTTTGCTTTTACTTTTCACCATTGGGAAGTAAAAAGGAGACACAAAAAATACCCCTAAAAGAAAACCCAACACTTAGCTCCGAGGGGGCTGTGTTTGGTTGGTGATGCTTTGCAGAGGTCACAGGGATTAATGAAAAACACAATTAGAACAACATCAAGCTGGGGGCCCCAGTTTGGCACTGAGGGATCCATTTGGGTATATCATATTGCATGATGTGATGTAAGAATGTGGGTTAGTGTAATCAAAATGTAACTGCAATCCTTACCAAAAACACCTGTTTAACCTCAGCTAACCCGGGAAGAGAACTTTAGACTTTTTTTTTCTTACTTGAGCATTGGAGGCGTAGTGGTGAAAGCACAATAATGAAGCTTCTGTTTGTAGGTTCTGGAAATGGAAGTATTCAGGGCTTGTGCCCAGTCTGTCCCAAAAATCTATTTTATGTTCCTTAGTTATGTGATTACTTAGTTGTGGGCTTGGGAAGACTGCCGAAGTGAGGGAAACAGAGCCTGAAGATGGAAATATTTCATCTGTGATTTGATAAACTGTGGCTAGTGGCAATATGAGCTGCTTCTGGCCTAAGAACAGAGGTCTGTAAGGTACCAAGTACCCCAGCTTAGGAAGGCAGCAAGGGCTTTTGGCATCTTTTGAGGAAAAACTGGTTTGAAAATGGAGCAATGAATAATGATGAGAGCTCAGAACCCAGATCTGAGTTGAAATTGCCAATTTTATCACTTTGCCCAGTGAGCCCTTGGAATCATTCTCTTGGTGATAAATGCTGAGTAGCTGCCAAGGCAGAGTGGCTCAGCATCAAGAAAGAAATGTCCTGATGGTTCAGGTGTCAATGTGAGATTGGAGAGAAAAAATTCTTGCCTTCTATTCTGCTGCAAGCTTTTTTATTTGGTGAGATTGGGCAAATTATTACTTCACCTGATTTTAGTTGTCTAGAGTTTAGTTTTTAGTTTAAGTCAGTCACTGAAATTCCTTCTTCCTTCAGTGATTCATCCTGCTATTGCAGTCCCTTGAGTACGGGATGATGTCTGTTCTGAAGGCATTTCTCTAAGAGTTGAAGCACATATAACTACCTGAGATGGGATGCTGAGCCTTTAGTTAGCTGAGAAGAGGTGCGATGACTCACGTCTTTACTCATGGCATCCCAGCTGATTGCTTCTGTAGAGCAAGAACACCCACCCTTCCTTGTTTCATCAGTGCAACTACTTGTAAGAATAAATATATTACATTTTAAAAGGAGCACTTTCCAAAGAGTGTACACAAGGCGAAGTGTTACAGGAGTTAGTGGGAAGCACTTAGTTTTTCGTATTTCTGAAAGAAGGCTGAAAAGATACCACAGAACCTTCAGAGATACCTTTTTTTTTTAATGTCTGTATAGTCCAAAGTTTCCCTTCACTTGTAGTGACTTTAGTATTGAATTGCTACTTAGATCTTGAGCATCCTTACCCCCATGTGCTGATAAATATAGGCTTCTCATTGCTTTATGTAAGATCAGGAGTCCTCAAGAAGATTTGAGGTGTAAGAGCTCCAGTGCAGAATGCAGGTGGCTCAGTGAAGACACATGGACCTGCAACTGAAGTTACATCCTGAGATGATAATAAATCAACAGGCTTTATCGACTCCAGCAGAGCCATTGCCTTGTTTCCAGTCCAAAGTGTCTAGTGGATATATGGTACTTTTGTGCCTCCAAACAGAATCCTGAGTGAAGTGTCAGAGCTGTTGCAAGGTAAAGGTGTAGTTTTGGAGAGGTGGTCAGTGATGGAAAGCAAAAAAAAGGGATTTCTGAGACAATGTCAGACAAGGGAGAGACCTGGGCTGTGTGTTTTAAATATTTGAGGAAGCTGTTCAGAGCTGAAAGGCCACACACAAATCTACCATGAGGGGCAGCAAAGCCCAGAGTGCCAAAATGCCTGGTTTGTTGTACCCCAATTCTGATGGGTGACCTACTGAGGCATTTTCTGCTTAAATACATCATGCAAACTTGTGCAGAGTAGGATAGAAAAGAAAGGGAACATCATCATAAACCAGATGAAAAAAATACTGATAGCCCCATGGCACCAGCAGACCATACCATAGGGTACTGTATGGTGTATTCTGGCTTTGGTACAGCCCAGAGTCATGGCATGGGGTCTGTGCATTGCCTTTCTGTGCTGTGGCTGATTTAACCAGCACTATATAAATCATTCGTTCCCATAGGCATTAAATTGCCAATATTTTTAAGCACCTTGCCAATTGTTATTTTGTTGTTGTTTTTTTTTAAATCAAAGCATGGTGAAATAACTTCCCGTGCTTTGCTGATGTCTTGTTACAGGGAATGGTTTATCTTGAGACAGACAGGAGTATATCAAGTCCTCCATAGTCTTGTCAAGGCAAATACTTGTCAGTGCCCTCAATACTTTCATAAATATTAGGGAACCATGAATATTAGGGAATCATGAATATTAGGGAATAATCTTGCAAGAAGGATAAGAGTGTAAGCTCCAGCTGACCCCTCCCACCCCTTTCTTCAGCCCAAAAAACCCAGAGGGATTAGTTACATTTTGAAAGAGATGCCCCTGTAATTAAGGAGGAAGAAACATGACTGACTGTTTGGCAAAGACACCTTTGGGTAACATATCAGCAAACCCACAGATCCATTACAAAAGTGCGATCTGACAAAACAGCTTAAGGTCTCAACTTGCTGCTCCTCTTCCATGAAGGCAATTTATATCAATGAAGATGCCTCACAGTCCTTCAGCCTAGAAAGGTTCAGACATGGGAGGGCCTTCGGAAATTTACAGCAGCCAAAAAGTCCAGTACTGAAATTTCTTTAATCTGATCAGACTTGTTCTTAACCCTGAGACATAAATATCCAGCACATTACACCTTTGATTTACTATTATGCATGTATCAGAGCAACAGTGGTCCTTTTGAATTATGCATTCTCTTAACAGAACATTAAACCTTATGGGGAGATGGAGTGGCCCAACACAAAGCTATTATCCTGACAGAGGGGAGGCTGAGATCAAGAGTAATGCTCCCAAGCTGCAGAAACTCAGAGTTTTTGTTGGATTGCTTGAATGAGCATTATAAATAGCACTTCGTTCCTTCTCGTTAATAAATAGTGTTTAGATTGCTCACAAGAAACCTGATAGATGGCTCATCAAGAGAAACAGGAGGGATTATTATTTGACATAAAGGAAGAACAACATCCCTACGTACTGAGACTTGCCCTGAAACTGCTAACACTGTGCAGCAGAACTGTGCCTGGGCTTCTGAGAACAAAGCATATCTTTTAATAACTTGAAAATCCATTAGTTATTGGTTCTTCATATCAAGTCATGACCAAAAGTTACTACAGTACTATAGGAAATCAAGTTTGATTTTGTAATATAGTCAAATGAGTACTTTGGAGTGCCATGTCTAAGATCAATAAGGAAGCGGTAACTACATTTGCTGTCATATGATGATATTGATGTAAAAACATAATGGTCAAAATTATAAAATCAATTTCATAATTTAATCAGAAATGTTTATTGATACTATTAAAGCTGAATTCAATAGCTCCTGATATGCAGTTAATTTCTTACCTGTCAGAAAAACATATTGAAATGTTCTTTCTTTTAAATGCTTGGAGTTAATACATTGAAAAAAAAAAAAAGAAAAAAACAACAGAACACGGCAGTAACCTGTGGCTGGAATGGGCAGGGGATGGTGGTTAGGTGGGGAGATGGGTGGAGCTTCTCTAGTGATTTATACACAATATTTTAATCTTTGCAGAGCACTTGTGTTTTATCTGTGCATACACACGTGTGTATAATGTAACTTTGGCAGTAACAGTGTGAGTAACTGCAGTGCCACAGCATGAATCCTGACCCTGCTGAAGGCAGTGGGAATTTCACTGTCAAGATTCAGCAGAGCCAGGACTGGCTGCTGGATAAAGGCTCCAACATTTACCTCCTGTTCCATGACTGCAAGTGCACAGGAGCAGAGATCTGAAGTGGTGGGTCCAGGCTGCGTTGTCTTCTTGTACTCCGTAGCCCTGGGATTGTGTAGCTCCTCCTCTGTGGTAGGTGCTGAGGCTGGAAGTGAATGGAGATTTAAGGAACAAAACCAAATGACTGGGTTTGCCTTTGGTCCGGTGCCCCAATCCGGTGCCACATTTGGGCTAAATCCTACAACGTGGTGTGTGCCCTCAGAGCAGGCAGAGAGGGACACAGAGCAGATCAGAATTCACAGGTGAGAGTAGCCTGTACAGGTGGAAGAAAGGAAGAGGCACACTGGAGGTTTCTAGGTATGGGTTATATCTACCATGTGGCCTTTCTATTCTGGGCTGTCCTCTTCATGATGCTCCCATGAAGGAATCTCTGAGCATACAGGGCAAAGGTATCACACAATCCCTCTGTAGAAATCAGGGGGTCACCACTGAGGTAGTTCTTTGGGAGTAAGAGGAAAAAGGGAATTTAAAGCAAAACAAAAAAAATTGGGACTTTTGTGTGATTGAAATCGACTGACTTAGAGAAGATTTCATGGACTGCATGGGCCTAAAAGCTGGAAAAAGGGTAGTTAAGACTGCCTGATTCTCTGTAGACTGTATGCATAATAGAATAAAGCCATTAATCTCAGGCAGCAATACTGAATATGTTCTTCATTACTGAGCAGAAACTGAGCTGACCCCTGGATGGGTTATTTTAATGTATTTTTTTTCCATATGGTACTTCTGGTTTTTAAATAATTTTAAAGGAGACCATCTGATGAGAAACGTTCTCTGTTAGAGGATTTTTGCACTCTAAAGAAGTTAGTTTCTTTTGTACTCTGTTTAATAGTTAGACCATAACATCTGTTTAGATCCTTTTTCTCTACTGAGATATGTGAGATTACAGGTCTTGCATGTGAACATATATTTGAAATTGATCAATATAAATTATTGATGGAGTAATTTCTTAATCTTTTTATTTTTAAATAGCTAGTCAAAAATTAGTACTTCTTTTACAGCAGTGTAAAAAAAAATTATATTAAGATTTTCTTACTGCGATGGAAAGATGTATTTCCATTCCTTGAAGTAAGTGTGAGTGATGTGTATTTGTCACACTAGGAACAGATCTAGGTATGCACAGATACACTTATACTGAGTTTTGTGGTCCTCATGACCTTAAATCCTGAGTGAAGCTGCTTTTAATAGGCCAGAAACCAGCCCATACCATGTCTCTAGGTCGCCTGCAAACAAAACGTGCTGCTAACCCTGCCTTACTGTGGCTTTTGAGGCACTCTGCAAAGATAGAGACCAGATTTCATAACTGGCGCAGCTCCATGTTGAGAACCAAAATTATGTATAGGAGGTGATTTTTTGGTGGATAAAATGTAGCTCTGGATACTCTGCACAGTGTTTGTGAGAGAGAGGGCCTTACCACACATACAAGTCTTTCTGTTTTTTTCTTTTTGTAAAGTAGCAGGGACCATTTTGGAAGCCAACAATGAAATTCTCTGCTGTCATCTTCTCTTTTATTATATTTATCAGTATGGAATCAAATAATCTTTTCTCCTTTCTACCCTAGAAAATGAGAGCAGCAAGCCTGAGCAACCTTCCCGTTTCAAGGTTTCTGGAGTAAGGGGTTTTTAATATGACAGGCGTGAAGATAGATGAGGCATTTTTCAAAGTGGAAGGAAATTTAAGTCATTAAATCACACACAAAGCAAGAGTTCCTTTCTCTAACATTTCCAGAAATTCCTCAGTGTCCTTGAAAGGTGACCCCAGAATCTGGTATCACGATTTCTTTTTCTCAGTAGAATTATATGAAGGATTTATATTCAACTTGGTGATTAAGACCATTTCTTGAGAACATGGGCTTGTTCTCCTTGATTTGCACAGGCTTGTTTTACTGGACTGGAGCCTTTTAAGAATGGTATGTCCAAATCTGCTCTGTGGAAGGGCCTGTTCGCCCCTCAGCTAATGGAGAAAAACAAGAACTGCCGGGAGGTTCATTCCTCCTCTGACACCTATTGTAGGATGGGATGAACCATCCTCACAAAGCTCTCTCTTTCCATCATGGAAGGACTGTAGAGGATGGGATTAGACACAATTCTGACTTTCACATGTTCATAGAAGAGCAAAGTGATCGTAGATATTGGATGTATGCAAATCCAAAAGTGTTGTAAGCTGGCAATGAGTGAGCTACACAGTTCAGAAGATTTTTATGCTTATTAAAATGGGATTGTCTGCTTCAGTGTTAAAAGCTTTACTAGAGGATTTAACTGAGGGAGTGCAACCAATTAGTTAAAGATTAGACTGGGCTAAACGTGGCTGAGGTTTTTTCCTTGCTCTGATGTTTGTCTGAGTGATAATTGCTTGTCTATATTTTAATTTTCCTTCAGCATAAATAATGATGATAATGTGTAAATCAAAATGATCTTCTGTAATGGAATTCAGAAAGGATTATTGACTGCTATGCTATTTTTGGATTGAACTACATTTGAGAAATAGGAATGACAAGATTTGTTTTCATACGACAAGTAGCTGAGCCTTTGATATCTGATTTGGAATATTTGTCTATATAACACACACCAGTAAAGCAATTTGTATCCAGTTTGTAGCTGAGAAACTGGCATATTTTATGGCTGATATAATTGATTTAGAAACTGACTTACCAGAATGTCCTATGTACAGTAGAGAGGAATGGGACTGCTGAACTGTGCCAGGGTGGGGGAAGAATGGAGACTTATTCTTGGAGATGTTCTGATGTTTTGGAGAAGCATTTAGAGAAACCACAGGAATGCCAGGGTTAAGAGCCTGAATGAAGAATAAAAGCCTAAGGAGATGGTGATGGATTGCTTAGTTCCCTTATTAAGACCTCATACTGTGCTATATTCGGTATAGGGTTACCATCGTTCCCAAAATGTGCAGTCCTATCTGAGAAAGGACTGAATGAAAAGTGCTGTGAGATGAAAATGTCTAAAAAGAATATGAAGATTGACTAGAAATTTTAGTCTAATTCAGGAATAATGTAAGCTAATTTATAAGCTATAAAAGATCTTAAATCATATACCCAAATCTACACTTCTGTCATGGTGTCATAAAGCCCATAAGAACTTGTGGTTCTTTGAGTACCATGAAAATGCAGTGCTGATGCATTTTGCTATAAAATGTGGTAGACTGATATCATGGAGATATTATCAGATCTTTCATCATCATGCATCCAGGCAAATAAAATGTCAAAATCAGTTTTCAAAGCCCAAATTTCTAAAATGTCACAATGGTTTCTGAGTTGTAAAGCTTGAAATTGTAGCTCTTAGTGAAATGCCTTGTGGTACACAGTTAACATTTGCTACATGGCAACAAAAAGGCCACTTTGAACAATGAGGTTGACTTTGTGTTTGTTTTCATCTTCCATTAGTCTATGACAAAGTATGAAATTTGCCATTTAACCATAACTACCCCATTAGATCAGTTGTTTCTTCCTGCAGTTTATGTGGAATTCTGAATTCAGAGCTATGACCATTTGGATGACAGTCCTTGGCCTAAACCAGGTGATAGAAATGCAGCAAAAGAAAAGCATGTGTGTGACTAGAAAGCACAAACATAGTAAGTTTGGTCAGTGAGAAGTTTGGTGATGTCAAAACATTATACTGCTGTATGACCAAATGAGACAGACTGGAAAACACCAAAACCTTATCAGTTAAATAACACCTGCGGGGGGGAAAAAAATCACTGTATAACTTTATAACGGGGGAAAGCCAGGGTAAGTAAATAGACAGAAGAATGTTTAGTGTCACAATATGACTTGGGAGTGGTGCTAAAGCCTAATCAGCCATAGAGTTTGCCAACTTTCCCACAGCTAAATTGGTGGCCAAGCCTAAAACAATTCAGGAGTTGAGCTGAGATAAATTTGTGGATATGTATATGGCTTGTCTCTCCCTTCCTAAAAGTAAGAAAAAAATCAAGATGAAAAATCTTTCAGGGAAATCCTGGAACTCTTTTGGAAAAGATGAAAAGAATGGCAAAAATAGCTTGGTAGGGTGTTCCGTTTCTGGTCCTATAACATAAGAAAGTTGTACAGAAGAAATATTGATGCAAGATTAGTCTGGCATTACTGATCCCAAAAGAAAAGAACTGAGATCTGATTCGAAAGATTGGCTACAATTTGGGGTTGACTTTTGAGTTTCTGGGGAGATTTTCCTCATCTAACATAAATTAAAACCCCAGGAATTTGTTGACTTTAAGCTATTGCTACAGGCTCTGTCTAGAGTTGGTGGGAGAGAAATGATCTCTTCCATGGAACGATGGACCTGTATTGTCCTTGACAGTTATTTTAGGATGGGCTCAGTCATACCCTGAAGACAGTTATCCCCCTTTGCTGACAATAGGCAGCTTTGATAAGCAGCCTAGACTCAACATACCAAAATTTTTGATGGCTCATGGGGATGCAGCCTGTCCTCCTGCAGTGACTGCAAGTCCATCTCTGATCCAACACATCTGCTTTTAATAATCCAAAATAAAAAAAAAATTCTCCCCTTCTTAAGTGTTCATATTAATTAGGTGTGAAAAATTACTTTTTGGATCAGTTCACTAGCACTTCGAGGTTGTTTAACCACCTCTGAATGACCTAAGGCTTATTAACCGCGATAGAGCAAGCGGGGAGAGGGAAACAGAAGTAGCACTTTGTTGGAGTACAAAAGAACAGGATGAAAACAGTTCCTTCTCTTTTGGTTTAATATTTGCTTTTGTTCATCTCTTGAACTTGAAAATTTCATCAAACAATCTGTCAGCACCTGTATGGTGAACAGAGCCCTTTAGCGGGAACAGTAAAAGGAAGCCATCAGTAGCTGGTCCTGCTGGTAATTTAAAGCATATCATTCAATCCACTTACATGGGTAGGACTTCTCTTAGTAGTCACTGAATGCATGTGTGTCTGAGAAAGGGCTTTTTGCTCCATAATAATATAGATGTGAGTAACCCAGCAGAAAGCAGCCATATGCAAGTGGTCTGAATTCTAACTGTGTCTACTTGGTCACTGGAGAAAAACAACTCAGATATATGTAAGGTCCTAAGCAGGGAGCTGCCTAGAGGTAATTAATAGGAAACAGTAGATAAAACAGTGAATTAGAAGATATTTCTGACAATAAGGAGCAGTTCTGACCAGATACATGTTGACAGTAGTGTTACAGAAATGTGAAAAAAATAAAAGGCCCTGGAGGTGTTAACCTGCACTCAGTACTTTCTTGGATCCCTCCAAAAGATGGGTTTAGTCCTGATACTTGATTCAAAGGAGCAACACCAGCATCACAGCGTGGAGAATCCTACAAATAGTCCATGCCTGCTAGTACTTCAGGTGCTGAAAATCTGTTTTGCAAACGCTTTGTAAACCTGTGACAGTGTGGGTCTCTTTTGGTGAAGTATTTCTAAGACATCATTACAATAAATAATAGTAATTTAAAAACTGATCCACTGACTGAGGGTGGGGGGGAAGGTTCTGTATTGCTTCTTTCCCTGGTGTTTCCTGTGTCTGAATACTGTAAATCAAAACACATTTCAGCAAGATGGCCAAATGATTTTGCATAACTTCAAGTTTGCTGAGCTTTTCTCTTTGGTAGGGGAGTCTTTAAGATGACATTCTATTTCTCTTGCTATGCAGTTTAACAGGTTTTTTTTTTCCTTAAAGGGTATTTAAATCTTCTGGTAATGCTGAACTTCACTTGTCGCGATCCTAAGATACTGATTTCCTGTAAAGGGATTTACAACTGTCACAGAACCAGGAGGTGCAGGCAAAACAACTGCTTTGATTCAACATGGACTTTGGGATCTTTGGGATAAAAGTCACCCAAATTACTAGATCAACTCATCTAGTCCTCTACCCAGAGCAGGGCTGATTTCATCTTTCTGGATAGATGCTTGTTGAACTTGTTCTTACAAATCCCTAGTGCTGAAAACATCATGTGCCATTCTTCCCAGACAATCTAATTCAATCCTGAACTCTTAGGATCAAAAACTTGTTGTTAGTGTCTGACCTGAATCTCTCAGATGTTGGTTTATGCCTATAGCTTGTAGCTTATCCAACTTGGACATAGAAAACCCACCAGATTATGCCCTTTTTTACCTCCCCCCTTCCCTGCAAGTCCTTTGATTGACAAGGTGGTCTTTATTCCTTTTTTGCATGTGACCACTTTACTTCTCTTTGTCAAAAGTCAGGTACCTACCTCTGCTGTGAATACAGACTGAAGGAGTTGGGGTTTTCCAGATTGGAGAAGGCTCCAGGGAGATCTTAGAGCCCCTTCCAGTACCTAAACTGGCTACAAAAGAGCCGAGTAGGGGCTTTTGACAAGGGTGTCGAGCGATTTTCATGACAAGGGGGAACAGTATTAAACTGAAGGAGGGAAGGTTTATGTTAGATATTAGGAAGAAATTCTTTCCTGTGAGGGTGGTGAGGCACTGGAACAGGTTGTCCAGAGAGGCTGTGGATGCTCCATCACCAGAAGCGCTCAAGGCCAGGTTGGATGGGGCTTTGAACAGCCTGCTCTAGTGCTTGCTTGCCCATGGCAGGGGAGTTGGAACTACATGACCTTTAATGTCCCTTCCAATCCAAACCATTCTGTGATTCTATTAATTTGGTATTAGATACTCGGTGTCAAGGGTGAATGAGGTTCAGTGGCTCGTGAAATAAAAGACTGCTTTTGTCTCCTTATTTGTCTTTGTAAACTTAGTGTTCTCCAGGCACAGAAAGATACCAAGAGCTGATCCTGCTTTTTAATGATAAGAAAATGCAGTACCTTTCTAGAAGTCCAAGTTAGATCTGGCAAGGATTTTTTCCTACTAAAGGCCTGCCTGCCGATGAGTTGAAAGCATGGGTCTACTGCTCATGAAAATGTGATCCTTTATGAGCAAGAGAGAACTCTGATCTGGTGTTCTGGTTTGGGGCTCCTCTTTCAGTTCCTTTTGATTGGCAAGAAATGAGTATGTACTTTAATTACATCTGGCCTTTTTACAACATGACTAAGCTGTCCAACAGATGTCTGCTTTGGGTCCGAGCAGCATGAACACATGACAGGGAGGCAAGCAGTAGTCTCAAGGAGTTTCATCCCTCTTGCTTTTCACACAGATTTGGTCACACCATATCAAATGCTTGTGCGAGTTCTTTATTCTTTTGGAAAGTGGGTCCTGAATCTGGTCTCCTCTTCTGGCTTCCAAAGAATAAAGCCCTCTAGGAAGGTATCTTCAGATGGCATCTTATTGTTACTCATAAGCTGATGATGTGCAGTGGGATCGAAGCGTTACAGGCCACACTCCAGCAGAAATCCTTAAGGAGAACTAGGAAATGGATACCATCAGGCCAGATTTGGACGACTGGAAATGATTTACCCGTAACTCTTGATTTAATCTATCTGTCTGTTCAAATTCATCTCTCATCTAATCAATCTGAACAAGAGGACTGAAATCCTGGAAATAGTGTGTTTATTAGTTTCTAAAAAAATAAATAATAAAAAAAAAGTCCTGGAAATGTGTGTTTTAACAAGTTGTTGAGTTAGCAATTCTTTCTTACTCTACAGCCCAGCCCTGCCACACATACTGTAACTTTCATCTCCAGCCAGAAAACTTCAAAGTCCTTCTGAGGTCAAGGGCAGTGTGGCAACATGTATTAAATCAAGGGTTCCCAGATCAGTGTATGTTCTTGGATGTGGACAGGGACTGCAATATATGATGGTGTTATAGAAACTAGACTAAGCTAGCCACTTGGAGAGATTAAGGATTTGGTGATGTATCAATCTGCAGAGCGGAGAGGGTTAGGTTTTGTTTTGCTTTGTTTGCTTTAGGTACTATGATATAAGGAGCAGAAGGTACATACGTGACTTCGGTGTATTGTCCTGCAGCTTTCTTTATTAGACCTGCTCGTTGGTGACATTCATGTGAGGGTGCCGCACAACCCAACTGGAAAACGAAACCCTCTCAAAGCTGGGCAAGGAGCAGTCCTTTTCCAAATGTACCTTTACCAGAAACATAATGAAAACATGGTTTATAAGGTGAAACAGACATTTGTAATAACAGTAACCTTGCAGCGATGCTCTGAATTGGTTGGTTTTGCTCCCACACGTAGTTTTTGTTTGGTATAATCTCATTTTCCGTTCACAACCATCATGTACTTTCTGTCCTGAGAATGAAATGCAAGCTAGTCCCTGTTTGATGTGTTTTTTGCTCAGAGCAGTGTAATGCAGGGGCTTAGCTTTATTAGGCAGCAATAATGGTTGTCACTTCTCCTTCAAGCATGTTGGAAAGAAACATAATAAAATATTTACCTATTTTGCTACAGAAACAACACAGAAGACTTGTGGCAAGAGTTTACACATTGTGAGATGAACTAATATTCTAAAATTGTTAACCTTAGAATTCACAAAATTTATGGCAATAAGAGTTTTGCCAAAACACAGCTGCATTTGAATCAACAAAATAATATGCATGTAAAGTCTGCTTTCACTCTTTGAAAATACAAGTGCTTAATAAGGTTTTAAGTAATATTTTAATTTCGGTAGCCTTTCTAGGCTCAGTAGAAATAAAGGCATCTTGACTTTTGGGTGCATTGAATTGTTCTTTGGAATTGCCCATCTGATTTAGGCACTTCAGTGAAGTGCATACAGTTCAGTGTGGTGTGTTTAGTTAAAAAAGTATATGGCAATATGTGCAGGGTATGTGGAGTGCCTGACTCTTTGCTTTGAGCGTGCAACTCATTTTCATGTTTTCATAAAACTGCAGAAAGGATAGGGGTGAAAAATCTACATATTGTCGAAGCATGCATTATGTTTCCAGTCTTCCTACAAATGTTATAAGGTAGTGAATCCTTATACTACACATGCCTAATAGTTGCTTTGAAAAGTTCTTTTTAAACCCCACTCCCAAATTTCCTTAGAAACTTTGATTCTCAGGCTGAGCTTAGCTAGCTAAAGAGAGAATAATAGAATTAATTCATGAGCCTAACTTGGCTGCAGTCTCAAATATCCAAGCTAATTGCCCCAAACTGCCAGGTAACCAAGTTAGAATGTTGATTTCTCAGAAAACTTCTACTTCCAAATGAATCACCCTCTTTGCTTCAGGCAGAACTTTGCTGTTCTTCAAGTTTCCCATCCACCTCTTGGTTGCTCCTAATTTGATATGGGTGCCAATCTGTCGTTACTAGAGTGGGACATGAAAACACAATTCAAGCGAACTGAAATAATATTTCTGAACTTCAGCTAAAGCACAGTTTAGATTTTCAGCCCAGATTCAGGTAGTTTCTATTTTTGCCAAATAAATTACCTCATTGCTGAATAAAATGGCTATCTTGCTTCATCAGCATTGCTCTGTGAAAAGAAAAATTAATCAGATTTCCTGCTGTTCCATTAGCTTTTCTTTTTTTTTTTTTTGTTTCATTTAATATTTCAGCTGCCTCCAGAATGATTTTTCTAATACCAAAAGGGCTTAGTCAATTTTCAGGACTAACTACTTGCAAAATGTCAGTTTAATAAAGCAGGTTCATTGCTGGAACTTGGCACGAAAAGAAAAGCTGAAGCAATGTAAAAACGTATTTTGATGAACTTAAAAAAAAGTCGGGGAGAGGAAGGGAGGACAGTTCTGGTTGTTTCTGAATGCCCTTGGTTTCTGTAACATCTGCAACAACTGAGGCTATTCAGCATTTTTGATATTTGCATTCTTCATGGCCAGAAATCAGGAGGAACTCTGGCATACCTGAAATGGGAGACTAAGTAGTCAGTCCTCACCAGCCCATGAGAACTGCCCACTCTGCAGGGCAGATTCCAATCAGGGTGCTAAAAGACCTCTTTGGTTGGCATCTTTGCAGTATTATCCAGCTGCACTGAAAACTTCCATGGTTTAACCCATCGAGGGAAGGTTTAGATATAAAGTTTGGCACAAGTTCTCTGTTGTATTTTATGTTGGTAGATAGGAAGTAGGCTACAGTTGAATCTTTTGAAAAGAAATAAAACCATTCAAAAATTACTGTAAAAACCGAAGTATTTTACATTTTTTATTCTGAAATACAGTCTCAAGTCCAAAATCCATCTAAATGTAGCATATTAAATATTTAAAATGCGAAGAGAATCAAAACAAGGAAATCTCTCAAAAAACAGGCATCGAGAGAAGTGCTGATGTTTTAATTAGTCTTTTCAACTGATTGTGCTTTTTTATTTTATGAAGAAAGCCAGTTTCATTCTGGTTCAGCCAGAAAAGAGATTTCTTTTCATCTGTTTGTGGACTATCACACTCAGGTACCCATCTGTCTTATGTTAGCCCTGTGTAGGGCAAGAGTTTATTGATGCCAAGCCAAAGGAGAGGCAGCTCCTTCCCAGAGCTTTTTCCCCCTCTTTGGTTTTGCCCCACAGTAAAGCCTGCTTGTATGAGGTGAACACTTAACTTTCCCAAACTGCCTGGTCTTGGGCTTCTTTAAAACTGCTAAATGAAGGAAAGGGGGATGGAGAATTCAGTTTTGCATGCGTGTTGTTTGGCATGAAAAACTCTCTCACCTGCCATTCATCAGAAATAGTCACCAGCTGCTCCCAGGCTAACGTTACAGTGTCAATGGGAGGTCTTTAGCACGAGAGGGAGAGAAAGGTCTTTGCCAAGATGTTAAAAAATGGTGTACAGTGAAACTGGAAACTTCCCTTGATAGTGAGCACATTATCTAAGCATCTTATTACAAATTACTGAGAGCCCTTTTAGCAATTCTTTTTTTTTTTTTTTTTACAGTGTCTTAAGGGGATTTAACTAATTAGGCACAAAGTCTTATGCTCGGGATTTATTCAATCATATTTTTTCACTTAAGGTATGGCAATTCCTCTGGTTTTTTCATGTTCTTGTGGTCATTTGTGGACGAGGCAGATTTAGCTGAGAGGAACCCAGCTGCAATTACTAATAATGTTCAGCAGTGCTGGCTTTCTGTGCTTGCTGTGCATGAATTCCTGTTGGAGTCAGCTGAAGACCTCTGCTCTTGTCAGTGTGGAGCCTGGCTGCTCAGATTGACACTCTCACACAGCACTGGACTGGATTTTGGGTATGCAAGGATGACAAGGTTGGGTCATCAATGCTGATGCTGCTCCCCTTGTTTGGGGAACAGGAGTCCCCCCAGCTGTCTGATAGCACAGACTCGGTAGTCCTGAAGAAACCTCCAGCTTGGAGTGCAGAAGCAACAACCCGAGGACCTTGATCGGCAACAGGGGTTGCAGTTGGCTTTATGAAACAGACTGGAGAATCTCAGTTAAGGATCTTTCCTCTGCTTGGTGCTTAGGCCTTCAAAGTAGCCAGTGTGGATAGCTCAGGGTGGAGTTAGGCTGACACACCTTTGTAAAACATGTCACCTTACTGGTACAAAAACCTGTGTGCAGACTATTGCAGTGAGCACACAAGTACCCTTCAACTGTGTAGTGACCTATGAAAGGTCACTAAGAATAGAAGACCCATTGTCTGTGGATTTTCATTACAAATTTTAAATGTATAGAGCTCCGTGGATAGATTGAAAACCAGTTTTAATCTGACAGTTCCTGCTGTTTCCATTGAGATTTCTGTGATCTCATGAGCATTTCCACAGCAACCAGTAGTAAAGTCACTGTGGTCTTTGTGTTTAAAGTAGGACCGTGCAGCAGCAGAGCATAAAGGATGTACTAGAGAGTACTGTGTGCTTTCAGCCTCTTGGACCTGCCATGGGGTGGGAGAAGCAACTTTGCAAAGTCGCAAAAACTTCTCTGTCCTTGCTCATGTATGTCTGTAAAAATCCACACCATGTTCTGGGGTGCAGAAATGCAGAAACATATATTGTATAAGCTGTTTCTCGTTAAAGTTTGTTGCCATCAGGTGTTACTTCCAAAAGCTTTTTGAGAAGCATTTTTTCTTTAGCAGTCAAAAATATGTTGCTGTACTTACATTTCAGAGTTAGCTAATTTAAATAATTTTAAAAACTATTACTGGCCAAATCCTCAAGTTTTTCTAGACTCATATGTGGTGAAATTTGCAATTGTTTTTTTCTGATGAGGGATGGACTCCTCCACTACACAAGGATCTTTGAAAGTCTTCCTTTGCTTCCTGCCTAGTGGTTATCTCAGAAATCCAGCCATGTTCTTCCAAACATTATCCTGCATCCATGCAGCAAAATTTCATCCCCTCCCTTATGGAACTTGGGTTTCTACACTTGCTTCATATAACGTATAGGGAGATGTTGCTGACACATTCATTTAACCTTCAGTTTTGGTTAATTTAATTCAGAAAGCCAAGCTGCAGAAGCACTAAAACCTCACTGCTCTTGACTTTTACTGAACACGTTGCATGATATCTCAACCAACCAGAATCATCTGGCACCAACTATATTTGACTTACTGTCGTACTAAAAGGTGTATAGGAAAAAATCAATATCTGTTTTGTTTCACGGTAGAAGATCTCAGCATTTTGCAGCCTAACATATATTTTAGTGGTTTCATTGCACCAGTAAAGGTCAAGTACCATATCTGTGCCTGTGATTTCCTGTACTGCTTTAAAGCACAGCCAGGGCCTGTAACTCTTTAAGCTCTTTAAGGTCACAGTCCTGTTATACTGAAACAAATGGAGGTGGTTCTGGATGGCCAAAAAGGAATTGTAAAAAAAATAATTCATACAGTATTTTTGGAGCTTTTCTCATATTTTCCTTATTTTCACATGTAATATCTAGCAGTGATTCTATAAACTATGTGTTTAATTGTAAGCTCATGGCAAAGGCCATTCTACAGCTTACAGGGCCAGGGACTTGGACTGAGGTCTGAATGGTAGCAGATTGCCTTTGTATTAGGTAGTTCTTGATTATAAATGTTACAGTGTTTTTTAAGGTATTTCAGATCTTGCGTATTTTCTTAGTGCTGTTTCCTGACTAAATTTACATTCTCTTCTATTTGTCTGTTACTCAGTATGTTATATTTTCTTATTAGGAACTTATCTGGTAAGATAT
Organism: Sclerurus mexicanus; assembly: GCA_013396755.1. Classification (NCBI taxonomy): domain Eukaryota; kingdom Metazoa; phylum Chordata; class Aves; order Passeriformes; family Furnariidae; genus Sclerurus; species Sclerurus mexicanus. The sequence continues at coordinate 590,015 of VWZF01003406.1, forward strand.
TTGACACCACAATATCCCATACAGCCAATTCCAGACAAATTTATAAAAATCAGATAAACCCCACACTTGTTTACCAACCGCTTTTGCATTTTATTGACATTTCTGGTTCTGCCTGTTTTCATTCTTTATTTGCTCTGATGAAGGTTTTACACTCCCTGATTTATTTGGTGTAAAGTACCATTATGCATACGAAAGGTACAATATAAATCAATCAATTATAATAATAATAAATAAAGCAAAGTTAACATTTCACTTTATGATTTTCTAAGCACCAAAACACAAAGTCTCTGTTGACTGTCAGACATTTAATAAAGCACTGCACAAACACACTGTCACATACCTCTTGTTACTTACTTGATGCAATTAAACTCCAGGCTTTAAGGGTGGCCTCACAAGAGTTTGACATGCCTTTTGTTGTCTTGTCTTTTCTTTTTAAACTGTACCTTGTAAATCAATTTCTCTTATAATTCTCATAAAAAAGCATTTTGTTCAATGAGGTTTGTGCTGTGTCAATATCAGATAGCAGTACCTAGTTCCCCTTAGCTTGTTTGAGCCATGTAGGACATGCATATCTCATAATTTGCTCTCCCTGTTTGATGATGCATTGGTGGCTGTTTGCAAGAACCTATTCTTTTTTTTTTTTTAAGTTGAGAAGCCTGTAATTCCTAAAGTGATCCCTGAACCTTATTTAATGCTGCAAAACACGACAGGAAAGGGAGTTGAACTTTAATGGCTGCAAGGGAGAAAGTAATAACTTTCCCCGTTTCTTCTGTAAGTGACTTGGGCTATATGATGAATGCAGAACCTTCACTCACAAGGTTTTCCTGATATTATACACTTGTAGCAAATAAGGTTAGAACCTTTAAAATATAGCATTTAGTAATGTACTGGAAATAGCTTCTTCTCGATTCCTTTAAAGGTCACCGCATTTGCTTTTCAGTCGTAATTTTAGTTTGGGCCTCTACAGAGTGGAACTGAGAACAGGCTTGGCAATGTTCTCTCAATTTCCCCAAGACTGAAAATAAAACGGCATGGGACATTCCTGTATAGTGTGTATTTCATGTGTGTGTGTGTTTGTATGTGTGCATACAGAAAATCTTCCCATTTGGGAGTAAGTTACTTGACCAAATAATCAGGCATAAACACAAAACACAGATAAATAATCAGTTTATTATTATCCATTTTTCCTCTCCAACCTTTATTAGCATGACCTCTCTCCCCTTCGTCAGTAAGAGCTCACAGATCTCCAGCTCCCCAGCCAAGTAATTTTTTGCTTAATAATATAGCCTTACTATTAAAAAAAAAAAAAAAGAGTATTTCTATAATTATTTGGTTAGGACATCTAAAATGAGGAAAGACATTGAAGACTAATGAGTGGATGTAAGACCTATCTCACACTTAGGAAATACTCTCTGACTAGGAGAGCAGTGGGTTTTGTAGTTGGCCTAAATTTGCCAGTAATGTTACTGTTTATTAAGAATTGAAGTTTGCTCCTTAAAGACAGGTGTGGAATATTTGTTTAAGGTGCTACATGCTAGAGTAGGGTTAAAAGATGGATGTCAGGACCATCTATGAAGTACAGGCTGGGGAAAGTAACATTTCACCTGCAGTGACACAGATGACCAGCAGCAAAAATGGGGTCGTGCTGGAAGGCTTTAGATTCTTTTTTTCTGCCTATAGGAAAGTCACACAGGCTCAGATCCAGCCAATATTGAGACTCCAGACTTCTCATTCCAGTGCAAAGATTAGGACCCATAGCAGGAGCCTGGAAAGGGGCTGTGATTCTAGAGGTCAGTGTTTCAATACTGAGGTTTAAGAGGTTCCTCCAAACTGATGTTTTGACCCCAAGTTCACAAGCCTCTGCTCTCAGCATAGGGAATGGTTGGCAGCTGAGAAGAGGATGTATTTTTTTTCTTTTTTTTTTCTTTTTTAATGAAATAGGTCCTGAGCCATAATATTTTTTACACATGAACTTATATTTTAAGGCTCACCCTAGGCTTATAAAACAAATGTTTTTTTAAAGCACATAAATCAAGTTGGATGCCAGCTGGATTTTCCCAGGAGAATATTCATATTCAGTGACTGAAAAGATTTATTCTCTGTTTACATTTATGAGATTTGGCAACAGTTAATGGAAGGAGAAAAGTCAGCTATCTTCCTTTATAGCAGGTAACTATATCTCTTTGGCTGATCAAGATTTACAAACATCTTCCCTGTTGATTTATTCATGTTAACATTACTACTGGTCTATTTTGAAAGTTAGAAGAATGATGCCAATTTTCATTTTTTTAAATGAAGGGGGAGAATTGGTTTTGTCAGCTACCAGCTAATAACTTTCCAAGTAATATGTTTTGGGGAGGTTTCTCTGGTCCATTTGGAAGATGTTTGACCTGTTTTCCATTAACTGAAAGACTCAGACCTGCATTTTCTAATGTGACTGCTGAGAATACCTGATAATTTAGGTGTCCAACTGAGACATCTGGTTTTCAGCTCTCAGGTCCTCAGTATGCTCCCCTCTTTTGGGTGTCTCTGCTTGAGCTTCAGCTTGAAGTAGTCTGATCATTAGTTATCCTTTCTATGAAATCCTCAGATATTCCTGCACTTGAAAGCTGTACCAGACACTCTGCAACAGGATGCTTACAGTAGCTGAGGTCTTGGATTAGTCCTTGATACAATGTGGAAGGTAACAGACTGGATCAGGTTGTGTTTCAAAACCACTTGATCCCAGCAGTGTGGCAGATGACACAGCAAGAGCTGATAAACCACACCTGAACATCTTGAGGAGGAAGCCTCACTCTGAATGTTGTGCCACCCCATTCAAAGCTTTTATTTTGCTCTAGCTTCAGGTGATCCAGGAACACAGTGATTCCCAGCCACTTTGGATCAGTGCTGGATCCTCAAAGACCTTGTGGAATGACAGGTGCAGCCACTGATATGAAAACACTGTACACTTCACTCTCTGATATGTCTTTATGGACCTGCTGCAGAGGAGGCCTTATGGACCACCAGTGGTCCAGGCCCCCACTGTAAGACATCATGGATTACATCTGTTATGCTTCCCTGACTGGTTTACTCTTTTCAGCTCTGTCATGGTTTATGTGCTCTGCATGCAAACTTGATTTCGGAATATACCTGATTAATTACCTTAGTGCATTTGCTGGGAGAGGCATTTCACAAATATGCTAAAGATACAATTACCGCTTTCAAAAGGGCCCTAAACCATCGATCCTGTCCTTCTAAAAAACACTGTGCCACAGCCAGAGAGCACAAGCCACTTTAGAGATGAAATACCATCATATATTCTCCTTTGCATCTGTAGAGACCTTGCAACCTGAAGACAAATTTCTTTGCCAGGTTCTCTACTGGAAGAGCCAGCCCTGCTTATCACCCCTCACTGTGCAGAGTGCTGTCTGCCTCCCAGCACAGAGGGGCCATAGAATATATTATTCCATTAACACTTGTCTGTGTTCTGTACTCTGCATATTAAAGCAACTGAGGAGATCAATTATCTTCAGCTGGGGATACTAAGCCTTATTATGTCTCTCTCTTTTTTTTTTTTTTAATGTTTATCCAGAGTGTTGTGAACTTTCATTCTCCAAAGGTAGCAATCAACAGAGATAAATTGAGTGGCAGAAAGCAGCTACTTAACTAACCACTTTCTGTACTCAGTCTCTACTCGGTGCGGGGGTCTGAGTCCAGCAGAGGTGAGGGTCTAAAATGAAAGGTAAAGGAGGGGCTTGGGGGCCAAAAATCAGCCAGTTGAGATCACAGAGAGATGTTAATGGCGAAGATCACACGCAACAAAACCAAACAAAACGAAGCAGCTCAAGACAGTGATTATATAGATCTGAGCAGACTGTTGACTATGTGGAATGGCAATTATCTTGCAGGCTCCTGGGACCTTGCTCAGGGAATCATTACTACAAAACTAAGAAGATTGTTCTCAGGTGCAGAACATATTGATTTTGCTGTTCTCCAGCATCCTGCAAAGCAACTGACCATGTCATTTAAGTGTTCGTTAACCAAACACATCAATAAACATAAAACTTTCAAAAAAGTAAAAATCACCTCATAAATAATTATAAAGGAGTGAATTATTACCTAGGAGCAAGTGTAATTGATGTCATTATAAATAAACCACAAAATATATCCTGTCCCAAGCTTAAAAATGTATGAAGGCATCCATCTACCTTGTTAAAAAATGATAGTTTATCTTGCCAGGAGGACAGCTTTCATAGCTGCCTGATTGGAAGAGGTGTGTGCAGAGAAGAGATTACATTGTAAATATTTTTTATTTGCTTTATTTTTCCTTTTTTTTTTTCCCTCACCCTTTTTATGTGAATTCAAAGCTTATAAAGAGAGAGACACAGATCACATTTGTTACAGCCAAGCTGCAGGGAAGGCAAGGAGAGTTTCTCTGCGTGGTTCACATCAGCCTTGACCTGCAGTGTTCCAACTATTGTAATCCTTGACCTTTGAAGAGCAGCTGTCAGTAACAACAGGCTTTTTTCCCCCAAGGACTGCAGGGACAAGCAAATTCGTTTTGAATGTGTGATGTGAGGTAATCAGTAATGGCAAAGCACTCACATCCTCTGTTCCCCGCTATTGCCTATTCACCCGTAACTGCAATTAACACTAGAGAGATATTAACGCAGGAGGAAATGAGACCCTTGGCTCTGTGTTGACCGATGGCCCAACATATCTCTTAATCAGGGGTCCCTTCTTCTCCAAATACTGAGACAGAGACAAACCCACGGGGTAGGTCAAAGGGGTAAAGATGAAGGCTCTAGATTTTTTCTGACTACTAAGTGAAAGGGACAGATGAATCCATATGGTAACGGTGGTCTTTTACCTCGTATTATTTCATACATGAAAGACAACTGTTGGATACTTTCTTTGTGTGCACGCTCATTTAAATAAGCGCAAAATCCGGGGCTGGCCGACTCCCAGAGAAGTCAGTCAAAGACTGTCGCTTGGATGTTGGATAGGGCTTACGTGGGCCTTTGAAGGAGAGCTTTTGATAAATGTGGACACTTTCACAGCTTGTTAGCCAAAGTGGATGGCAGTCTCTCCATCCCCCTTCCCCTGAATCCTGCATGGGTCTTTACAGCAGCATGCACTCCACCAGACCCCCAGATTTGGGGAAGCTGTTCATACATTGCACATCAAGATGTGACTTCACATTGTGGAATTTTGTGCAATCTTTATCTAGGAGGCTGATATATCCGAAAACAGTGTTTTCAAATTTAAAACTCTCAGTGAAGAGTCTGGAGGAAAACTGATTTGGTTTAATTTTGTACACGTCCAGAGATATGTTTCTTTCCAGATCAGATTAGCTTGAATGCTTACACATGATGGGATGGGAGATTATAGAGTCAAAAGGGGCTGTTGTTATGACTTCCCATCGGTTGTTACTTTCGTTCTTCACGTTTCTCTTCTCTCCTGCATTGCACCCCCCTGGCTTCTGTGGGGCTCTCTTTTTGCAGCTGTATTTTCACAGAGAGCCTTGAGACTCCTGTTCATACAATAAAATCCAAATTTCCTCCAAGAAGATACTCTGAATTTTTCGCCCTGGTTCAAGAGTAAAGCCAAGGTCAAGACACCAGACTTTCTCACAGGGATTTCAGCAGTCTTTCCTTCCAAAGGCCTTCCATAAATTTGGAGTCCCATTTTCCTGTCAGTTTTGGGCAAGTTTAGGAGCACGTGGGAACTGCCTTGGAGAGATGGAATATGAAATGGAGCAATGGAGGCAGGATGAGGGACTAACACAGTACCATGAAAACCTTCCCACTGTAATTGCATGGGACTACTTATACATCAGTCTGGACAAAGTGATATATTTGGAGAGGTCAGGGCAATATTTTCAATGTAGCTTATTAGTTTTATTTTCTTTTCCCACTCAGACTCTTTGTATATTAATTTACTTTATTCATATAAGAAGTCCTTTACACATTTTTCAGAGCATCTGGATTATTTTTGTTTTGACAAAATGAATTCAGACATGATATTTGGACATGATATTGAGTAGCTTGGTCTAGTGGAAGGTGTCCTGCCCATGGAAGGGGTCTGGAACCAGGTGAGCTTTAAGGTTCCTTTCAACATAAACCATTCCATGAGTCTGTGATTCTGTGATATGGTGAGCAGAGGAGGAAGGAAGAAGGTGAAGGACTGTAGAAAGAAAATGGGAAATAAATACAGAATAGAGAGCAACATTAGGAAAAGCTGGTGAGCTGCTCATTAAAAAGAAACTCTTTCATCTCATGAAAAAAAGGAAAATCACAGGTTGACGTCACCAATTTTATCCTGCCTATGCGCTCATGCCTTGATTGGTTCCATGTCTGTCACTGGGTTTCCAGATAATGCTGACCACTCAGTCTAGTGACTCTTACTGAGGAGTTTTGCTGAGTTAAAAAAAGTAAATAACAGTAATAGCTATAGTAATAAGAATAATAATCCCCTTGGAGATATACCAGATCTGGTGGGACATCTGATTATCTTAGACATGTAAGTTTGTCCCTGGAAGGGCCTTTTCTGTCTGCATTGACTGTCCTGGGAGTGCAGATTACCAACTTGGCTTGTCTTATTTTTAGATAGCTAATTTTTAATGTCCCTAGTCAAACCTACTCTAAAAGTCATATTCTTTTCACAGAGGTCACAACCATGACAAGCTTTGAGTTTTTGCTGCATGGCACCACATGGCTTAATTAATTAATAGATTTGGCTGATGCAAGGTCTCAGGGGCCTCACTCTTCCTGGATTTTCATTATTGTAACAGTAATAATTTAAATGTATTTGTAATCTACAAAAGAGAGGAGAGGATGGAACACAGCTGTCAAAAAGTAAATTTGGTTCTTAAAAAAAAAAAGTCACCTGATCATTTGATTGATTTATTAGTTCATATAAAACAAAAGACAGGGCAAGACTGCAGCTAACTTGAAGCAGGGAAAAGGGTGAGTTCTGGCAACCAGCACTACAGGGAAGCAAACAGAGAACTGAATACTTTCAAATTGCAAGCCTGAAGCTAAGCAGTACATTATGCCATTGAAAAAACAGGGAGTTGACTTGGAACTGCAAAGCTTCAGTTTTGAATTTGGAGCTTTTTTCTTTGCTTTCTAGACTGTCCAGCACTCCCTCCAGCTCCCACAACATTTCTGGCACTGTCTCCACAACCCTGGTTGGAGGAGCTTATCTAAACCTCTCCACTGGGGAATGGAAACAGAACATATAGTGCAAGTTCCTTGGCTCATCATCCACTCTGACAACAACTACAACAACAACAAGAAGCTGGACTTATTTTTACTACTTGGCAGTGGAACGGCTTTGGGGAGAAAACATTTTTGAAATTACATTTTCATTAAAATTTGTGATAACATTCAAGGGAGAGCACAAGGAGGTATATTTAATGGTACATTAAGAGACCTAGTTTCAGTTAAGCAGAGACATGCTTGGGAATAACATTTGCCCCTGGACAAATACACAATGCAACAAACTAAAACTGAACCTGCAATTGAATTCCATATCCTCCAAAGCTGTTAGCAAAACAGACCAACAGAGAGGGGAGGGCAGCCTTTGAAATAGGAACCAGAATCAATCTCTATTTCAGCAATCACATTTCAGTAAATAAGTCATAGTTTTTTGCCTTCTAGTCATGCAAAAATCTTTTCTATCAATTCGTATCTTTTATATAATAACGGGAGGTTCTGTATTACGGAGTGCTACTGTACTGACTCACAAACTAGATATTTTTGATGGACTAATTATCTAGATGATAAGCATAGTTCCCACACTTTGGAATAATAAGAAGAAAAAGGAGCAAATTAACATTTATTAAGTGCATTCGAAAAATAATTGTTATTCATCACTTCTTGCAGTTAGCACTGTGTTAATTATCTCTGCCAAGTTCATTTGCTCCGTCGCACCTAATGAAGACAGCAGCTTCTGGAAGCAAAACTAAGTCTATTGAGAAGACTATAATTATTGGAGGAAGTCTGCAATTCATTCATTTAATTCTGCTGCTTGAATTTTTTCTAAAAGTCTTTGTTAAGCTACAGAATGAAATCCTTCTTTTACTCCAGATTTGCAGAGCTTTAAATGAGAGCGGACTCCGATACATAGGTTTTCAGGATTTCTTTTATGTGGTGGAACATCTTGGTTCCTCACAATCCAAAAGTTGGCTGGTTCCCACATTCCTAAGGACGACGTGCAGGAAGGAGTTCAGCATGTTGGCTGTTGATTTGTCAATAGCTTAATTCTCCATGACAACCTTCCCAGAGGAGTGAGAAAAGTCAATAGCACAAAGTTCACATCACCTTGGATAGCTGATGGGAGGCAAAACACAATAAAGAAGATAGAGGCCATAAACTGTGATAGGCAATGATTAACCCATCAAACTGGAGAAATATAAAGAATCATTAAAATGACAAAATACCATGACTCATTTGGTGCTGATCTAATTAAATAATATTCCAATGTAAATCACTGAGTTATAAACTTAGAGCCGGGGGGAAAAAGGCATTTGGCCTAACTGGTGGTTTCTGAAGAGTCCCTGTAATTATGTTCCTCCCCTTGACATCTTTGTCATCTACCTGTAGCTCATTTTGTGAATTTGGTTTTGCTCAGGACAGTCTCAATCCGAAGCCAGACAGGGTAGCAGAAAAGCTCAGACTACTTTCTGTACGTTTTTTTTTTTTTTTTTGGCACAGCCAAAGAGTGATTGGTGATCAGTTTGGCAGAATGGAGTTTTTTTCCAACTGGAGAAGATTACTTTCTATCCTACAGTGTGTGATTAAGTCTCGTTATCATTTCAGATTCGCATGTTCTTTACTCCTAATGGCATTGTGGTGGCTGTTCCAAAAATATGGATGTTCAGGTTTATCTTTGGAAGAAATTGAGATGAGTGATATGGATTTCAGATCTATTTTACCCAGGCCCTGGGGCTCTGAAATTCCTTTCTTTAACAGGAAAATCAGGAATGATTTGTTTTTGCCAGGGCTTCATTAGTAGTAATTTGGTTTCATAACATAAAACCAGGCTGGGTTGGTTCAGGTTTAAGTTCCATTTTTTCTGCATGCTCCAAGTCTGAGGATGAAATTTCTTAGTCATTTTAAAGTTTTGCTAGTTTTGAAGTAAAAATTAGAGTTTGTGAGCTTATTTCTTTCAAAGAAGTTTAGAATATGTGGGTGATAGAGACTGTAGTTTCTGCTTTGTGTTTGGACATTGTTATTCTTACTGGTGTGCATCTTCCATCAATGTTATTCCCTTACCTGTATCCACTCTTTCTTCATGTTGAGAGCCAGCATTTCTGATTTTGCTGGTTTCACCATCTGTATCTAGGCCAGTTATTAGGTACATATGAAACAGGATCAAGAAGACTGATGACCAACTCTTAAGGATGCTTTTTAGAATGTCCTGCTTTAATGCAGCTGGCCATATTGTTCACAGTGTGTGGTATAGTTTCACATGAGTTCATGTCACTATGTTGTTCTCACCAATTTATTATTCATCTGCCATGTCTAAAATATTTATAGGCTGTAAGGTTTGTTTCTTCCAAAGCACCTGTAGTGTTTATGCCCAACAGTAGCTTGGGCATCTGTCACAGCAGGCAGATTTGGGGGTTTTGGCTGCTGTTCCACCATCAGTGACCCAAAAGGCTTCTGAAGTGACCTAATTATGAAATGTTGCTGACCAATAGCACATTTACATCACTCTGTTAACAGCATTATTTTCAGTGTAACTCTTTCACTTACTGTCCTTCTGATCAATTAACTATGCCAGTGTCTGCTGTAATGAATGTCAGGTCCCCATCAAATAAACCTTTCTTATCCATTAGTAATTATTGGCCATGGCCTTCATCAAAAAGAGTGAGCTGGAAGTAAATGTTCAGATGGTATTATTTGACTAATGTACCACTTGGATCTGACCTCTTCCTCATTGTGCAGGATAGGCTGATAAGGCATCTTTCAGAGACTTTGTTCCTTTCTAGGGAAGCATAATCTCTTTCATTAAAGTCTGAGTTATTTAATCACAGCCTTTTCAGTGAAGCCAGAGTTTCTTGCAGTCCAGGAAAAGACTGGCATTGTCAGGGGCTGCTTCAAACCCTCCAAATCCTCCTCTTCTTTCTTCATGGTTCAGTCTCCATACAAAGTCCTTGCAGTTTCATTTTTTCCTGTTTTCAAGCTCATTCTGTGTTCACTAAAGCTTTCCCTTGTTGCATCTTCCTTACATCTGCCATTGTCGCTCTTCCTGATGCCTTTCTCATGATGCTGAGTTTCAGTTTTGATAAGGCAGGTGGGTGTTTTGCAGGCAGTTGAGGGAAATCACAAAAGTTCTGTTGTTCCATGGATGAACATGGCTTAAGTCTCTCTTCACAGGCACAAAGTCTTTTGCTGCATTTCTCTGTGTAACAATTTTTATTTTAGAGTTAGGACTGTGTTTGCAGGAAGATTAAACTGCTGCTTTTACATTGTGTGTAACGGAACAAGTTTGCAATTAAAAACACTGAGAAGGTACAAATACCTGCAAGTGGTCCCAAGCTTTACCTACTATTAAACATACCTTTAGTTTTGAAATTGCTCTTTTTCTTTAAAATAGTCAGTTTTCATTGAAAGCATTTAACTTCTAGCTGCAAGTTTTTGAATTCTCCCCCCTAACTCCCTATTCCCTCCAAATTTTGTATTTTTTTTTTCTCTCTAGATATGGCTGTTTTCTGCTTTTCTGTGATTCTGGAAAACATCCTGAATGTTTTCAGGACTGTGGCCATTTTCCAATATCTGTTTGTCTCTCCATCCCTGCTGCTGTTTTCTGGTTTTTCCTATATCCTGTTGCATGTTAGGAATAAAAAACTTCTTTCACTTGACATGGTAAAGTTAAATATCTTGCAATTCAGTGCTCTTTATTTTAAAAATGGGCCACCTGAGCATGTGTGGATGTTTACTGCAGACCTGATGTTGTTGGTTACCATTCAGACAAAAATGTTCTTCTTGAGAAGCAGGTAACTTAGAAGCTATATGTTCTAAAACACATTTCCCAAGGTGTACAAATTTGATCAACTGGAAATTAGCTGAACTTAGGCCAAATGAGTTGATTTTGCTATTTGATACCGGGAGGCAAAACTTACTGTTCCCAAATTTATTTCCATTGGCTGTTATTCCTTCAGTGAACCCCACAGATCTCTCACATTACTTCTTACCCTGTGGATTACACACAGAGAAAGACTCCAGACTCCTTGTCGAATCTGCCCTCCTTGAGAACATTGCTACTCGTTGCTCATTTTTATGTATATCCTACGTTGACTTCAACATGAAGGGAAAGGAAAAACTGGAACGTGATCATGGGCTCAAACTCTCCCAAGAGCTTAGGCTGTGGTTCAGCAAAGCTCTTACAGATGGGCTGAACTTTAAAAGGAACTGCAAGTAAGACAGTTTCCCATGCATCAGTTCAGGCCTGTGTTTTAGGGGCATTGTGAAATGAAGACCTAAAACCTTATGACTCTGTTTAGTGAGGGGAGAATGACTGTATATACGGTATACTTCTGCCTCTCGTGCCAATGAAGGTATATTAGAAAAGGACTCCACAAATGGTGAGCCAGAAATTCGTTCCCAACCTGAAAATTTCAATGACCAGCATCCAAAACATCAATTTTTCTCCATTTCCCCTACTGGTTGGACAATGGTAAGACCAAAAGCTTGTTAGAGACCAGAAACTGGTAAAAATTTGTAGCAGGCACTTCGTGCAGCAGGGCTGCTTGTGCTGTTGTGGTATCTCATTCCAACCCAGACAATTTTCTCCTCAGTAATGGAGAGGAGTTGAGAGGCAGTGATTTAGGGCTAGTGGGAGGGACAGATGCAGGAGAGTAGCAGTTCTGGCTCTAACAGTGCTCAGCCTGTTGTGTAAGATTAATGACTGTGGACTACTCTCTATTTTTCTCTCTCTACAACTGTGAGCAATCACCTCCAAAATCAGCCCACTGCTGGCTAGCCAGCAAATAGATAATAAGATCCCTGTGTGTTAAATATGCACAGCTGCACATCTGACATTGCTGATCCATCTGCACTCCCAGATACCATGTGCCAGCTGCCTTGCTCGGAGTGAGTGAGAAAGGGATCTATTAAAGAAAGAAAGACAGCAGCGTAGTATCGGCACTTTCACTCTTGCCCAGGGTTCCTGGAGTCTCTCTTTCCTCCTCATCCTTCTTTGGCTATAGAGGTTTGAAAGCACCAGACACTTTAACATTGCCATTTAAAGAGAGCTAGTCTGCCTGGTGGCTTTCCCCTGAGCTCCTGCAGTGCTAATTATCACCTCCACAAGGTGGTGATTCAGAGGATCTTGGCCAGTCAAGTGAGTCACGGTGCTTTCCTACAACCCTCTTTTATTGCTCTCCCTTTCATTCAGTGAGAGAATTGAACAATCTTTTCCTTGACTTCCCTCTGTCCGTATCTCCTGCTCTCCATCCCTTGCCCCTCCAAATAGCTTTGTTTCTGGCACTTTCTTTGGCAGGTTAGAGACAAGAACAACAGTGTTTTCCTGCCACTCTGTGTGCTGATGCCTGCACTGCCTTTAGGGATCTGATCGCAACTCGATGAAGGAAGTGGCATCAAGTCTAGCCAAGAGTTTCAAAACCAGGAGCCTTTAGCATTACTTCTTGGTCTGGGTTCAGGCACTGGAGTCCGTGTGGGCTGTCCTTGTCCCTGCTTTTTTAAAAATAAAGCTTCCTTGGTGCCAAGGTAAAGGTAAGTTATGCCTTTCTGTGGCTCCACTGTCTGCCTCATACTCCCTAGGGCTGCAAATCCTGGCCCTCGAGGGAGGGAGGGAGAGAGCAAATGAGGGAAGGAGAATGCTGAAATCTGTATGAAAGCCAGTGACTGCACTAAGGATTGTTTTGCTATGCCGGTGCCATGGCAAAAACCACTCTGCAGTTGCTGTTTCTGTGTGAATTAGTTCGCACCTGACCATGCAGGATGACAAGAAGGACACACTGGTGTCTATGCCTGGGAGGCGACATAGAAGACAGATGCCCAGCAAAGCGCCCTTCAGGATCCTTGCTGGAGGAGGAAACAGGGCACGGAATAAAACATATTGCTGTATGTCTACACGGGCTCATACTTGGCTTTATCCTTAATATTCCACTCGCAGCCAAAGCTGTGTACCATGCTTGTAAATGAGGAATGTCATCACTGTTCTACTGACAGATGTATAAATCCTTCATACCATGATTTTATTATGTAAACTTTCTTGTCACTGGCATCCTGTCAGTACTCTAGTGGGAGGGCTTTCCTCCCCAGGTGTAACTGTGCAAACATTATGGTTATAGCACAAAGTCCAACTTGGTTAGATTCTGTTGCATAAATATACAAGTTAAATCAAACACAGCTTGCATCCTGTTGGAAAAGCCCATTCATAAGCAGTTGTTTGAGGTCCATAAGATAACCCAGAGTGTAAAGATAGCCAGTTCCTCTAAAGCCTTGTTTCCTGGGAAAATCTGCAAGTGAAGACTAGTAATTAAACTCAAGCTAATAGATGACCTATGCCCTTGGATTTTATATGCCTGGATTTTCAATACTCTACCTCTTTTTTTTTTTTTTCCTTCTTTCCTTTTTTGTGGTGAGAAACAGTGAAGGAATAGCCAGAATCTGGGAGGGAGCCCTTCCAGAACAGCATGTTACAGACAGTCACTGTCTGGGAAAAAAGGAAATGATAATACTTTGGAACATAATGACATTTTGTATATAAAATAATGAAATTGGCCAAAGTTTCATACAAGTGCGCATGCTTGGTTTATTGCTAACCGAATGTGAGAAAGAATCTCCTCCTCCCAGTCTTTCCTATGTTTTGAAGTGCAAAATATCTAAACCCCAACTGGTACAGAAAAGTTTAGCAGAATAAGCTAAAATGGATATAAACAATTGATGGGAAATTATATTTCTCACAGTCTTTTGGCGAATTGGATTTGCTGTGACTACAGACAGGATACTGCCCCAAAATACAAAAAAAAAAAAAA
>VWZF01003406.1:604018-676550 GCA_013396755.1 Sclerurus mexicanus
AAAAAAGGCAAACACAATAACCCATTCGTGCTTGAAGTATTGTGGAATCGGTGGTGAGCAAGACATTTGTGTTCCCCTGATAATAAAGCCAGCCAAATAATGTATCAAATATACTTGCAAGGATGTACCATCATTGTTAACATTTTTCTTCATGCTTTTCAGTTTATTTTGTTAGATAAGTGTCCTGGGCCTGTTCCAGAGCTCAGCCAGGTTTTGAATGGGCATAAGCATATGAACTCCTGATTAGGATCTCTCTAAGTGAGACTGGAGCCAAGATGGTATCTAAATATGAGTTTGAACCAAACTTTGGCATCCACATGATTTTATCCAGTTTTTTAAAAAAGACCCTTTGGAAAAGCATTATCCTCTTTCTGAGCAGAGCAAGACCCTGGATTTAAATGGATTCAGGGAGATATTTCTAAAGGAGACTTGATGAAGCAATAGGTGTCTCAAAACCTTTCACATATTTAGGCATCAGTATCTCGATAAACTGCATTTGACAATCACTTATGTGTAGGCTCATTTCACTTAAAAAGGCGTTAAAAGGTGTGCCTTAGCCCCAGGTACCTCTATAATTGGAATAATAAGAGGGTCCCAACTAAAATAAATCACCAACATGGAAAAAGCCGTGGCTCTTCACTGATTGTAAAGCTGGTTTTAGATGATTTGGGCTACAGAAATGAGTGCTGTGGTTAACTGCCCAAAGTTAGGCTGACCTGTGACCTTTTCTGAGGCACTTTGAACCCCTGGTCTACCTGGTGCCCACCACATCTTCACAGTGCCTAGCAACTCAATCACATCTAAAAACCTTCCTTAGATAGGAATGTTTGGCCTCCGCTTGCACACGACTGCGAGAGATGCAGTTCAGAGTGAAAACCACAATTATTATAATTTTATGTATCAAGATTTGTCATCTATCTATACACACAAGGTACTGAAGAGTGTGTACATAAATTAGGTTGTTGAAACCAAAGGGGGCTAAGGAGATATCTAGTGGGTTATCTGACAGGCATAACTCAGGGCTGATTTATGCCTGCAGTCATTATAATGGAATGTACAGTTGTTTGGAGGCCAAAAAAGTTGGAGAGTTTCTTTTTGACTTCAGGAAAATTTAGGTGAAGCCCCCTATAAGTAGTACATTTCTGCATTCCCAATGGAAAAGGATCATCTTGCCCTGTCTTTACCAGAATTTCCATTAAGATAAAGAGGAAGAGGCTGTAAGGCTTCTTACCCTTCAGCACTAAAGAAAATGGAAGCACTGGAAACAGGAAAATACCTTTCAGAGTTATGAAACCATAAAATATTTGCAAAAAGCCAGAAAACATATGAAAGTAGTCTGGTCTGGGGGTTTTGTTAAAAATATTGAGGCTCAGCCAAGATTCATTCAAACATTTACAGGGTGAATAAGGCAACTTGCAAAAGCAAAAGTTCAATTATCCCCCAGAAATATTTGCTTGTCTGTGGTACTTTTTCTCCTAAGACTTTCAGAGATGTTCTGAAAGCCAAACAGTAAATGTTGTCTGCATCCCCCACAAACCCAGAAGCCAGATCACAATCCAGATTTCACTGCAGCTCTAAATTTCTCCCTTTTTGGCAGATTTGCTCTTCTTTGCTGGACCCACTAGCTGAAATCCAGGACAAGACTGTGTGCTTACTTCAGCCTGTGCAGATCTAAAGTAATGTCTTTTGACACAGTGAAATTATACTGGTAGAGATGAAGTTCAAATCTGGCCTTAGAAGTGTCTCATTCTGGAAAGCCAGGAGAAAGGTGAAACATGTGTTGATGTGCCAGTGCACCACAGGAAAAACTGTTAGTCTCAATATATTTCTATAGGGCCTGAAATTCTCATCAGAGTTCTTGTCCAGTTTTATAGGCTTGTGAAGGCAGATCATAAAACTTTCAAATTAGTGGGACACCTCAGAAGTAGTTGGTTGCATATTTGAAGCATATTTTAAGAGGTGTGTCCCATCATTGGTAATGACAAAATCAGCTCTGTGTGCATTGGTACATAAAGGAAAATATGCATCCTGATGAAAAATGCCTTAGGCTTTTTTCACCTTCATGTTTATGCATTTATAAAAATTTCTCACACATACCGAGATGATTTCTCCTGTATGTTTACAGGACTTAAAAAAAAAAAAAGAAAAGAAAAGAAAAAAAAAAGGAGAATAAAGACAGCCACTAAATCTAGCAAGCTGATGAAATAGAGTAAATCCTGCCTGCTGTCTGCTTTTAGGAGAAAATCTATTTTTGAGTCTTCTCTAATGAATGATGACATTTTGCATTCAAGGAGCAAATGTGACTTTTCCTGCTGGCCAACACTCTCTTCCTTTCCCTTTCTTCTCTTCGGGTACATATAACAGAAGCTCACTAAGCAGGAAAACAGTCTTAAATGAATTGCAAAGCCACAGATCTTTTTTTAGAAGTGTTGTAACTGCATAACACAGTCATGAATTAAAAGGCAAAATAATGTACCGAACTGAATGGTAGAGTCAGCTCCCTTTGTGCAATGGGGACAGCAGTTGGGAGTCCCTGGAGCCACAGCTGTACAGGGAAGAAAAACCTGCAAACCCAGGAAAAGCAACAACTTTTTTGTCTTTCATCATTTTTCTGGTAATCATCTGAAGTAAAGATCTGCAGGTGGAGTGGTTTGCATGAAATGGAGATAATGCTTTGCATGCATGAAGAACAGGGCTTGGGGTGAGGTGTTTAACCTGTCTGAGTCTTGCAGGATTGATGAAAGCAGAGTTTCAGTATCTTCTCTCCCTTCCTCTGCCACACAAGGTGACCCTTTGACTTTGGTGACAGAGCCAGCTGTACAGGGCTTGGACAAGGGTCCTCTGCTTGATTTGCTGAGTCAGGGTGGAGAGCAGAAGTTGTGTCCTTCTGCTATTCCCTCCTTCCATCCCGCTTTCTGCCAAGGATCTGTGCAGATTTGAAGCAGTGCCTTCACGTACTGCTGGGAAATGCTTTCGCATATTTGGTTTTAATGGGCGACAGAGGCCCTGGGACTTCACACCTTCTCTAAAATGCCAAAGTTCTCACTGCTTCTAAAGTGGGAATGCCAAAATAAAAAGTGACATATTTTAATTATGAAGTGGGGTGGGAGTGGGAAGGAAGAAATAGAAAGCAATCCAACAAGCCAAGATTTAGGGTGACATCACTTTCTATATAATTGCAATGCCAGCAGACACTCAATAAACATATCAGCATTGTTAAAATGATTTATGATCCAAATAGTTGAATATAAAATATTATCAATAGATATGTCATCATTGATCTTTCCTGGGGCTAGCAGCTGAAGGATGGAAGAGAGAGATGATTTTAACAAACAATCCTTGACAGGAATCCAAAGGAAACAATGTGCAGGGACAGACAGCTGACAAATTCAGTATGGGGCCATTAAAACATGTGATGGATTTGCTGGGAAAGTATATATTTGTGGAAGAGGTGAGCTCATATCTACCATAAATTTGTCAGCCGTGACACAGTGTTCTCAGGCCTGGCATGAATAATGCCTAGCTATTTACAGGCTTTGTCTGGCAAGAGCTCTATCAGTCACTCCAGGGTTATTTACAAAGAAAAGTGTCTATCAGTTACAAGGACATGACTTTGCCACTAAAAGATAACAAAAGAAGTCAGCCAGTGGCCTCTCCGTGCAAGATGCATCTTCTCCAGAGAAGCTCTGGGCTGGAATGAGTCAGATGGACTGCAGTAGGACCTCCTGGCAGAATGCCTGGCATAGGCTGCAACAGTACATTTATCCACACTGATTAGATTAGAATTATTAATAGGGGTCTATGGAGTGGAGCAAAGGGTCATTTAGAGTTTAATTCTGTTCTCAGATAACTTCATTTCAGCTGATGGGATTGTTATTGTAGGGGTTTTATATGTTTATAGGAAACAATATACTCAATAATGAAGTCATGCATCCTTCTGAAAGATTAGGAGAGCTATTGTGTAGCTGGAGTGAAGTCTTCACAATTGTGTTAATTAAGTAATAGTGATTTGACTTTGTCTCCTCATAAAATGCATTTAAGAAGTGACTAAAAGCTGCTGAGAAAGTGTTCCCTCAATAGAAATATATAGCAAAACAAGCAAGAAATGAAAGCAGCCTTGGATTGAGTAAATAGAATTGCTGATGCAATGCTTTTACTTAAGACAGACAACGACTTGGTCTGGAGTTTCAGCTTCCTGCTATGTTAATATAAATGCATATCAATTTAGTATTGAGTATATGGGCTCTTTTTTCCCTTGATAAAAGTTGAAGGCACAATATACAGATGCCTCAGTCTATACTGTGGTATTTATGGCATGTTTACATTTGTCAGTCGTTTGTTTCAAGCTTCAGACCATGAAATTTGAGATTATGTCCGGCTTCTACACAGTGAGCACCCAAAGTCAGAGACTGAAATCTGCCTTTGAGATGATAGATTGCAATGGGCTGACATGGAAAGATGACAGGTAGGGCTGGTGGAAAGGTGCAGGGCAGAATTTGCAAGTGTTCACGAGCGGTACCAATTAAGCTACTTTCTGAAGGAAACCCAGACATTAACATCCATCTCTTATCAAATGGTGCAGCCCAAAATTGTTGACCCATGTTCTTTTCTGAAATGCTGTTGTCCGGATTTCACACAGCGTGTTGTTAAGTTCCTAATAACTCAGTTATGGTTTTCTCACTGAGCGCATTATCTTGAAGGCCTTAAGTGTGGTGATAAAATTTTTTTCTGAGAAGTTTAATTTTGCCTGTTTTTCAGTGGCAGGGAGCCAGCTTCTTGCATGGTGTAAATTGGACTCTTTCCATTCTCTCTAGTGGAACTGTAGTAACATACACCATTTGAAATCAAATTAAGCAGTAAGCATGGAATGTGAAATAGCACCATATTAATGCTTCAGGATAGGATTTCAACTGCAAGTGAAGGAAGTCTCTCATTCATGACCCTAAGATGTAACCACAGAATAAATAATAAATCCTGACAATGCAAAACACTTCCTCATCCCTCTTTTAAAAAGAAAGGTAATCCCATTTTAGCTTTACAGGCAGAATGGTGCAGCTACAAGGTCATTGAGCACATGCTTAACAGGATGGTGATTAATAAGGACAAAGGAAGTTACGGCATTTCCAAAATGGCCATGAACTTGTGCAGTAAAGGATTTTTTAAAATGCAGGTGTTTATCTCACAGGCTTTGCAAGTGTGTGTGACAACCCTGTTGGTGTGATAAACTGTGAGTGTTCCAAAGGAGCTATCATGGTCAATGGTGTCAATGATGTGTTGGCTCCCAGTGATTTACTGTGTGTGGTATATGAAATAACTCAAGGGAGTTGCTATGGCCTGTTGCTCAACTCTATCCTGAAAAAACCCCAGGAAAGCAGCAAGACCTCTTGCTCTAAAACCAGTCTAGATGCGGCTGGTTCAGTTACCAGCATGGTTAAACCAGCTTTCTGTGAGTTGAAGCACTATGTTCTCATCTTTTGAAGTGGATGTGAAATATATTTGGGGGTGGCTTGAATACTTTTATCCATTTTCTCCTTATTGTGTCACCAATGGAAAATCAGTGATTTCCCTCAGCGGATGGAAAACGAAGCAGACACATCTGCCTTCACTCTTCTCCTTTTTCTCTTGGTCCAGTGAAAAGTGTGCTGATTCATGAATAGAAAGAAACAGCTATTGAAGACTAACCATATTGGAAGGGAATCTTGTTCTCTCTAGGTCTGGTGTTCATTTTCACTGGGAGATGAGTGCTCTGAGAGTTTGGGAACTTCTGTTGTGAGGCCTTGCGCCATCCACTCACTCTGAGAGTGAAAAGACTGGAGATCTGCTTTGGCTCTGTCCTGAGTCTGCTGGGAGTGTTTTGACAACTCTGCTATCCTTTTGAATTTCGGCCACTCTATCTGTGTATCCAAGGATTTATGCCTTTTCCTGGCTGCGTGTCCCATGACGTCAGGAATTTGCCAGCCAGCATGAAGATTATTTTAATGAAAATCGCTTTCAAAGTTCGGTTTCCAACATAGGGGCTCTACCTCCAGCCCTGTTGATTCCCATTGATTCTAGCAGGAGTCCGAGGGAATAGTACTTTGAAGAGACAGCTTTAACAAACAGCTCAAGGCCCTTAAAGATAAACAACAAATGATCTTTCTTCAATGAACTTTATGTCAGATTTTCAGAAAGGTGTAATCCTGCATATTATCTTGGTAGGAAAAATCCTCCTGTGCTGGCCTGGAAATTTTGCATATGCCTCATTTTATTGGACTTTATATCCAGCCAGCTGTTCCACTGAGTTTCTTTTTTTTTCTTCTGAAGATCTCATTGGCTGTGTTTCACTAGATTTTATTTAGGTTTTTGTATATATGAAGGTAATATAGCAACAGACTTGAGAGCTTTGAGGTGGAATTTAAGGCACTTCATATCCTTTGGAAAGGTTAGTGCCAGGCTGCAGATCCCAAGGCACTTGTGCCCTCAGTCCTGCATTGCGGGAAGGAAACTAAACTGCACAGGACAAAAGCTGGGAAAGGGGACATAGAGTCACCCGCCCAGCCTAGTGCTGTATCCATGGGTGCTAGTGGGCTCTGAAGAGGTTTGCAAGCACTGATAGACGCTTAGAGAGATGTGGCAGGAGAGAAGTGATTGTGGGCTGGCCAGGTGTGCCTCCTACATATGCCAGCCGTGGACATGGGGACCTCATGGACCTGTTCATGCAGCTCAGGTGGCAGGAGAGGGAGATAGAGGACGGCAGTGGGTGGTGGTGGGGACAGGTCTGCCCGCACAGCCCTCACACCCTGGGGAGGATACCTAAGCCTGGCTCACATGGCAGGCCTGTGTTTTGAAACCTGCTCGGTGTTGTGTTTTTTTGGTTTTCTTACTAAATATAATTTAACTATAAAAAAGCAAACCCTTAAAAGCTCCAAAGTGTCCAGAAGGATTCATTCCTCTGACAAGTAACTTTAAAAACATGTCTTCAATTGAGTCCATGTGTCCGCTTTCAGACAATTTCTACTGAAAATGCCTTTACAAGTAGAGGCATTGCTATAAATAATCAAATTTCAAATGCTACAACTCCTAGTCATTTTGAATATGGTCCTGGAGTTGGAATCACAAACATAAAACTGGCTGCTCTAATACAAAAAAGGGAACTAGCTGTAAGGCCATCAGCAAAATCCAACCCAGGAAATGCTGCCAACTTAAGACAAAGTAAACTGAGAGTAGTAAATCAAACTGAAACACATATTTTATTGTGGACCGAACAATACAGGGCCTAACATTTCCACAGGCAAGGCACAAATATCCTTTTACTATCAAAACCAAAAGCTTTTAAAGCTTCAAAACTTGCTTCAGGCAAAGAGGCAAATAATAAATGACAGGCAGAGCTGGTCTGACGAGGCTTTGCAGGTTGTGTTATAGAGGTCTTGGATGATTCACAAATGTCAGCTTGCCCTCCCAGCATCACTGCTGACCATGTCATCCCCAGCTGCTAACACTTGCAGCAATTTTGGGCAGGTGAAATAAAACAGCTTAATAAGTGACCTCCCCTCAGCTGAGCTCCTGCAAGTGTCTTCTTGTGCACTGGTAGCTGCCTCTTTTGCAAGGCAAAATATATCCACTTGTATTGCTTTTGCTGAAGATGCTAAAATCAAACTTTTGATAAATATTTAAGCCAACAGTCTGAGCTTGTGGTGGAATTGCTGGCAGGGACAGCTCCTTGAGCTCTTCTGGCTTGGTTGCAGTCAACCATGAGCTCATGTCCATGATGTTGCTGTGACCCCTAATTCTGCACCCACTGTAAAACTAAGTGTACAGCTGAACCCAATGGTTGGGGTTGGATTTTGTTTTCTAACTTAATGTTGCTTTGTTCAGTGTGTCAATTCTTCTGAAACGTTATGCATGTGGGAAGTAACCCTTGACTGTTCCAGAGCCTGGGTCTTTCCTACCAAAGGCAGCCAGCTTTTCAGAAACGGGAAGGAAGATCCTGGTTGCTATCCTCTTCAGCATGGAGGGAAAACAGAGAGGGCATTACAGGGGGTTGCTTTCACATCTGAGCAGCCTGGACACCTTGTCATCCTTTCAAAATGTACTTCAGAGTCCTTCATGTTCCCTTTGCACCCCAGTTTGCAAAGCAGCCACATGCTGGAGCTGGGAAGGGGACTGCAGCCAGCAGAGGTCTGTGGTTGCCTTTCCTGTGCCTCATCTCCATAGGGTTCATCCACAGTCTGCTGTGGGTGACATTTGGCCCACACAGGAAGATAAGAATTAAGATTGAAAGGAACTTCCGAAGTCATCAAGTCCTGTCCCCCGCTGTTGAAGGCAACCACATCATATGATGCCTTTCAAACACTTATCTAGTTCCATCTTGAAACCATTTAGGTTTCTTGCCCTCACTGCTCCTACTGAGAGACTGCCTTTCTTCTCATGGTTATAAACCTTCTTCTAATTTCCAGCCTAAATATGTCCAGGGCAGTTTGGGCTGTGTTTAATAGATACTGAGAAAATAAATTAATCAGCAGCTTGCTTTTATTTATGTGCATCAAGCTTTTGATACACATGTCTAAGGCCCCTTTGCTGCCGTAAGTATTTTGAGACGATGGGAAGATGTCTGGGTGAGGGGGAAGTGGGACAACCCTGCTGGGTGCCTGCTGTGTACCCCACTTTGGGGAGGAGAAGGTGACTTGGGAAGTCAAGGAGAAACAGGGGGCAAGGGAACAAACAGAGAAGAAAAGTGAGGAATGGGAAAGAAGAAGACAGCTGAGCCAGGGCAAGGGTCAGGAACAAGGTGTTAGAGACAATGAGGCCTGGTAATGAGCAGCAGAGAAATTGTGAAACACAATCTGTGGGGAAAGGTACTTTTAAGAGAAATAAATAGCGACGTAGAAAAAGCACAAGCAAACAAATAATATTTAGGCAACAGGCAAGCAGATGAGAAGAAATACAATAGAAAAGGGGAGGTTTCACAAAGGGTTTAGAACAGGGGAAAAAAAGAAGCCAATTCAGCAATGAAAAACAAAATTGTTTCAAGTGTCAGGGTGTCCCAATTGTTAGGACACACTTTAGTTCTGCTGCACAAGCTAGCTGGAGATAAGCTCTTCTCTTAGTTTCAGATCCCAAGAATGAAGCCTTAGTCTTAATGAAAAAATAATTTTTAGAATGGAAAAAAATATATGTTTTCTGAAAATATTTTAGTATTATTTCTGTGGAGAGTGGGAACTTGGAGAGTGAATGAAGGGGGCAAAGTTGTTTGCTGGTACTCAGAAAAGCTTCTCGCTCTGCCAGTCTGTGAGAAGTTGGCTGTTATTATGGCAAATATGAACACTCAAGGAGAAGCCATCCCTTTTCAGCAAAACAGATTTTAAACAGTGAAACGCAATTTCTAATGAATCAGATAATTTAAAAAAATTATGGGGCCTTCCATCTCCCCAGGGCTAGCACCCTATGCCAGCACTATGTGTAGAAATGCATGGATGAATTAAGAAAAATGTGGGACAACAGGAATACACGTCGGTGATAACATAGACCTTTGTACTGAGCCAGCTTTAAAAATCCTGCAAAGAGCAGTATTTACTTGTAGTTCATGCCAAACATGATATTCCAAGTCAGGAGAAAGCCGTATCTGGCGGATGAGTGAGGGAGCTGTAAGATGATGTGTGTCTGCTCTATAACACTGTTAATATCCATTAAGGATCCCGTTGTGTTGGAATTACTTTACACAGAGCAAATGCTTGCACAGGGGCCTGCAAGCTCCTGCAGCCCTGCTGTGTAAGGATGAAGGCAGCAAGGGAGGTACAGACATCAGCCACATCTGAGCTTCTAAACCTTTAAATATGCTTTGCTTTGAGAAGTCCTGGGGACAAGGCAGGTGTTTCTGCACCGCATATGTGTGGGCAGCTTTGCAGAGTCAGGACTGCTGTGTGAATTCTGCATGTGGTGCTGATGTGATGTTCAGTCATGGGAATGCTGCCAGTGACCAGAGCGAGGACGGCTCTGGCTTTGGACTTGCCCATATTTATTATAAACAATAGAGGGAAATGGAATTTCAGTTGTCAGTGAGTGATCAGGTTGTGATGACCTTGGCTCTCATATCAATTCTTCAGCTTTCCTTAAAATACAATTTAGAAGATTCTTTTTCCTTACTTTACCTGGAACTCAGTGGGAAAGAATTTATCAATTCCTGTGTTTCAAAACTAAAACTTGAAACACATTCCTCTCCAGCTAAAGAGAAGCAAAATATTTATGTGTTTTAGATGGGGCTGGTGTTGCCAGTGTGGTTCCAATCTGCAAGTTATCCAGAATTCATTCAAGACCATCAGTCTGACACTACTGTGGATATTTTTTAGAGGTCTGTAAGTTGTTCTTTTATTTACTTTTTTCCTCCTCAGATGTACACACATGAAACGGATGGTTTCTGTCCTTTCAAAAAGAGAACTAATTTCCATCAAGCCAATTAATGAACAAGAGATGATGTTCAGGGTGTACACCAGGGGCTGCCTCGGTGAGCTGGGGGCATTGCCTACATCTTAGTACAAGTCATCAGGTGGCACATTCACCAAGGAGTCTGCCAGCTGTTTAACTTCATTACAGTTTATCATTATGTCTGCCTCCTTTCTTTATTTCTATGTTTAATCACCTAATATCATTTTTATCGGCTTGTCAGAGAGTGGGAGAGAGCGGTCGGGAATTTGTTTCACTTTCTCATAATACATGTCTATTTTCATAAAATATTGTGGCAAGTTTATGTCTGTCCTACTTTGAAACAATAAGATTCAAGTGAACTAATTAAGCCTGTGAGTACCAAAACATCTAATTAGTATTAACTCTTAGTTGTAAAACCATGATAGTTGTCTAAGTTGCAGGATACATTTCCATATTGTTTTAAATGCCTAATGACCAATAAGTGGTAGCCAGACAGTTGTTTGAAGATGGAACCTTCCCAGCCCTAAGCAGCCACTTGTTTTTGGTTGGAGTATGTTATTGTCAGTATGACAAGACTATCACCTATCAGAGAGAAAATCACCAGTTCCAAAGGTGTCTTCATCTGCAGTTTGATGAGACATCAAACCAAACCACTCTTTGTGCCTTATAGCTTGGCCACCAGAAAGGGTGAGGACTTCCCTGTGTGCCATGTGTGTATTCCGGGTGTGGAAGTGTGTTGCAGTTTTGGTGGAGACCTAAGAATTGGTTAACTTGTACAAGATTTTAAGAGACCAATTAATAGTGAGGTTGGAAATTGAAATTCTAGCTATTTAACATTTTATGTAAATGCCATGCCTGGTTTTAGATGCTGTACTTGCAGTGGAAGTACCTTCTTGCATGGACACCAATCCAGAAATAGCCTTTGTTGAAAAAATAAGTTTAAAAATTCTGTAGGCTTCTGAGCTATCCTTGTATCCAGATATGCTATATTATGAATTTAGGCTGATCCAATGCATGCAGTGGTGTTCATATTTTGATTCAGGAGAAGGTTAGTTTGACAAATATCAAGGTGATACTGAACATTCATCACATCTCCTTTTTCAAGAAGCTGCTTCAAAACAGGGATCCAAGTTTCACTGGAGATTCCCATTTACAAATACACCATATAAATCACATTTTCCCCACCTTCTCCTCTGCCAGCTCTTCTGTCTACTGGCTGCATTCAGAAAATATCTCTATCCCAGAAGGTCAGAGCAAGTGCTACCGGTGGTGAGATCCCCTCCTATGGAATCCCTAGTCCGATTCCCTGGGGGACAGGAGCTCTGTTGATTGTTCTCTAAATTACTGCATTTCTCTAACAGGCTTTAGTGTCTCAAAAATTCACTCCATTCCTGACCTTCTCAGACCTCTCAGCTGGCAGTTTTCCACAATGCCATCAAACTGCATGCTGTAACCTTTTAAAAAATGTTGTTAACGTAGGTTAAAATCACAGATGCGTTTTAGGTTTGATTTCTCTTTTAGAAATTCCAAATTACGCCGCATATTGGAAAGGCCTGGTTTGGCTCGGAGCCATTCTGATAGATGTCATATTGCTAAACAAGATGAGCTTAGAAATATGCCTCAATGTTTCCTTTTTTATTTCAAAAAAATACAAGCAGTAGATTAACATTTGGCTGACCCTGGCGGCAATTGCTAAATGCAATGTTTAGAGCAATCTAACACTCTGATACTCCGCGGCCCTCCACAGTGGAACGTTGTTTTCAAACAGCTTTCCAAGTTGGACAAATTGTGGGCATTTCTGCAACAGGAGCTTAACATGCTGACCAGCAGATCCACTGGCACCCAAACCATGTGGCCAGATGAAGTTAGAGGGGTTTTTCTTGACCTGATTGTGTGATCAAGGTGTTTCTTGCTTGAAAGTAGTTGATGAAAAATCATACTTTTTTTATCCATTATAAAGTTTGTGTGATATCCTGCCCAGAAAAGCTTTCAATGAACAGGGAAGCCCAGGCCAAAAAGGGTGTAAGCAAGTGACAGAGTCAAATCACGTGAGAGAAAATTAAATTTTCATATCTTGTAAATGAAATATACATTAGGGACTCTCTCCAGCAACCTCCAGATTCTGTAATTTTTGGATCAGAGCTAAAGACCTAAATCATGTAGCCACAATGCCTGTACTGCGTATATGGCGGGTATTGCCTTGCTATGGGCCTGCGATGGTAAACAAATGGAACTAGTTTTGGAGAACTGCTATTGACAGTAAAATTCTAATTTTGCTCCAGCTCCCAGAACAGATGTACCTCAGAGTCCATAGACTGCAATACTTAACTGCAGCTACTCAGCTGTGACCTTCAGCCTCAGGCTCACTGCAATAAAATTTTCATGCAACCATATGGAAGAATATTTTAATAGAGATTTACTGTCGGTAACTGTCCCAAAGGAGCAAATAAGGAAGCTGTAACATATTGCGTACAGTAAATCAAGGGGACTTCAATGGAAAAACGAAAC
Source organism: Sclerurus mexicanus (assembly GCA_013396755.1). Lineage (NCBI taxonomy): Eukaryota > Metazoa > Chordata > Aves > Passeriformes > Furnariidae > Sclerurus > Sclerurus mexicanus. The sequence goes on from VWZF01003406.1 coordinate 616,928, forward strand.
CTCCCTGAGGCAAGCATCTTTAAAATTACAGGCAACACTTTGTACAAATATGTGTACAAAGGACTAGATATGCACTCAGTTAAGCAGCTCAAAATGGTTTTGATTTGAAGATATATTTATTAGAATTTATTTATTATATTTTGTACATGCTAATGGGGGAGGGGGGTCATCTCGCCGGGTTCACCAGCAACTGCTGTGTGAGTTTGGCTTCACTGGACATGATGCAAAACAGGGAAAAAGGGAGAGAGGGAGGGAGTGGGAGTGTGGAGTCGATGAGTTTGCATGGCAAATTGCATCTCCCAACAAACACAACTGCAACGGTGCTCTCCCAGCCTCCCTGTCCATACCAGAGGATTTTAGCTAAAAGCAACTAACTTCTGCAATTGCTGGCTGCTTCCTGGAGCCTGGTAGGACCAGCAGGGAATGAAGGGGAAATTCCTGATGGAGTGCTCAGAAAGAAGTAGGAAGCACAAATGCCATAGCGTTGGAAGCATGTCAGAGCTGGTCCCTGTTGATGCTCCTCTGGGGACCCTTGTGTGGGCTGACCAAATCAGAGAAGCACAAATGGGAAGAGGCCTGTCTATTTGGAGGTCTTTAGGGAGTTAAGAATTCACTTTTTAGTGCTTCGCTCTCTTACCTTTTCCTTTGATAGTCCTTTTTCAGGAATTTCTGCAAATGGATAAAGACAAACAGGAATATGAATTACACTCATACACTGCACACATGCTTATTTTGTTCCTCTAACAAAACAATGACATGACAAGGTAATAAATCAGGATCAAGTAGATTAAATGCTCGTGGAGGCAAGACTGAGTTATTCTTTGTAATGTTCAGTTCTGTCACGGAAAAACCAGCCTACCTGAAAACATACAGGTGTCTGTTGAGCACACTGACTCAGGAAGTATGTGATGAAAGAAAGGCGTAGCAAAGCCCAGGGTAAAATATGTAGCCAAGTGGCAGGATACAAATCTGCCTTTCTGAAAGAAGAGTATTGCATAGGAGGGACCTGTCAAACCACAAAAATGAGGCAATTGTCAAATATGCTTAAAGAAAAAAAATGAGATATGTTATTTTTCACTTAGGTAAATCTCTGAGGCCAGAGGGCTTGAGGAGTGTCCTTTGCTCAGGATGGCTGCAGGGACACATAGCTCAGGGCTGGGGAACATTAATGCCTACTGCTCTGAGTGGCTGAGCAGGAAAAGTAGCAGGGGCATCTCTCACTGCAAAACTGTGAAGAAAGGAGTTACAGCCATGCCACAAACCTGTTCATTTTTGGTGGGTAGGCAAATATTACAGGAGAGAATGAAAAAAAGTGAAACAACCACGATGTTCCTCATTTTTGCAAATAAACAAGCTGTGTAAAAGAAACTGCACTTCAAAGCAAAAAGCACTTTTAAATGATCATTTAAGCCTGGTCTCTGAAAACATTGTTCCTCCATGCCTTGTGTGATGACTTTGGAGGCTGCTGCTTTATCAGTGACCTAATTCCAGAAGAACTTTGTGATTTCCAACAGTTATTTCAAAGGAAGGACAGGTTTTAACTTTGGAACATCTCACGCCTATTCAGGATAGCAATTAGAGATATTTTCAAAAAAAAAACCAACAAACTAATTTTAACAAGAAATACTTTTAAATTGTGGGTTTCAGCCATTCCTTTCTTTGTACTTTGCAAATCATTCATTTCTGTGCTCTAAAGTAGGATGATCCCTTCCTCTGTTCCTCACAGATGCCTTATCTGTAAGATCTCACTTGCCCTGAGTCTGAGCACTTCGATTTCTCTGAAATCTTGCTTTGAAATGCCAGCTACAGGCATGTCTGAAAAGAAAAGCAGAAAATAGCTTTTAAATGGCTGAAAGTTGTGTCTGCCCCAGACAAAAACCTCCCAGTACGTATTAGTTTTGTTTTGATTTTTTTTTTTTTTGTTTGGTGAGATTTTTGGTACTAACCCTATTGATGGATTCCGACAAATCTAATGAATCTAGTTTTTTTTCCTTTTTGTTTCTATGTTCCTATTTCCATCTTGAAATGCTCTGTTCAAATAGTGCCAAAAGGAGAGGGTTCTACAAGTTTTGTTTTGCTGATCGACTGTTGACAGAGGCTTTTGAGGAGAGACAAATCACCCAGTGTCTGAGCATCACAGAGATTGTCTCTTCTTAGCTCAGTATCATTTAATCACCTGCAGGCATCCCAATTACCATAAGCAGAATTACTATCCCAATTAAGCAGCAGTCCTTGCCACTTGGTGTCATTAGGCTTAATTTGGTTCCTTGGGAAGTGTCCTGATTAAGTTGATTACCTGATTAAGTGGGTGTACTCTATATGATGGGCCTGATGCATCAGTGCTTTATGCCAGTTCTGCTTGTTGATTAAAGTGCTATTATGGCAGCGTGGAAATAGAGCAATGCCAAGGTGAATCTGGCCTGTTGCTTTCAGCAGTCACTGCCCAAGCCTGCAAAACACTTCGCATTTTTAGCAGGAAGTCACTGGACACAATTCACCCCTGGGTTTAATTCTATAGTGTTGGAGAAAATGAAAGTGGGGTGGTTTTCTTTTCTTCTAAGAACAAGAAAATGAAATTTGTTGTCTGCAAGGGAGGTGGCTGATGTGGTGGAAATGGACTTGAGAAATGCAAGGTAGGAGCGTTTGGAATTTAAACAGGGGGGGAAATCCTAACAGCTCAGGGTGCTAATATTTTGCCCCAGTTTTCCCTGCTGGAAAATACTGGTGTAGCATATCAGCCCAATTCAAAGATGAGCTGGAAAACTGCTGTCTGAGAATATAGTCACAGTTATGTTTTCAAACACTTTTTGTATCTGTGTTTCTTGGCTGTTTCTGAATCTAACATAGAATGTCAGAATATTAGAAGCCACATGCATTCACTGATTGACATCATCTTGACATCATCAAAAGCAGCAATATCATAGGAGAGGTTAGTTAGGCACCAAAATAAAATAAAAAAGAAAAAGGGACATTATTTTTGGATCAGCCAGAAGTAAGAGTGAACTGAAGTAAAACTAGTAAAGCAAAGTCTGGGAAGACTTTCCTTTTTTATTTCTACATTAGGAATAAAAAATATGAGATACTGCTTTAGCTATAACTGTGTCAAATGACAGTACTCAAAATCTGCAAGTTAATCTTTGAGCATTGACTCCATACCTGAATGATACCTTTAATTTCATTCACCCCAGTTACCTTTGGGCACGTTTGTGGTAGAAGTCTATATTGGGATATCATATCTAGACTTCTCTTACATCCAGGAAAGTGATATGGGAACTTCTGTGGTTGATCCAACCTGGTATAGATGTCTGCTTTAGGATGAGGTGCTCTGTCAGTGTAAGGTGAGTCTCCTCTCACTTAGAGGTCAATATCTATGCTGGAGGCACCCTGACTTGGCAAGGTGATTAAACCCCCAGTTTTCACCGAGGTGGTGCTTCTGGGCCATAGGCGTGCCCTGTGCCTTCAGCAGGACATGCTGAGGAAAGGATCTGCCCATCTGGCATGAGATTGGAGGGGTGGTATCTCTGCTTACTTTTATCTCTTGTCCCTTTCATCCGGAACATATTGCTGCAACTGAAGTTAATACAGCTATTGGCAATGATATGAACATATTCGATTTTTTTCCTCCCATTAGGTTTTCTTGGAGAACAGGAAGCAATTTTCCCTCCTGTCATGCCATTTATCTAAGAATAAAGGAGGAGGGATGCAAACCTGCATTGAACTATCTTTCCTAACAGAATTCAGTTGTCCAGCCATATCTGTTTGATCTGTCCAGCTGATGGAAACGATATAGCACTAACTAAGCTGACAGTATATTTTCCAGGAAGTTAGCCAGCTTTTATCCATCTTTTGGTGCAAAAGGGGCCCTATACAGTCAAAGGGCAGAAAGAGGAAGGCTCACCCAAAGGGCTAATCAGAGCAACAGCCTTGTTTCGGTGTTTTGAAAGCCTAGGTGTGATGGAGATGGTAGGAGTTGATGCTCTCCATTAAAAAGATTCTTAAAATAGCACACAGCTGTTGTAATACCTGTACCTTTCCTTTTTACCCATCCCTCTCTAAAATTTATTCATCCCTAAACAGTCCTGCATGAGGGATTGAAGAGGTTTATTTCTTAATTTTTCAGACTATTTCCAGGGAGCCTCCTTGTAGAGGTCTACCTGACTTCTCAGGTGGATCTAATCTGTGCTGGGAAGTGGCTGGACAATCTTCTCCTAGTTATTTCCTCTTGAATTCTCCAAAGCAGATATTCTAACCACATGAATTGAAAATACTGGTTTGGACAGCAGCATCCAAAAATGCCTTTTGAAGTATGTGAACCTGTGAGGTAGAGACGTATATCATTAACTGAACATATAATCTCCTTTTCCTTTGGATAATTCAGCCTATCCCTCATTCCCATTGGGAGAGTAAACAGTCTGAGCTGAGGAAATGATTCTGAACCTTGTTTGTAAGCACTCATGGGTCAGATTGAAAACTGGGGATCCCCGTTATGGAATTGGGCTGATAGCAGCTGGAAAATCTGGCCCTTTGTACAGACATCTCCCACGTGTGAACATTCAGCTGTTGGGACCTGAGCATGTGAAGTACATTATTTCCTCTATCTCTGCAATCTGGCAAGAAACTGTAGTGCCCTGAAAGGTTACAGATGTGGCTATAAAGTTTGCATGAATACTTGCTCAGCTGCGTGCGTCACAGCTACGTGCGCCCGACTCCTCCTTGGAGTCAAGTAAAGGAGGAGCAGGGATTTCTGCAGTGAAGGCACCTTTAAAATAAGGACATAAACACCCAGTGCAGCATAGGAGTCCCCAGGCTAACTGTAATCTGGGCTAGTGGGCCGTATTCTGTAGCCAAAGATCCATATGGGAGTGTTTCCTGCTTACATATCCAGCTGCCTTTGGCTGCTCAGCCTGATCAGTTTTCAGAGGCATCCACATTCAGCACAAGTCTGCAAGGAGGCTCAGCCTCCTGTAGATTTTGCCACACATGCCTCAGCTTGGCTTTTGGTAAATATTAGGCATAAACCGTTTATTTATTCTGCCTCTTTTTTTTCTTGCTCTTGAACACACGATCCATTTCCAGAGACGTCAGTGATGATATTCCCATTTGCGTCAGCGTGGCACGGCCGGGACAGCCGAAAGTTGCCCCTGTGGCTGTTCCAAGTGTGTCTGCTCCCTGAGTAATGAGTGATGTGTTCCTTGTTCCCTGCATGTGCCACGCGTTCAAGGTCTGCTGTTTCATTTTGACTGGCCAAACAGGCTGTGAAGTGTCACTTTTCTGTGACTGGGTAAATGTAGTACAGAGGAACAGATCTCTAGTTTGAATATCCATAGCAAAAGTACTTGAAATGCTTTCTAAGACTGTTCTTCAGTACTTCATCTGGGGTCACCCCCTCTGAAAACACTGTTGCCAGCAAGCTTGTTCAATAGAACACCGACAGGAAGAAAACACGGAAAAGGTGAAAACATAATTGAATCCAATCCCATTCAAAACGGAATGAATGAATGGATGAATGAATTTTGCTGCAAAGTATTTCCAGTAACCTCCCAGATGTCTTTCTTGGATGAACTTGGCTCAGAACTACCTTTTCTTTTTCTTTTTTTTTTTTTTTTTGATTTTGCTTTTTATTATGTTTTTGAACAACACTTAAAAATGAATAATAAAAAGGAATATTAAATCTCATACAATCTTTCATAGCTGATAAAAAAAAAGTTTACTGTATCCTACTAATATATCATGCTCTCTCCAGGAAAGCTTTGGTCCTTTAGAATTGGAAATGAGCCTGATTCCCCCAAACCAAGCACTTCCCAGCATTTTGTGGGGTAGGAGTATTAGGATTGTACATGTGTATTCCTACAGTTGTCAGTGAAACAACCCGTATGCTCTGTGCTCTGTCATGTATTTATAAGATGAGATAAATCATCAGGATGTGTCTTAGGAGATTTCCACCACTACAGACCTCAGAAACTTCATGAGAGGAGCTCATGTCCCAGAGTTCGTGTCTTGCTGAGGTCAAAATCTTGTAGGAACACAGCTATTCTAAAGAATTAAATGTGAACCTGATGTTAGCACTGATTTAATCTTGCTCATAAACTTCCAACTCGAGCCAAAACCTCTCTACATGCGGATAGCAGAGATGACAGCTTGATGAATCTGAAACTTTAAGCGTTGCATACAACTGGGATTGCTAAGCAGGATGAGGGATATGTAGAACCTTGGATAGTCCTGTTAGGATGTATAAGCCCTTCACAGGCTTGTCAGATGAAGAGCAAAGACGGATTTATGTGTTAGGATGAAGGAAACTGGAACCTTCCTACCAATGAGGGTTAGGAAACCTCTTACATTTTCTCCCATGAATTGCATGTCTGCATAAGCCAAGGGGATTCAAAATTGATGTTCTGCATGCCAAGAGCCATAGCCTTCAGAGAGAACAAGTAGTTCTGGGAGATCCCTGAAAAAGAATGAGACTTTCAGGTGATAAAGGGTGTTTTTACAGATTTTTATTTGTTTGTATGTTTGTTTGTTTTTACAGTTTAAGGAAATTAAACTGAAGCCCTAACTTGATTTCTCTTTGCGGATTAATCTGTATTAATTATTGTTATTAATAGAACAGTGAGCCCTCAAGGTCTCAAATGTGCAGAGACTTGTACAGCTATTTTGTGTGCCTATTGAATCCAGAACTGACAAACGACTGCCTGCAAAGTTAAAGGTACATGTCATTGCAGGATTTGAGCATGAGAAGGGGGTTGGAATCCTGGTTATTTTAAGAGCACAAACAAAACAAGGGCTGGTAGAAAACAGAAGTCATTCTCTTCATTGAAACACAATTCCTGATCCGTTGCTATCTTTGAGGCTCTCTGGTTAAGGTTTAAGCCGGAGAAAGTAGCAAGGAATCAGAAGTAAATGACAAAATCAATCAAAGACAGGAAAGAAAAACAACCTCCTTGTTTATGATAAGTATCAGTTCTGTTTCCTATGCCTTGGCTTCATCCACAGCCAGCTGTAATCAATAATATCTTTCTCTTAACTTCAGAGCACTTTGGGTGAATGCCTCTTGCTCACATGGTTGTTTCCAACTGTGAGTGTCTGAGCAGGGCTGAACTATACACTGGGCTACAACACAGAGGTCTTGGACCTCGTGCTGTGCCCAGTGTCCTGCAAAAATCCCAGCCCAGGTCTGTGGACGGCAGAGCCACATGGTCACAGGGCACTGCTGACACTGCACCACTCTGCAGAAACATCTCACACCATTCCCCTGTGGCTCAAAGGGAAAATGTACAGTGAAGGACATCTTGGGTAGCATCAACACCACCAGCCTCTTCGTAAGCTACAGCTTAAGGGGAAGTTCTGTAGACAGGTGAGCACGTGGCATTACAGTGTGGCTTTTTGTAGTCAAGCTGGTTGGGAAGTGATTTGTTTCCTTTCTTCCTTTTAAAAAAGCTCCCTATCTCCCCATGCTGCACAAGCCCACACAAATGGTCATGACAGTGTTTTGACCCTACTGTAGAAAAGGCAAGGAAAAATGCGATTAATTTTGGTAGGTATTTGTTTTTCAGTTTCATATGGAAATAATACAGTTCTAAATTACCGCAGAGAAGAGACTCTTTTAAGAAGGGATGGAGAGATTAAAATGCGGATAAAAATAGAAGCATTTTGCAAAAGGAAAACCTTTCTGGGGAAAAATTTTAACTGCATTTCCTTGCTGTTATTTTGTTGTATCCCTAGCTATTGAAAACAGAGGCAGACAACTCTGCACAGTGGTTCGTCCAGCTGATTTTATATATGTACATAAGGAAAAAAAATCTCTTTTAAGTTGCTAGTTAGGCTTGGAAAACACATGACTTCTAGGGAGCAAAAACTGGTGGGACAGACATTACACCTATGCAGAAAATAAAGCAGTTGTCAAGGCTTCTAAGAATTAAAAATTTGAACTTTCTCCTAAATGTCTATTTGAAATATGAAACTGGTGTGTTTAAGCTATTACACTGTAGATTAGTCATCCTATGTGCTTCATAGCAAATAACTGGGCTAGATTTTCCAGAGAAGTCCAGGTTTGCTAGGTGCCCAACCTCAGTGAAAATTCCCTTCGAAAACTAGGGCAGGGGGTGTGATAATGAGGGTCAAAGCAGGGTTGTACCTGAGTCCCTAATGACATGGCACAATTAAAGACAGTTGTGATATATTGAAGCATTACACAAAAGGAAAACTTCAGCAGCCAGTGCCTTTGATGGAAGGATATGGTAGGGACCCCCCCCAAAGCATGAACAAGGTGTCTCTTGCTTCATGCTAGTTTGAGGTCTAACATTTGAGAGATCAGCTTTAAGAACAGAGGCTCCAGGTGTAGTCCTGGCCTGTTTGTCATCTGCTGGGATCAGGTAGAAAGAAAATAAGGGGATTTTCAGATGACCTAACTCAGAGGTTTTAAATTTTTTCTCTAGAACTTGAAGCACTTCCTACAAAAATTTTAAAAATATTTTATTATACATTCAAATGCAGGTCATTCATTAATTCAAGCTCACCTTTTATATATAACCCTCACTCCCCGTTGTTATTTATGCAAGTCTGGGCCACCTTGATTCAAAAAGTGATAGTATTAAGGATAAGAACAGTGACTTGTAAAGAATGTTGAGGCTGAATCACAGAGCTGTTCTTCTGAAACATAAGTTTTCATTAAAAAAATACAGTGCTTTCTTAGCAAGCAATCGCAGAGTGCTTTAAAAGGCTAATGATGTTATTGGTAGGTGATACATTTTGCAAATGGAAGACAAGGAAGAGAAAACACAATTTCCTCTAAATTTAGCATAAATTCTATTACTTTTGTTATTGTCCCATAGGCCAATGGCACAGCTTTCCTAAAGCATCTGCTTCCTAAATTACAGGGTACGGTTTGTTCTTTCAGAGCCCTGTATTGTTTCTATGGAGATCAGTGCAAACACTTAGCTCTTCTTGCCTATATGGGGATTATGAGTTAAAGAACGAAAAAGCAGTGTGAAGTTGGGCATCCACGTACATACTTAGGTACCAGTAACTTGGAATCCACTAGTGGACCAGCAACTGTGGAAATGTGCTTTGTGTTTGGGTTCAGGGAGGTGAGTGTCAGGCTCTCCTGTGCTTAGAAAATCTCGATCGGGATCTGCAAGTTATTTACTGCTCAGTTGTATTTGATCTTGATTCCTGTCTCCTGTTTCCTTTTAGTTAAGAGCACTCTCGCATATAATCACAGCAACATATTTAGGATTTAGCATTGCTGGACTCTTACTGTAAAAAACTTTTCCCGTGTTGCTACACAGCTACCATAAAAGCAGGTTAGAATTAAGAAGTGGTGATATTCTCCCATTGCAGAGAGGAGGTGGAGGTACAAATAGATTACATGGTGTTTTGTCCAGAGCCTCTGGCAGAACTGGAAAGTGAACCCAGACCCTTTTTTTTCTTGTTTGGATGTTTGTAACCCCAGAACAGCTCTTCTATCTTCATCTTCCTCACAGACTTTATTAGTGTATGGTTGGACTTTGGTGTCCCAGTCACTCATGGTGACTATTCAGAAGTGTCTTGCAGGACTTGGGTGCTGTAAGTATTGTATCTATTCTACATAATTTACATAATTTACTCTTGAATGTCAGAAGGGAAAAGGAGCCCCTAAGTTTTGATTAGACACTAAATTCATTATTTCACATTAGAATTGCCTTCACCAGAGGACCAAGGATACTTATTTGATTCGGTAATGAGAGTTCCAAAGGGTACTAATTTAGTAAGACTATTGACTGTTCATTACTCTGATGTTGCTCAAATAGCTGAGAGCATGTGTGGTGTTTAATGTGATCTTAAACATTACTATCTACGGTAAATCAGAAACAGGGCACAAGTGCTATAGCTGCTGTTTAATGATGTATGAAAAAGCTGCCTGGTAAGTGCACCATTAAGAAAAGCTAAAACCAGTGCTGAACAAAGACCTGATGAAATATTGATACCTTTGCAGCCAGTACGATTTCTTCTTACTTGAAAAGTGAAGTCTGGGTTTCTGAAAAATCTCACTTAACTTGAGCAAAGCGATGCAATCAGATGAATGGGAACAAATTATCTGTTGGGGAAAAAACTAAACCACAAAGCAATAGGGAAAAGTAATACAGTTAGTCTTCAATACATCAGTGTTTAGTTTATAATCAGGAAGATTTCCAGTTCTACCATTATTCCCTTTCTATTGAAATAGTGAACTTCCCTCACCCCATTCTCAACTCTTCTTTTTCTTGGAGAAAGAATCTAATAAAAAACCAATGAAACAAACAAAAATTAGTGAGACAGTCCATTTTAAAAGATGAACTGAAGGATGCGAACTTCATCCCACCTTTAAAAAGTGTAAAAAGGCTGGTGTTTGGGGAAGCTTTCTCAGGTGAGATGCCATCATTGCCAGACCTCCTCTCAGAGATTCTTGGGAAAATCATCACTCCATCTGCAGAGGATGTGCCTGTGCTTAGGAGGAAGGATGCTTCTCTTCTCTGCACTTGTATATCTGAGACAACGGCTTTGTTCAGCACTGTCATGAACACTGTTAGTGAACTCTAAATTCACGTGCATCTACTTTTACCAACCTTTTGCCATAACGCTAGTGTTCATGCTTTTGGACTTGGCCCCAGAAGTGGTGGCTTAATTTCTTTTAAGCTAAGGAAGCACCTCTTTGGCTCTTTGTGAACCAGGGCTCAAATTCTGACAAATTAGGCTATTCTTATTTTCCCTTCCGCTTCCCTGTTACATTCTTCTCCCCTTCCACAAAACTTGTGCTTTTGTGTAACTGGGACTGTGGAAGGTCAGTGTTGTTGCCCATTTTAGCTGCTGTGAGAGTCTTGTGCCCACTCATGTTATGAGAATTTTTACAAGTCAGGCTTCTGTTGTAGTTGTGGAGGCTGGTAGGGATGGCAGTACTTGTGCTTAGCGAGTAGAGATGTCTCTCAAGAATACACCTCTGTAGTTTGGGTTGGGGGAAACCTGAGGATTCTCCTCTCCAACTCCTGCCTGCAGGTTTTGTGGGTCCCATAGAGTCCTGTGGCTCACTCAACCTACAAAGAAATAAATGCAAAGCGGAGAAGGCACTCAGAAATTGTCAAAGCAGGGAGTTTAAAAAAAAAAAAAAAAAGAAAAAACAAGACTGAAAGGAAGTGCTTCTTCAAACAGCACATAATGAAATTGTGCTACTCATTGACACAGGATGCTGAGGAGACCTGAAGAATAAACTGATTAAAAATAAATATAATAATGGGATTAGGCAACTTTATTAGAAGAGGTCTAGTGGTGGTTATTAATGAGGTAGGTGGAACCTCCAGGTCAGAAAATCATGGAGCCATTGATTTTAGGAAACAGGACGCTGTAACCAGGAAGGAATCATGCTTCCCTGGCCCCATTTTTAGCCTGGATTTCTGTTACTGAGATATGCCAGGGACCTCAGGTTGAAGCAGAGCAACCTTTCTACTGAAAATATCCTGAAACTAGGAGCTTGATTCAGTCAACGTGAAACCCACTGGTCTCTGCTCTCAGAGGGAGGTTGCCATCTGCACAGAGGCCAAAATGGGAGGTGGTATTTCAGGATTTGGCATAGGTCTGGAGAGAGCCTTTGCTCTCAGCAAAGTCTCAGTGGTCTCTCCAAACCTGGGGGAATACTTTGGAAGCTCCAAGTTGAGGGAATAAAGGCCAGACACATGGTTACTAATGTCCAGTGTGGGCTCTCTCCACTCTGTTGCTGCAAGAGGCTTTGTATAGTTCTGTCTACTCCAATGCACATGATAAATGTACAGAATATGTACACGTGCATGTATATTTGTTTACTCTGGGAGATGAGCAAAAGGAAAGAAGAATGAAGAATCACGTGCTCAGTCTGTGCTCCAGCAGCATTTCAATTTTTTTGGAGCTGCAGCATAACTTTTTTACAAGTGAATATTTTAAAACTAAGTAATAAAAGAGATTTCTGAGATAATTGATGTAGATCTGCGGTATTGTGCAAGAAAGTGCCCCGAGGAAAGACCCGGAGACAGGCAGCTCTTTCAGGTTGTAATTAGCTCACAAAGAGCAGGTGAAGGGAGGGAGAAGACTCCAGCCTTTTTACTCTTCTCCTGAAACAAAGACCACCTTTACAAATATATGTGTATTAGAGCCTTTGGTCTGCAAATTTCTCTCTCGCTCACACCATCATAAAAGATTCAGAGAGCTGTATCTTTTTGATTACTAATTTATGCTGTTTACAGGCTGGGTAAGGGGGAAAGAAGAAAAGCTCTGAAAACTCCAGGAGCTGTGCTTTGCCATTAGGAGAAACTGGTATTTGTCAGTGTTGTTCAGCCTGATGCAGGATTTTGTTTGCTTGGAGAGGAAGGACCAGCCTGAAAGCAGGATGTTCTCTGTTGAAGTAGAGCCCAGTTGAGCAATATGGGTTCTCAGGAAAACAATCATAGGGTGGGAATGGTAATGATGACAGGTTTAGGGAGTATGCACTGATCCCATCTGGGACCTCTGCAACTTCACTTTTTTTTTTCCTTATTTCTCTTTTTTTCACTTATTTCACTTTTTTCCCTTATTTCTCTTTTTTTTTTCACTTATTTCACTGTTTTTTTTCCTTATTTCTTCTTCTACCAAGCAGAAGCATTACTTTCCTCCTCCACAGCTGAGCAGTTGTCACATTGAAGATGTACGTATTTTAATCCCTTTGCAACTTTTCCCTGGATTTCTCAAATTTATATATTCATCTTAATATGTGAGCAAAGTTTTTCCTCCCTTGCCTTGAATGGATCCGGACGCTCTTAAATTAAAAAAAGAAATGACATTAGGGTGCGATCACTACTTGAGAGAAGCAAGGGAAATCAAATTAAGGCCATCACTATCGCTAATTCACACACCTGTGGGAAGGGAAACTGAAAGCTCAGCACCATGACTGAAAGATGGAGTCCTGGTTTGTCATCTTCTCTTCTTAAAAATACACCTTAGCGATCTGATAGGTCGCAAAGGTCCCGTCTCTGAAACAAAGAAGTGGGAGATGCCCACTTGAGGATGTATCCTCTGTTAGGCACATAAATAGTTGCACTGAGATCACTTGCGTAAGGTTAAGCATAAATGCTGGCTAAACTGGGGCTCAGACAAAGCATTACAGGGAAGGTGTTTCTATGAGAACATGAAAACCTGAATAAAATCAGGGTCACACTTTAAAACATCAGCACCCATGTGAAAAACATAATTTAGGGTGCAGAATGTAGGTTTCTGTTAGCACATCAGTGGGCTCAACTACTCTTTGTGTCTGTAGTTTTGTTCACCAGCACACACAGAGTCTGAAGATGCTTGGCTTTGAAAACCTATTCCCAGTTCTGTTCTCTTTAACCTGCAAAGGAGTTTCATCTAAAACTACTGGACTTAACCATTTCCTTTGACAATTTACTTGTCTTTTTAAAAATCATAAGAGATTAGAGAAACGTTTTCTCGAAAGGAAAGGCTGGTTTTGACATCTGTAGAAGGAGGGGGAAAGTAGCTGTCATAAGTAGATCTTTCATTTGCTTTTCTGAAAGTTCAACAGGACTCAGTGGTCAGGCCTGAAAACTTGCAGCGTGCCTCCAAAACGTGCTAACACCCAGACACCCACACGCTCAAAAATCCACCCATCACGCCAACACATGCTTCTCTAGTTCAGAATAACCTTCTTCCCTGAAGGGCCACGTGCATAAAGTGCCAGTACATAACAGCTCATGTAACTGAATTTTAAACTCCTGAAAATAGCATCTTAGATTGGAAGTGCTGACATAGGCTTAGTGACAGCAGTGCCAATTTAACAGTTGTATGCACTATGGAGTGTTCTTGCAACATTCCTCATTTGAAAGACAATCTGTGCGTGGTATAGACTAGTATGGTTGGGGAAAAAAAAAAAAAGAAAGAAATTGTTGGGGGAGAAAACCCCAACTGTGGTCTTGGCTTACAAACTCTGTCAACCAATGCAATCTGTGCTCCTGATGTTTACTGCTTGAAGCTAAATAGGATATTTAGCCAAATTTCAATTCCTGCTACAAATAAAGCTCAATTTGTGTGTGTGTGTGTGTGTGAGAGAGAGAGAGAGAGATGATTGCTCATTTAAATGACAACTTTATATATGATAATTACAGTCATTAATGAAGACACAGTTACTTTACCATAGATTACAAGGATAAAAGAAGATCGCCCAAGAATCACGTTCTGGTATAGACTAGAGTCAATAAGAAAATTAGTCCAAATACTACCCGGAAAATTGTTCTTAAATAATGCCCTAAAGGTTAAAGGAACAATGGGTGTAAATTCAATGGAAGAAATTTGAAAAACACACTAGAGGTCACTGTTGCTACTTGAGCAAAGGCTTTTTCTGCTTTTAGTTTAAGATGCTAAAGATCAAATATTTCAAGAGGGGAAAAAAAGTACTTCTGTTTCTATGTATTTCAAAGCATGTACAGTTTGATATCCTGAAAAAATAAACAATATATTGATACAGAACGGATGGTCGTGCTCTGATTGTGGAAATGGTATGTACTGTACTTACGAAGAACTTGGAGTCATAGGACAATGCAGTTCTATTTCATGCAGCATCTTTCATACAAATGGCATCCCCCAACACTTTATAGCTTGTAGCATTAAATAATATAGCTTCAAATTACAGAGATAAATAATCAGTGGGAGAGAAATTAAATGTTATGAGCAAGGGACAAAAGAAATGTTAGATGTTTGAAAGCTGTGCGAAGGCATAAATTGCAAATCAGAGCCAAAGATAGATGAGGAAGCCAAACAATTAAGTTTTGTGATGCAGGAGAAAATACTTCAGTCTTCCCAAATTATTCATGAGCTGGGTATTAAAAGGAAAGCAATCGTTTTATATCATAAATACAGTCCTATGCCTGGTTGTATTTATAAAGATATGTGTCTGTGTGTAAAGTGTGTGTGTCTGAGTATATATATATTTATATCTGCAGAAGAAATCCCGCTGAATGCCCAAGGGTGTAGACATTCACTATAAATGCAGGACTAGACCATGGCATGTTGCATTTGTTACAGCCTTCAGCAATTAAAAAGGGCTGGATTTAGCAGCACATTTTTATCCGTTGATATGGAGAATAAAATCATACACTTCATATAATAGGAATATTACCGTAGACTTCAAAAGCAGAAGGTGAAATGTTCCTGCAAAAGACAGTTCTCTTCTCTGAGGTCTTGGTTATCTCTTGAATACCATTAAATTTCAGCAGACAACCAGTTTCTCTAACAGCTCAAGGAGTTAAGCTACCGGTGTAATAGTAGGTAGTACAAGTGAGAATCCAGGTAGATTGAATATTTTCAGTGAGCATTGTGCTGTGTTTGGATTTGAAGCTCTTATTTTCACCTCCTCTTTCAGAGCCGCCACTGAATTGGATATGAGTTTAAAGGGTTGCCCAGTGTTTCTGATGAGTCCTTACCCACTAACGTCACTTGGATCAGAATTTCCAGCTCCTTGGGAACATTGATACTTTTCCAGCTTTCCTTCAGACAGTCTTTTTGAAACCATGTGGATGTTACCTCTGTAGATCCATTGCCCCCTGTGACCAAGGAACTCAAGGCTTATTATCTCATACCTGCTAACTCATTTTTAGTGATAAAGCACATCCTTTGCTATTTATTCGTTGTCTTATTGTCTATTTTGCCTTTATGTCTGGGATTGTCAGGAATCTGGCAGCCCACTCAACCACTGCACTGGTTGGCTGTGGGTTGTCTGGACGGTTGGCCACTGCCACAGGCACCCAGACCATCTCTGTATCTCTGGTCTGTTGGTGATCTGGCATCACTCAGTTCTAGGGATTTTCAAACATTGGCAGCTCAAGATTATCCTAAAATACAATATTGAATTACAGAATTGGGAAAGTAGCAGCAAGAATTTGTCTACATGTATTCTGTATGTATACAATATCAATTTATAGATTTAATACAAGTCGGGGCTGTGTTAAAGCCTCAGGCTGTTCCTTTTTTCCCAGAGTTGTAATTTTTTTTTTTTTCTGAGCCAGTTTCTTCTTATAGCATTAGGCATAGCCCTGTCTTTTCATGTGACTCCACCCAGATCTGCAATGTGTTATATTTAGACATCTAAAGCATTCCCTGGTACTAAGGTAGTTTTACTAAAATGTGGAAGTTTCTTTGAGTGAGGATTAGCAGCTGCTGAGGGACATTGGACCAACATGGTCTGTTTCCGCCAGTGATATTTGTGTGGCTGTAATCTTGGCCATCTTTGGACTGAGAAACTCTCTCCCTTCTAAACAAAGCAATGCTAATGAGGGAAACTGGGATGGAAAAATGGAAAGCCAAACCAGTATGTAGGACCTGAGATGTCTGAAGTTGGATGCACAATCAGAGGCACCTTTGAGTGATCTTATTTGGAGAGAACTGCACAAACATTTCGTGGAAACCCAGCTCCAGTAGCTTCTTATGGCTGTGAGTTTAAACTGGATGTGTCCTGAGAGCAGAGTGTGAGGAGAGGAGGGAATAAACAACTTACGAAGGCTAGCAAAAAAATTCAGTTGTCTACCTCTGATTTGCCTGTTCATATTGGTTTAACATTGGTCTTTGACTATGTAACATCTGGCCTTGATTCCTTTTATTTGGTTTTCTCTTGAGCAAAGCTTTAGTTTCCCACTCTTCTTGTCCAAGCCAGAAAAGACAAGAGGGTCACTAAAGCAGAAAAAACACATTGCAAGAGAATTCCTTCCCAGTTTGGGGTAAGTGTAAAGGATTCTGTGGTGTAAGAAAGGCTCAGTGGAAAATCCTGCCCTTTCTCTGTAAGAGAAAATACAGGCTACAGGATAAGATGTTTTGCCATTAGCTCTCAAGTCTACTTTATCTTCTCCAAGTTTGTCAGCAAAGCCCCATCCCTTCCTTTCAAGCTCCGCATCCGATTCCATTCCTAATATACAGTCTTCAGTGAATATTATAACCAGAGATGGAAAATCCTTCATGTTCTTTTCCTTCTGTCATTCATCTTCTCTGTATATCAGCTGCAGATGTTTCTTGTGCAGGCATCTTCTTCTCTTCTGTGTCAAAACCAAGACCAAGGTATTGTGGTTGCCAGTGAATTCCATTGTACAGCCCAGCAGCTTGGATGGGGAATTAACACAGAAATGATCTGGTGAATTCCCAGTCCTGCCACCAACCTGGGCAGGCAATTTCCTCTCTGTTTTGTCTCCCATCTTATTTTTGTACTGTAATTCTTTAAAACAGGGAATATCTGCTACTCTGTGAATGCACATCCCCTAGTGTAATAGCTGCTAGACATTACTGCAATACTTATTATAAATAAATGGAAGATGATTTAGCATTTTTAAGGTCCAGAGTACTTATTTCCTTGCCAGCCTTTTTTCTTCCATGGTTACTTTTCCCTTTGTTTATTCAGGGATCGCTTTGTCTGAATAAGAGCAGAATCTTACTTTCTTTATGAAGCACACAATGAAAATATAAAAACTCTAGATACCACCTCAATATTATTGAGAAACAATAAAAACCTGTCCTAGTATCTAGAAATCACTGCATGTGAGAGAGAGAGAGGCAGGAAATAAAAGAATCATGTTGCATGCCCTTACTGAACAAATATTAGCTCTTCAGGGTACTATATTATCACAAGGCACTTAAGAAATCCAAATTATTATAACAGTCTGAACCAAACTTGCTTAGTTCCTTCCCTGTCACACGGGCTCAGCTGCTAATGTTATTTTAATCAAAGATCTGATCAACAATATTAGGCAGAGAGTTAGCAGTGAAAATTAACACATACACTTCTCGCTAGGGAGGAGATTATTATTTTTAAATCTGCATTTAGTTTCCCACTACCCAGAGCGATTTCTCTGGCTATAAGCAGAGCAGCCAAAATACAGTGTGCTATATCTCAGAGTTAGTAGAAATAGACACAGCGCCCAGAAAATTGCCTCAGGTTTTTGAGGGGTTTCTGAGTTCTTTGAAAGAAAAACACTCGTATCAGTTTTAGTATAAGGAGGCGAAGGAGTTTTCACTCTGCAGCTTCCTGCCTTGTGTGAACACTGTTGGATGAAGGCTATTTCTCTTGCAGTTGGATTTACAGGGTATGTCATAGAATTAGTCTTTTAACTAAACCTGGGTCCTGGAAAATTAGAACAGCCACTTTACCCTATTATCCTCTCACAGCAGGGTAGCTCAGTGAATATTCCTGTTTCCCATGTGCATCAGGGAGACAAGAAGTCCAGGGCTGGGGGGTTGCTGTGCCAAAGCTTGCCCAGGTACTGGAATTAGCCCTTTTCCTTTCCTGCCTGTCATTCCTCCTTTCTCAGCTGACTTGGGCAGACAGCAAGGCCTAACTGTGGAGAACAGCTGCCTGTCCCTCTTGGAAAGAGCTTCCACTATCCTGTGCCACTGCCTTGGCCGAGCAAGGCAAGGCTGGAGCAGGATATGGGATTTCAGTTCCTCTGAATAGCCAGGGGAGAAGCGTTAAATCAGTGCAGTGCATTCACATCCAAGTAGGTAGCGTGGTCCAGAATCCACATAACAGAGCTGAAACATGATGGCACAAGACATTTAACTGATGTCAAATTTAAATCCCTATTAAAAAGAAGTGTTCTCTAGTCTGCACCAGGCCATCCATTCTGGTAATCTCATTCCATATTTCTTTTTTTGTTGAAAGAAGACGTAGATTAATGACAGAATGAATCCCAGTAGAAGGAACACGCTCCTTATAAGGCAGGCTTGGGGGAGAGATGGTGGAAATCGTAACACAGAACGACTTTGTTGGCAGAGAAAGTTGCATTTGTACCATTTATATTTGAAAATCCTTCACCCAGGTCAGCATAGTTCAGCCAAATTAACTCCATCTGGATGGATGGAGCTGAGGATTACCTGTCAGGAAAGGACCTAGAATAGCATATTGTAACTTAGGGACACTTTTTAAAAACCAGTTAGTGACTGTGGCGGACTCATTCAGACAAGGAGGGGTGGATGGGAGAGGTGCAACAGGGACCCTTCAATGGGATGAAAAGGTCTGAACAAAGCCTGTTTGTTCAGCCCTTTCTCCCAGCTAGTCCGCCCCGACTTGTTGTTGCCTTTTAGAGAAATATGGTCGTGGTTCTTGATGGTCTTGAATTAATATGCAATCTTACCAGACAAGTGAATGTTCGCTATTTGCTCTGCTGTCAACACATGATGTTTAGTGAGATTCCTGTGATGATTTCTAAAGCCTCAGGCTCTGGAGTCACATGAACACAGACTCATCCCTAGCTTCTTGTGAAAAAAAATAAAAAAATCCAACCCCAACCATAAAATAGAGCTTTGATCTTCACAAGTGTAAAAGAAAAGGACAAAAGCACGTTGCCAATTTGCGTGTTAAAAACAATGCATGGCAAATGAAAACAAACCATGTATTTATAACAATGTTATAAGCTTGAATCTCATGATGGAGAGAAGAGACTGGTGTGAAGGTTCAAAGCACCATATCATGGTGTGGGGAGGCTTGTGGTATCTAAGTATCAACTGATCCAGTTAGCTACAAATATTTAAGCTCTGCTTAATATGTAGGACCACAGATGTCCACACAACCTGGCAGATCTCACGAAACAGGCATTCCCCTGCCACTCACTGGCAAAGCCTGGGCTTGTTCAAGGCCACCCAAAACATCAGCAGAGAAAGGAGGTAGTACTTTTCCCTTCCTGTTTCCCCTCTGTTAAAGCAGTTCCCCCAGAGGTGACATACCAAGGATGTCTGTGCTCCCATCTCCTTTCTGTCCTGTAACTGCTCTCATGGGCAGGTAAACATGTTCTGTCAGGTACAAGTCTGTGTTGTCCAAGCTGGTGGAGATGCAAGGCTTTGTTAAATATTCTTTGGCCCGTGGAGAGCATCATCAAGACCACAATCTAGAATGGAGTAAGGGCACATACTCCAGTTTATCTTCAGATCTCAGGAGCAAACTCAAAAGTCCCCTTTTTAAGTAAAGACTTCTCTAGCTACTGGACTCCTGCTGGCCACAGGAAGCCAACAAAACTGACTGTGAATGAACAACTTCCTAGAGTACCTGGTAGCCTTCTATTAAAGGCATTCCCAAATCATATGTTTAAGGTTTCTAAAGGTAGAAAGGCTTGAACTGCAGGGTGTATGTCCTCAGAGTGTGACATGGGGGGAAAACATGAAGGGAAGGACATAATCACATCCTTGTCTCTTTTTTTTTTTCTTTTGAACAGTGTGCAACGTAGCTTTTTTTAATAATATATTTTTTCCTCTTATATTTTTTGACCTTCTAATGGAGATGTTACATTATGTATGTATTACCTCTATGGGAAAATGTTTCAGAGTTTTCGTGGAGGAGGAGAAGGAAGGAAAAATGTTCTATATCAACCGAAACAGATTTTGTTTTTCTATTTCAGCCACTGAAGTGAAAAAAAAAAAAAATCAATGATTAGTACAGCCCTAATCTGGAGATGTATATTTTAGGGATCACATTATGCTGAATATGTGCATTACATACACAAAGTAAAAATCCATGCCATTATTGTGCCTGTTCAGTAGCCACTTTTCAAATTGAAATATCTCAGCCATTTTAAATGACGTTTTTATTTTTGCAAAGATGCTAAAAGCAATTAGAGGGCAATATTGACTGTTCACTTGCCAAATTCCACTGTTCCAATGAAAGCTGCTTTTGAGTTACTGTACACAAGTGCAAAAAGCATCCCAAATCATTTTACATACATTACAAGCAAAACCAAAAAGAAATCACCATTTAAAAGAAAAGAAAAAGCTGTTTATAAAAGAAATTTATAAAAGGAATGCTTGCTCCCAAGTTGAAACCATGTGTCAGCCTAGAGCAATCTGTTAAAGTTGAGTTATGAACCCCCGGAAAAAAATAGTTGTTTGCAGTGCCATTGCTGAGACTCATAATTAAAGCAGAGACATGGTGCAGAGAGGTCTCGTGCTGATGTTCTGCATAGGGAAGGTTCTCTAAATGCCTTTGGTGGGAGAGATGATAAATTTTGTCTCTCATCTGTCAGTAACTTTTGTTAGTTACCTCTTTTAGCTGTCTCTTTCTTAATTAAAAAAAAAAGTATGAAACTCTTGCATATGACCACATACAAATTAGCAGGATGGATTTTACAAAATCATGCCCAACCCATCTTTCCAGAATTCAAGGTTACCTCCAGCCCACCTGAACAGCCATTAATTTCTCCTTAGCATGAATTTATGCAGCACAGTCATTCTTAGAAAGTTGAGTTAAAGGCATAGGTAAGTCAACTCAAAACTTTTCTCAGGAGCTCAAACACAACACAAGATATTGTTCATGGGTGGAGAAAATTATTGAGGTCCTATTGCAGAGGTGTTTTTGATTGGAGTGGTTAGGAGGTTATCCAGGTTGACATGGCAGGAGATGGCAGCAGATACTGTTGTCCCTTGGGGATTTGTTCTCCACCCACACGTTGTCCATGCCATGTAAAGGACTGACACCGTTGGGATCAAATTCTCAAGGTATATAGCTCTGTTAAAATCACTTGAATTCCGCTATCGGGGTAGGTTCTACTCTTCTATCTGCCCTTCTGTGGCCTATGAGCCAACATCTTCTCTGCCTCAGGGTTTTATTCTCATTAATGTTAAGGCCTCTTTACACCTTCTTGGCAGTGAAAAATGGCCTTGCAGCAGAACTTTATTTACACCCATTTGGTGGCCCCTTTTTTCGCTTCTAACACGCTTTTCTTCCTTTTCAATGTGTTGCCCTGAAGAACTCATGAGTGTTTTGCTCTTGGACCAGTGTTTTCATTTTTGTATTGTCTGTCCTTATACATGGAAAACAAAGATTTTATCTGCCAGAAATGAATGCATTTTAATCGTAATGGTCCAAGCAAATGTCATGATTCAGAGCATAAGAGGATCAACAGCATAGATGAGTTGCACAATGAGTCTGTGTAAACAGAAGCTGAGACATGAGAAGGCGGAATGGCTTCCTTTCCTTTCAAGAAAAATGTTATCCCAGGAGCAAACAGGGGTTACATTTTCTGAATTGGGAAAGATTGACCTTATTTTACAAGGCCAAGTGGTGTAAATGCAAATTTCTCATCTCTTTTCTCCCCCCTCCCCTTCCACCTCTGTCAGTTCTTAGGGGAGCTGTTTCTTTTTCTTCCTGGGACATCCCAAACAGAGTTGATGTATCTTTGGTATTTTCTGCTGCCTGCTAAAACAATTTTCTCCTTCATTTCAAAATAACAATTGAGTGCCACACCATGTGCCTTTGAGATATGAGACAGGGTAACCCTGTATAGAATTCAACCACAGCCATGCAGAAAAGAAAAGGGGGTTACTTGAGTGGAGTGACACGAGGGCGATGGTTAGTAGGCTGTTCTGAGCCTTTGTTCATTGGAACATAGTCTTTATTTATAAATTATAAGTAAAGATCTGCTAACTGCCCAACTGAGGACACTTACTCATCTGCGCACTTCAGTCCAACTGCAATAAATACAGATCAAATGTTCACCATCTATAAAATAACAAGGATCTGATCCAAAGCACATTTTTATTTCTACAGGGTTGCCTTCGATCATGTTGTGTTTTGTTGTGTTATATATGGATGCATCAGTATTTAAAGGAAAATAAGGGACAGATCTGAAAACAATTGTAATTGCCAGTTGGAACTCTTGAGACACTCTTTGAAAAGTAGCACCTTAGCCAGTATCTATTCATACATTTTTTTGCACCATTTACAGTGCCATTTATTTTACATCATTTCATACTGTTTTCAGCTGGCTCTGAAAGTTTTGAAACAATTAAATGGAAAATTAAAAAAGAGCCGACTGCTGGGGATTCAAAGTGATACCCAAAGCCTCTACTGACTGCAGTGGAAATTACAGGTGCTCTTTGGCTCTGGGAAAGCATATTTGTATTTTGCTGGGTAATGATAAAAAACTATACTGTGGGGGAATTCATGCCAGATTCATGCCCATGATGCTGCAGGAATGTCCTGCTTGCAAAATGAAGAGCTCAGAAATGAAGAAGTAATGTGGTGAGTGTGGCAGGCCTGACCCTTACACCTCTTCCTTCCATGGTCGCATTTTGGTTTGATCTTTTATTACCTAATTGTATATTGCTTTTACACAACATCCCTGCCTAACTGAGAGCACCAGATGGAAGACGTGTAGCCAAAAAAGCAGTTTGTTTCACATGCTTCTCATTGAGCACAGCTTTAATTTACCACATATCATTCATCCCAGTGTAAAATAAGTTTTGAGGTTTTTTGCATTTTTTTTTTATTGACAGACTTACCCATGATGCCCATTTTTTTTCAGGATCTGAGTGTATCAAATTCGTTGAAGGTTTTACCTTCAGAAGTAGCCCTGGGAGTATATTTGTTCCAAATTCACATCATGGATTTAGACACTTAATTTAAAGCACAAAAATCTCCTCTGGCTAGCATATATTCAGTACAGAAAGGTTGATGTCACTGGAGAGCAAGTCAAAGTAGGCAATAATTAAGGGTGTAAGGGGAGTCCTTGGCATGTGCTGATGGAGGCATCTGTCTCTCCCCTGTTATCCTAGAGTTGTAAGGGACATTTGGGGACAAGAATACAACAGTCACAAGAGTCTGCTAAGACTCTGGGAATTGGCTAGGCTAATAGCAAATATTACTATCCCAAGCTGTTCTTCATCACTCATGTTCTGCAGATTATTGTCCTCAGGAGCTCCATCAGCAGCAGAGAGCGGGGTGTGCTCCCTGCTCTGCCTTGGTGAGCCTGTAGGTGAGCTCTGACTACCCTCATTGCTGCTCTGCCCAAAGCTTCCAACCACATGGAAGGCAACCCGTGTCATAGAATCACAGAACCATAGAATGTTAAGGTGTTGGAATGGACCTTAAAGGCCATCTAGTCCAAAAACCCGCTGCCTTGGGCAGGGACACCTCCCACTAGACCAGGTTGCTCAAGGCCTTATCCAACCTGGCTTTGAACACTGCCAGGGTTGGGGCATCCACAGCAACCCTGGGCAACCTGTTCCAGTGTCTCACCACCATCACAGTAAAGAATTTCGTCCTGATATTTAACCCAAATTTCCCCTTTCCATATGTAAACGTTCGCCCTTGCCTTATCACTGCAGTTCCAGATGAAGAGTCCCTCTCTGGCTTCCCTGTAGGGGAATACTGGAAATAACCAGTATATTGGATACCAGGTACTGGAAGGTTGCTATGAGGTCCCCACATAAACTTCTCCAGGCTGAACAGCCAAAATTTTCCTAGTCTGTTTTCACAGGAGACGTTTTCCAGTCCATAGGGGAGGTGCTCCATGTCCTGTTGAAGGGCAAGACTCTGGCACAATACTTTACTGCACCCACAAATTGAGCTCTTTCTTGCTGGACATACTTTTCTCAGACTTTACAAGCCACACTTCAGCATCCTTGGGTTACACGTAACTACAAGGCAGCAGCAGAGATCCTCCCAATGGTATTTAATGTGTTGGCTCTCTTGTTTCATCTCTTTCCTGCCTGATATCTGAAGAAGCAGAACTGTACAGGAGTTAAAAAGGAAAAAAAAAAAGAGAAATCTGTTGACTTGCAATGTCTCCACTCCTGAGGCATGAGTAAGGTTCTGTCACAAAGCTAGAGGGATGACTAGCTGGCCCCAATGACTCATTCAGAGCTGGGTGCCTGCACCTGAACATCTAAAATTGGACTGGACTTCTCCTTGTCTTTGGGGTGCATCTGTCATATTTTTGGGCTCCTGCTCAACAGAGCACCAGGGCAACATGTTTTACGTTAAAGTGCTGCTTCCCAGCTTTGCTGTGGGGATGAGGTATCAACCATCCACCTCGGTGCCAGGCTGAAGTAGCTTCTCAGTGGTTTTTTTTTTTAACCAGATGTTTGAAAGGAATAGTAAAAAAATATTCCACTATCTTCAGCTGTGTGCTAGACAACAAGAAATTCAGTGAAGATTAATCAGAATTACAGAAGAAGGAATTAAAATGGGGTGCCTAAAGTTAGTTTTCAAAGCCCTGTTTAAACTTGTGCACACAGGTCCTTATCTCCAAAACATGGTGTAGCTCCTTCTGTTACAGTTGCTGGATTTTTCACGCATCTTTGACACGCTTTAAAAATCCTTTTTGCATCGTTGATTTTAAGAATATTACAGGAACATACTTCTTGCAGCTTTAGGGGAATTTCTTGGAAAACCTCTGTTCTGTCATCTATTACTATCGATGTCCCACATAAGAGAAAGCACACAGACAAGAAGGGTGTTTTCTTTACAAAAAGTATCACAGTCCTTTTGAACGAGGTCGCAAGGAGGACTTTTCATGCTGTCTTTAGTTAAACTGGACAATGTATTTGTTTTTCCTGGAACAAATCCTCCATGTTTCACCTAGAAAGGGAGGAAAAGTCTTAGCTTTAGCTTCTGTATAAATATTTGCACAATGTTAATTCTTGAGTTTGTGTGTGATCGTGTTTAATTGTTTTACATAATCATAATAAAGAAAAGAACCACTGATTTTTTTTTTTTACAACATAGACTGCATGTAATTATGTAGGGAGATTGAAGTAGTGGTTTAAATGTACGAAGTTCACTGAAACACGGAAGGAATGGATTTGGCTCAGCAAGCCCGAGATGAAACAGAGCTGTTTTGGGAAAGCCATTACAAGTGTCAGCCTGGAAATTGGCTATCTCTGCACCTGCTAAAGAACCACACTAACACCAGCTTCCCCTGCACCATCCTTTGGTTGGATGAATAAGAACAGCACAAATCTGGATTTCAGAAAGCTCTGGAGAGAGTGAAGCTATGATGACTTCAAGTTAAAAAAAACAGGATAGAGCAGCTGACAAAGGGTCTACTGTATGTTCAGAGGGTTTTGAAAGCTGGGCTGACATTAAGGTTGTGGACTAATGTGAAAATTAAGACTGTCTCCTTGAAGCAGCTGCCCTGGGAGCCCGTGTTGTTGTTACAGAGCTGCATCAACACAGTAAGTGACACCCATAGTTACTTGGATGAGATGTTATACCTGGATTTTGCTCTGCTTATTTCTTCCTCCCCTGGCTTTGGGCTAAGTTAAGATTGTTTATTTGCACGGAATAGGCTGTTTTGAGTGTTCTCTAGGCTTTGACTGCTTTTACAGGATATCATTTCAATTCAGAGGTGGCCTTTCAGATTTCATGGTATTGTTTAAGTAGTATTCATGGTACTACTTTCTACTGCTCCACCCAAACACCAAAGGAAAAGTGCCCTAAGCCCTCGATCTGAAGGGGGCTCTAATTTTAGAAGCGTCCCTCACCTTAGCGGTGAGCTGAGTTGAAATCCTGTGTGTGATCACCTCCAGACTTTCTGAGATTTGAAAACTTAACTTCAGATCTGATATTTGGCCCAGCTTCCTCATGAAAACGGGAAATCGCCTTTAGAGCCTCAGCCTTCCTGAAGAACAGCCTGTGCCAAACCCGATGAGCTTGAGATAAAAACCAGGATTTGCAGGACGCTGTGTCCCATCTCAGACAGAGGTCAGCAGGAGTTCTGAGCAAAGTGGGACTGGAAAATTCTTTTTTTGCCTCTGAGCTCCACAGCCGCTGAGGTTTGAGACCTACCCAGGTGCACGGTGGGGAGAGAGCCATTTGTTTTGCTCAAAGAGGATATTTGTGATGAGGGAAATCACGGATTTCATATGCTCACTTTTTTTTTGTTTTTTTTTTGTTTGTTTCCTTCTTAAGCAAAAAGGGAACCTTTGGAATGCCAGAATCTTGTCTTAATATTTCACAGAGGTAGGTCTTTTATAAACGCATGTTGCAAATGGCACTATAAATTCTCCACTGTGGAAAATTGCTATCTGGTTTGAAACTAGGCAGGATAAATAGAACTATAAAAGGTTACCTGGAGTAAACAGATAGGGTTTCCAAAATGTACCACATGAGATAGATTGGAGCTCATAGTAATCTGTTTTCCATGCTTAACATACGCTCAGCATCAGCTGAACTCTGTAACTGAGCTGCCATCTGTATCAATCCCTTTCCTAGATGTCACGGCCCTGTTAATGAAATCTGGAAGTGGAATTGTAAATGGATTCAGTGAATGGTAGATGTCAGCCATTGCGTGATGGGCAATCATCAATCATCCACTGTCAGTTATTTCTGTCTCAGTGAGTAAGCCTTTATTTAAAGCATAAAGTAAGAATGTTGCCAGACCACAGGAACAAGCCCTGAGCTGTTTGCAGGTGCTGTTATTCACAGCTGCCAATTAAACCCCTGACATTTCCATAATGGCCAAGAGGCAAAGCATATGCACTTGATATAAACATTTTTGTAAAAATTAATCTCAGTTTATCAATACTTCACTTTTTTTTTTCCTTTTTTTTTTTTTCCCCCCAAGAGCGACATACAACATCCTACTTTGGCCTATTGTTTGTTTGCTGTAGAAAGAGAGAAATATGAGTTGGAAAGCGGCCAGGGTATTTGTTTCCCCAGGATATACAGTAGATTCCAGTGGCTCATTTCAACCCTTAATTGGGGAGGGAAAGCACAGTAGTGAGGAATCCCACCTTTGGAAAGTGGTGTGTGTGCCCCTTACCCCCCAGCCATGTGCACATGCTCAACTCCGGCATTTCACATCACACGCTGGCCCTTGGCTTGGTAAAAATGTAATGTTTGCTTTGGCAAATGCTGTTCCTGAAGTTACCCAGCTCGTTGTGGTGGTTCTTTGCTGCTGTCCCAAACTTTTGCCTTATCTGGATTTTTATACAGATCTCTGGGTATACTACTTCTTGCTGGTCTTTTTCATTACTCCTCCACTATCTGAAAAAAAAAAAAAATTAAAAAAATCCAAACCACCAAAACCTAAAAATGCAAGCACTTTTTAATATACCCATTACTTTCTTTTGGGCAGGAGAAAAAAATAAATTGTCAACTCAACTTATCAAAGGCATTCATCAGTACTGCTGCAAATTTATATATATTTCATAAAATTGCCAGTGACGAGCTAGGGTTTGTTTTTTTTTCTTTTTCCCAGAGAAAATATTTTCATGGAAAAAAAAATTTATATATTTCTACAGAAAAATAAACTGCCTAGTATTGCCACCTGACATTTATAGTTTGGAGGACATAAAACTTTTCAGAGGTCCTTTTATTTTTTGCTCTCAGTTGTTTATAGTTCTTCAGGGGGACCCTGATCTGTAAGTAAATACAGAAAAAGAAAGGGCTGCATTCACATTTTCGAGGAGATTTCATCACATGCTGATTGCTCTACCCCATTTTGCTGCAAAGCGTAGACAAGGCAGAACACTGAGTGGGAAACTAGATAGCACTGGGGCATTTTAAAGTTGTCTTCTTCACTCTTTGTGCTACTGAGGGAGATCACATAAGTCATCCAGCAATTTGAAGTGGATTCTCATGTTTCGTACAATCTGGTTGTAAAATGCTTCACTATTGGATGAAATTAATTTCTGAAGCCTGTAGAATTCTGTCAATGTGATATATCTGCAGTTGTTGTTACAGGTCTTGCTGGTGCGTGGGTATTGAATTGGGTGTGATTTTTTGCCCAGCAGGCTCTGCCAATGTGTTAATTGTCAGATACAGAGGAGCAGGTTCAGTTTTATCAGCATAGCTTATTTTACTTCACCTAAATAAAACAAGCCATACTGCCTTAACTTCATGGAAATAAAGATGTTTCTATACTAAACAGTCCCTTACTTATCAATGTATCTGAAATTTTACATATAAATTGATCTTTGCTTAGGTTTTTTTTTTCCCTTTTTTTTTCCGTGTAGGTGCCTTGTGAATTTCCACATCACTTCAGATTTCAGGGATAGATTTTGCTTCAAGACTCATTTTTAATTCAGTTAATTCAGGTAATTTTCTAACACATTTCTTAGGTTTTTTAATGTTTTTTTTAATTCAAAATGTTTGAGATCCATGAAAACATAGTCTTTAGATATTAAGTAAGAATGTTAAAACCTAAATAATGTTGTTGATTCAGTCTTTAGAGCTTGAAGGACCAAACTGGCCGAGTTACCCAGGGTAGGTCAACTAATCCGACATATATCATCTGTTAATTTTAAAATAAAGAAAAAAAGGAAATGCTACAAAAGGCCGACTTAAAAAAGTTTAAGAGCAAAAATCTCCCAAGTCTCAGCATCAAGTGCTTCTCTGCATTATCTCTTTTCGGCCATAAAGTAATTTCCTGGGTTCAGAATGACCCAGCATTCGCTATCACCCAAGATGACCATCTACCTAGTGTACTTTCATGTAAGCAGAAATCACTGAGGTCCTGCTGCAGAGCTGTCACCACAGAGCTGGCTCCCCTGCACTAAAAGGCAAAAGGTAAAAGGTAACTAGCCCCCTTTAGGCTCTCTTGTAGATGTTAAGGCAATAATAACAATATTGCTCTGAGAATGTCCACATGACAATGCAGAAATGCCCAAGCTGGCTGTAAACCATTGTGGATACTGGACGCAGTCAAGATGAGGCAGCAGAGAACACCAAGAGGACTAATTTACCCAGCTTTTTGGCAGTGTTAGCTCCATATGGGCTAATTTATCCTGCCAGAAAGCAGGCTCATTTATGGTTAGTTCATTTATAGCTAGTTTGAGTACCTCTTCACTATACTGGAATTTGCAATGTAGACATACTTTCTATTAAGGTGACACTTGTGTGATTGTATTAAATGAAAATATGGAGGTTGGGATTTTGAAGGTAACTAAGGGCTTCTTCTGAAAGTGGTTTAAGGGGTTGCCACCTCCAGCGATCTTCTCAGCAACTTCTGCTGAAGATGACATTCCCCATGGATCAGCGCATGGGGTCATGTGCCCACCTAAGAGCCTCATGTGTTTACAGCACACACAGCACAGTAGTTTAACTTAAGTCACTGAAAAGCTTCCATTAAGACCCTACACGATGAACTGAACCTGAGCAGATGTATCCATTGGCATGGCAGAAGCAGGCAGGCAGCTTGGGTGGTAATGCTCCACACTGCTCCTTTTACAGAGCCCAAAGAGAACTGTGTGCCAGGGCCCATGGAAACGTCCTTCTGGGTTACAGCAGTAGGGGGTTGGTACCTCCTTCTCCTCAAATCCTGTCAAAAGAAAACTGTCACCAATATTTGTCTTCTTAGGGATGTGTAGATTCAAATATCACTATCTAGTCGTCTACTGTAAAGTCTGATTCTGATAAAGAAGCCAAAGCACGAACCCAGCTTTCCAGCCTGGCACCAGCGAGATTTCTCACGTGCTTAAATCAAAACATTTTTAAATTAAGATTTTTGTATTCAAGCTTTACATCCATTTATTTCAGGGTAGTTAATACATGTGAATCCTTCTGGTGCAAAGGGATACTGGCATGAAGAGAGGGATTTGGCATTTAAGAAAAGCAAATGAGTACCGGTTGCTATCCTTCCTTCTATTGCTGTACTCACGTACGACGAGCTCCAGGTTTGTCTCTTGCTTCCCTGCTCCTGGGACTTCCCAGCTATGATCTACTGTGCTGACCTTACCAGCCAAGTAATGACTTTCATGCTGCTGAATCCCATCAGCAACTTCATGTCTCTTGTGGTCGTCTTCATCCATGGCTAACTTGTATTATCGTTGGCATGCTTAAAAATGTGATGTTATGTTTCAAGTGTTTTTAAAGCTGAAACACACAAGCTCTTTTATTTCTCTTCTGCCTTGTAGGATTATTTCAGCTCTACACATGCAAAACCTCACATTATGCAAGAAATTAATCATATCGGGGTAAAGTAGCTACTGAAAAATTGCCAAGCCCCATAAACATTGGTCAAAATGCAGGCCAGCCATTTGCACAGCAAGTAATTGAAGCTGGAGGTTCATTGGAGCAACGCGTAACTTTTCATTATGAATTAGAAAGCTTTTCAAACATAAAACGATATCTGAGAATACTGCACTACCTAAAAGGTTTCAGTAAACACCGAAAAAAAAAAGTGTTAAAATATGCTGGAGAGATCAATCATGCTTTGTGGTTACTTGCTCCATGTAGTTTCATACACATTCTCTGATAAAC
This sequence comes from Sclerurus mexicanus, assembly GCA_013396755.1. Classification (NCBI taxonomy): domain Eukaryota; kingdom Metazoa; phylum Chordata; class Aves; order Passeriformes; family Furnariidae; genus Sclerurus; species Sclerurus mexicanus. Next base: position 647,889 of record VWZF01003406.1, read on the forward strand.
AATGTCCCACACACTCTGCCCAGACCCATTATTTTCTTCAGCACCAAAGCGTCAAGGGCCAGATCCTCGTTTGGTTTAAGGCAGCAGAGCTCTGCTGAGGTTGACTGCTTGCCATTGATTTATGCCAGCTGAAGATCTGGCCTGAAGAGTGACAAAAATATAATTTTATGTTTTATTTATGGGTGTAAGACAATAGTCCTAAAGGGAGCAGATGTTCCATGTCAAGGGAGGAGGTTTATTAAATGCAATTCCAGACACAAAAGCTAATCTCTGTGGTCAGGGAAGGCATGAGGCCTGTTTTACATGATGAACTTTAATTGAAATCTTGCTCTTTTGTGTTCATTTATTTCTTCTATTTGGGAGCCAACAAGCATCATTTAAATTACTTACCAGCTGCCAGACACCTTAAAACAACAATAGATAGTTGTCTTAGACACCTGGAGAAGGTTAGACAGTCTTCATTTGTCTTCCCAGTACCTGCTGAAATGGTATTAATTTGGTATCGCATATTTTTAATTAAGTGGTCACTTCACTAAAGAAATTTCCATCTGTTTCAGATGGAGCTGTGGGGAGAAAGACCATTCAGTTTTATGGAGGGTTTTGCAATTGTAAAATGTCTCTTTTTTTTCCAATTTGGAATTAAAACCAAAGGATTTTGAAATTCTTTCAAAAAGAGAAGGGAGTGTCTGCTTCTAAATCTCAGGCCCCAGAACTCTTATTGTCCCCAGCACCAAAACTATTCCCTTTGTGGACGATCTTCCCTCTGCACATCCCAGAGCAGGATTTCCTTGGCTGCTCTAAAGCCGCTGCCAAAAACTGAATTTAGGGAGCTGAAAGAAAATCAGTGGTAACAGCCCGCTCACAGGAATGTCACGGTTCTTGAAGTACTCCTCACCATGTTTTCTTTCAGTGAACTGACATTTTCAACTCCCATGCCACTGTACCCACCCTAAAACTGAGAGAGCGTGCAGGGAGGTGTCTTTTCCTTGGCTTTCTATGGCACAGGCACTCACCACGGTGATATCTGAGCTCTTCAGAGGCACACAACAATAGGCAGCTGAGCAGTGCTGATTCATATCAGATAAATTTTGGACCAAAATGTATAAGGATGAGATTCTCTCCCTGACCTTCTGTGTTCCTTCCCACACCCTCGCGGTCAAGTACGGTACATGGAGAGCTGGAGAACAAGCTGTACTTATCAGGGGCCAACAGTGACATCTAAATTGCAGCTTCAGAAAAAGAGGACAAGCAGAGGAAAATTGGAAGTGAATATTCCTGTATTCCATTAAAAGAGAGAAACAAAAGAAAAGATTGAGGAAGGCTGTGTACGAAACACAAAATGGAAGAGGCGCTGACTTCGGTGTGTCAATTTAGCTGGAAATCCCAAACTTAATGTGTGATTTTGTTCTGAAGCAGGCTGAGCATAAGAAGTTTGAAATTCTCTATGAACCAAAATTAGAAAAAAGAAACCTGAGGCTAAACTGACAATGGGATGCAGGGAACACTGAAACATTTCATTCATGTTTCAGCATGATTTTTTGTTAGTTCGTGTTACAAATCTGGTGCATCTTCATTGTAACACTTTTCAACACAAACAGCAGCAACAACCACAATTTTCCATTCTATAAACATCAAAGCAGGAGCTTCCAAGGTTATAAAAATGCCTAATTTTTGTTAGCCTCCCTGGATAAGAAGTTAGCGGAATAAGTTTTTCACAACAGATTTATTTTGTTAGACATGGCATTTGTTTCCTTTCAAAGCCACTCTGAATAACGTTTCCAGTTGCACATTTGCAAGGGTGTGACTCACTTCATGGGATGGTATATGTCTATGGGAAACATTCACAGCCACACCAGTCCTTCCAGACTCCTTTGTAAGTCTTCCAGTAGACAAATAGGCCCTTGAGGACATGGTCTCACCTGATTTAAACCTCTGCTTTAGGATGATGTCAATTAGACCACGCAACTGTCTTTTTTATCCCTCTATCACCAAAAAGTAGTGTAGGGTGACTGACACCAAAGATCAACTTAATCTCATCCAAATATTCTTGTCCATGGGGATAGCTGTTGTAGGATACTGCGAAAAAGCAGTTCCCATTTCTAGACACCACATGCAGGCAAGTAAAAGAAAGAAGGCTTATGCACTGAAGTCACAGAAGAGCAATAAAATGCTCCAAAATAGAAAGGGCTTAGTTAGAAAGAAGTATGAAAGTACCTAAAAGTGTACAAATGCAAAGTGCAGGAGGAGCACGTTACATGCTTAATTATCGCTTCAAATGTGAGAACAAAACTGAGGGAGAATAAAAATTAAGGCTTTCCAAGGGAATGAAATAAAGAGGGTGGGTTGTGATAAAGGGGGAAATAATTTTCCTATCAGATGATCTGATTAGTCTGGGGAATAGTTTTCAAGAGAAGCAGTAGCCTTAGAGTTTGAGTCATTTCATACCAGAGCTTGGAAATGCACAATAGAGATCACTCCTGTCGAGGAAGGGAATGAAAAAATAGGGTCTACCGATCCTATCCAGCCCTCACTTCATTCAGCAGGAATCTTTTCCACTGACTGAAGCAGGATTTGGATCAGACCCTTTTTAACCTACTATATTGATGGCTGTCTGAAAAGACTTAGGAAAAGACAGGAACTAGAGCCCAAGTATGACACGGAGAATGGCTTTTTTGGGCTGCTGTAAGGAAAAAGGCAAGTTGCAGAAAATGATGAAGCAGGCAGCTGGCAAATCAGAAGGGACTGTTTTACAGCTGGGAGCTGAGTCAATCCCTAAAATGTCTTTACGGAATTAAGTGACATTAAGCTTGGGTGTTGGTAATTCCCTTAAAACTGTAAGCAAACACTTCCCGAGCAGCAGCTCTAAGGGCAGCGTCATTGCTTGGCAACTTTTGCTTTTGCCACAGCAGGGGCTCTGCATATCCAGCTTATTTTATTTATACGCCCAGCATTTGAGAGAGGTTTTGTTATGGATAACAAAACACGGCTACATTTTATATCTGATTCAAAAGCAAACAATAATAATGGAAGGGGGGGTAACATTTTTGTCTATGCCTGAGTGACTCCCTTTGCCTGCTTTGAACCTACCTAACGGCAAACCTCACTTCATTCTACTCTGCTCTAATTAATTTGACAGGACTGGAAACTTGCTCTTCCTGTTCACACTTATTATTCATCTCTTCAGAATGCCCTGTAGGGAGTACAAAGCACAATAAAGCAGTATTTACCAAATCCCTCAATGCTAAATACACCTTTTAAGCTGACTCTGCACAATGCCAGCAGTGAGAAGATCTGACTAAAGGGCAGCCAAAGAAAAACAACATTTTCCAGAGCATCGTCTCTTTACACATGGCTAGCAGGTCTCAAGCAAGGAAACTATGTCTTTTTGCCCCGCTTCAAATTCTACAGTAGGCTCTGGGGATCCCAACTTATTCCTACTGTATCTGAAAGCTTTGCTGTAGCCAAAGCAAATGACAGAGTGATCATACTCAATAAGCTCTGATGTTAGTTCACAAGAGCCACTGAGTAATTTCATACAGGCGTATCTTTTAACCTTTCATCACCCAAATTAGAAACATCATAACACAACATAAAACACATCTGAAAAATCCATCGGAGACGGGAACTCAGAAACATGCGAGTAGAAATAAGCGTTTTGAGAATTAGAAGGTGTTTTGAGAAAACACTGAAATTGAATGTTAGGCTTCCTTTTTCAAAATGCTCGTTGCAGAAAGGGACCTTTTACAAACACACAAGGTGATTAAGGAATTTAAAAAGTGAAACACGCTTATTTGCACACACTGGGGAAGTAACTCAGACATTTCATATTTTAAAAGTGATAGATCAATGAAAGAGATTTTCAGCAGCAAGTTACAATTGGGTCCTCGACTCTAACCACTACGTCCCTTTGCACCTTTATGCCTCTGTAAATCTCACCTTACATGGAGCTAAAGGTTAAGTTTTCAAAGTACCTGAGAAAATTTCTACGTGGCAAAGGGCAGGACTCTGCAGAAACACCCACATCAGCCCTGAATGAACCAACCCAAGTACCAAAAGGAACAGAATTGCAGTAGTAGGGCAGTTTTTCCAGCTTTTTGCTCTTAACCTCCAAATATTGCTTTGTGTGGCACTCAGCCAGAGTTAGACGCCACAGTATGCAGGTCACTTTTGAAAATGGGAACTTAGAGCCAATTTTCAAAGAGATGTGGAGAAGAAGATAGGCATTCAGTGGGATTTTCCAAAGCACATGTAAAAATGGAAACCCAGTAACTGTGCAGAGGTGCTTTTGAAAATTAAATAATTTAAATGTCTGAAAAAATCAGAGAGTTAAATTCCCGACTTGCTTCTGAAAAAATTTCTGTTGCGTCATTTGTCCTAGTTCCTGAACCTCCGTATTGATGTTGGAGAGTAGACGATCCCGACATGTTTCATGGACCAGCATGCACACAATCACACACAAGCTCCCCTGTTCCCTTTAGTCTTAGCTTTTCTTTATTTATCCACTTGTTGACCTATGGAAAGTTGGATCCCAATTCCTTTCACAGTCACAAAGTTCTTACACTGATGTTACGTTGTTCATCATTAGGCAAAGCCTAATGAACACAAACAGGAGACTCCCTCCAGTTCAGCTTGGTTTTGGATCACAGAGTTTCACAGAATATTCTGAGTTGGAAGGAACCCACAAGTATCTTTGAGTCAGACCCTTATAAAGAGAGGAATTGGGCTCACTGAATTGTAGGTAGAATAAGAGCTCAATTCCTTCAGGCGTAGCTCCTCTCTGAATTACTGTAGAGGAAAATCCACTCTAAACAGATTGAATCTGGAATAAAACCTTGGATAATTGGGAGTAGAATGGGTCCATTGACTTCAAGGGGAACTACTGCATGAATAAAAGGTGGGCTGGCATTGGCCTTTGCTGTGTTACATAAGAAAGATGGTTCTTGAAACTAATTAATCCTTGAAAAGATCAGCTGACCCATCTCATTGTTAGCAATACATTTTTAATTATTCATTTTAGTCAAGCATCATTTGAACACAAGTCAATTTGCAATTTCATTAGAGTACAGAAAAGGCCTGGGGTCTATTCCTGGTAAAAAGGAAAAAAATCTCTGGCAAAATTTCATAGAGGATGTTAATCCTCTAATTAATTTTATGTATCAAGCAAGAATTAATGTGTCCTGTTATTTAAGCAGAAGTCATCTTGCCAAGAAGTGCATTTTGTCATACCTTCCCCTCCAGGAAAACCTCTTTACAAGCTTTGTGGCAAAATACCCTGGCAACTAATGACTAGCTTTGAAGCAACATTCACAGACCATTTGCTTTGATGACATTTGGAGCTTTTTTCACCCCCCCCCCTCCACTACTCATTCCAAAGTCTATTGTAAGAGTAGTGCTCTCAGCGCACTGCCTTTGAAAACTAATCAATAAAGTAAGATTTGTCAGGTTGCATCTGAGGAGTATCACATCTTTTAACTCCCTTCTTGGTTGAGCTGCTGTACACATTTTTAAACTAAACCTTATGAGCAGATTTGAGTATGTTATACGTACTATATTCACAGGCACACAAGTGTGACGCCTTTCTTTTTCTCCCTTACATTAACTTCAAAAGCTCGAAACCTATGCCAGTTAACCTTCCGTAAAACTGACATTATATGGTCATCATACATAATCAAGTGATGGATTGCACGTCAAAAAGTCACAAAGAGCAAATGTTTACTCCTGTTATAACTATGACAATTACGGTATTGCAAAAATGGAAAAAAATGACTTCACTCCGTGTTAAAAGACTCCAAAGAAAACACATCCATATTAGTAAATACTGAAACAAATTTTGAATACCTCACTAGCATCGGCATAAATCCTAGAGTGAGGCAATGCTACTCACAGCGATAGATGGAGATCAGAATTTGTGCTACAGAGTTTCATCTTTATTCCAACTTTTGACTTTCCTTAATCAATGCTAAAATCTTTAGGTCTGATTTCTCATTTCGATGGCGTTGTGTAATGTGTCTCAACCATACCTCATCTAATTTAATAAGATGCAAGCTAAGGAAGTACTTAAGTTACTTATCAAGGGTTTCAGATGACACATTATTATTGTACTCAAAAGTCAATATTTGCTAATCATGTTAGTACAGGAACTGATCCAGGGCTACAATTCTTGAATTGCAAAGGCATTTAAGATTAATTAAACCTGTCTCCTCCTCACTCGACACATACACACAGAGCACAACCCCCCCACCCTCACCTCTCCTCTGGAATGGACAAGTCAGTGTGTCTGTAAGAAAAACCTGTCTAGCTCACAGCTTTAGGATGAAAAACTACTAATTTTCTCAGCTTTCTGCTTCCACCATTGGGCCGGTCATTCAGAACCTGACTTCAGGCACCAAGGTAGCTCATGTTCAGCATGTTGAGGTCGTGCCCCTTCTCTTTGACACTGGTAAGACACCAAAACAGGCAGCTGTGTTCTGCCTGTGAGCTTTGCACAAGCCTGAGATTGAAAGCAGGGGAGAGCTGCACACTGAGCAAAAGCAGAGCCAATCTGGCAGCGTGACACAGGTTGGGAAAGCCTGATTGCTCATTTTGTTTCAGTGGGGATTGCTCATCTAACAGTCTCACGCTCAAAGGTACTGAGGTGTTGAGCAGGTCTTGTTCCACACAGTGGCAGAAGAGCAGTGAGTTTACGCTGCATTATTTGTTCCATTTTTTTCTGTTATCATACATAATGGGAACAATTAAAAACTGATCTACGTCTTTCTTTCCCTCTTTCAAAACTGTTGATGAATTTGGCACGCAGAACATGAAAAGATTCTGTGCATTTCCTAGGGCAAGGTACAATGTGAGCAAGTGATCTGTAAACTTCCACATGCAGACTTGCCAGTGCATTTTCAGGCTGGATTTGGAACCCTTCTGCCATGCCAGCATTGGTCTCCACTGAGGGTACAGTCAGCTTCTCAGAGGCCATGTGTGTGTCTGGGCATGCACATTTGATAAGTTGTGACTTCCTGATATTATATATTTATTCTATTTGTATATTTATTCCTGGTACCATATATTTATTCAGAACCTGGCTTAGAAGGAGATACACATTTGCCTTGAAGCAGGAATCTCCTAAGGGCTGAAATGTGGCTTACCTGCTACCCAGCATATATTACTGTGGTTTGTATATTGTTGTGATTTTCCCTCACTCCTTTAAGCTATTTTATACTGGTCTACACCAAATGGATTAAAATGTTCGTATGAAAATAATAGAGCAGAGTGGAAAACTGGAATAAGACACATTAGGGGAGATTCTGATCTACATAAAATGAGCAAACCAGAAGGGTGAGTCTGCCTGCACTAGATTAGCCCAGATTTACACTCACAAATGGGATAGTAGTTTTGGCAGCCACAGGTCGGATTCACCAGTCACTTCTAAAATCAGTGTGTTGCAAGGATTTATAAAGTGAGAAGTGTTCCCTGCTATCAGGAGATAGAATTGATAGTGCGTATTAAACCACACGGTGACTGCATGCGTTTGATAAAGACATGTAGAACATCAACATGCTCATTAAAAAAAAAGAGTAACTGTTGAGAGTACTGTGGTATCCAGCCTGCATACATCTTAGACCAACCCAGCATTTTATTAAATACTCAGATGCACGTTTTACAAAATCAGAATGCCACGTTCTGTTTAATATTCCAATTACAGTTGAACTATTCATCCGAATGTGCTAATAGTGGCTGTCACGTAAGTCTAGCATCTGAAAGCCTCTCAGCAGTAATCCACTATCCTCAGGTCATTTTTTTTGTATTAATTTCATATAAAATATAAGACAATTTACTCTTTTAAGTGGTTCCCCCTCCCTTTTTTTTTAATTAAACATTATTTTATGCATGTCTTTTAACTTAACTAATTTATTCATTTAGACCTGCCACACACAGGCTGAGCTTCTAATTGCTCTTATTTATTTATTTTTCTTTAAATCAATCACGATGCCATTTTTAGCGTGCTTTGGAAGTATTCAAAGTCTCAGATTTTTCATGTGTGTGCATTTATTTGCCTCAGTCAATTGTTAGGGAATGTCACACTTACCTTTACTGGTCTATGCAAACTCAGTTGGATAATATTAGCTCATCTCCCAGTGGAGTGTGTGTTCATGTCACAAATGTCACCTTTGAAACTGGCACTAATTGGCATTCATGTTGGAAGTCTCAGTAGAATGGCCGTAGACACAAGGTGAAATTTTGACTCTGTTGAAGGCAACAGGAGTTTTGTCATTGACTTTAATAGGGTCAGGACTTCTTCCAGGGACTGAGCTGCCTCTCATACAGATGTTCAGACTGGGCTGGAAGCTTCAAACCCTCTGTGTTTGCTCATGATTAATAAAATGTGGATTTCTGCTAACCTTTGTCCTTCCTCTGCCAAAATCTAATCCTCTTTTTAAGGATGAGAGTGACTAAGATAAGACCTCCAGCTTCCTCTTGCAGTTTTCCACAAGTCCCAGATCCCTTCCTTCTCTTTATACTTGATTATAAAGTCTTTCCAGGCACAGTGCAAGTTCTCTGTCTTCTTTTTTCTCTCGATTTGTCATTCATTCATGTGCGTTTTTGATGACTCTCTTTTTCTAGATCCTCTACCATCAACTATGCTCTTGCTCTTGAAAAAAAACTAAATTCCTTTAATTCAGTCTATCTTTTTAACAACCCTCATGTCTGTCTCCACTTTCTCAGAAGCTTCTCAGCCTCTGCAGAGAGAAGCTAGGCTTCTCCAGCTCCTACACTTGACTTCACCTGAGGGCAATCTTTGTCTTTTTCTTTACTGATCTCTCCATTCTAACACTTGGCTTCTGTAATTGTCTCCCTCTAGTTTCTAATTTGCTTTGGATATACACCCTCACTGACAGCTCCTTTATTTTTTTGTGTCTCTCTCTGTCATTTGGTCTCCCCATCGCTTCATAAAGGTATCCATGTCAGAATCCTTGAGGAACTTGCCTTTCTCTGCCAATCATTCTCCTCTGCTCATGTGGACTTTCATAATCATCTGCTTCTGTACATCAGCTGTCACTTCTATAATAGCTTGGCCTCCTGAGGTTAATTATTTATCTCTTTTTTCTGATTTTCAGATCCTTATTTCCTCTATTAGCTCTGTTACACTTGCTGTCTCCTCAGTTGTCTCCTAGACCATCTTTTCTCTGATCTTGCTGCCCCTTCTTCCATGGATTGTATTCCCTATCACGGTGGCAATCATGAATTTTTTTTTCATCAACCCAACCTAAAAATATTATGATCATCTCTGTTCTTGATGGATGATGTCAGCAAGATCTCTCCACTTCCTCCCCTCCATCTAAAATACTGCTTGCCAATACTGCCTTGTCTCTACCAGCCAGCACCTCCCTTGATTTTCTACTGCCTGCTATAAGAAATGCAAGCCATTAAAAAACCTCGTGAAATCTATTGCTTGAGGTTCTGCTGCCATTTATCTTCCATTCCATTTAGCCGACTGCTTCTCCCATTCTTCTCTTTTACTGGTTTCCTCTGTCCCCTTTTTCCTCTGTCTGCACTTTCTGCTGTGCTGCTACACAGACAAGGAAGCATTTTTTTTTGTTGTTGTCATGGATGAGCAATTTTTTCTTTTGCTTCCTGAAATATTTCGTTAAAACTCATCTCTGAACTTTGAACTGTCCCTTTCAGTCAAGCAGAGGCTTTAATGCACTGGAAGAATAAAACTGTGATACCGGCCAGAGCCCCATTAATTAATCTCTTCTCTCATGCCCAGGTACACCCCCAGTGAAGTCAGTCAATGTGCTCCAAGTTACCTGGAGCCTGTGGAGATGGTAGAGAGCAGTGATTGGTACTAGTTTGAAATACATGGCTGGTTCTCAGTGTGCTACAGGACATTGTTGTTAAGGATGTAGAACAATCACTACACTGAGAAATGAAGTCAATGCATTTCTCATGTAGCAAAATAAATTAAGAAAATGGTGAATGCCTTGAAGCCTAGAGCAAAGCTGAAAGCTGTAAGCTGTACAACTGCTATTATCTCTCATTGAAACACACTGGCTACTGCTTCGAAAGTTTTCCATTTAAAGTTAGGACTTTCAATGAGTTCTTGGTACACAAAATTATCTGTTGTGACTCAGAAAGCATTGTTACACAGAAGTTCAAGTCTTACTGGGTGAGGTTTTTATGACTAAGGCTATGTAGGAGTTAAAATGAGGTTATCTCGGTTTTACAGAGCAAGGTGATTTTTTTGCACAAGGTTTTACTTTATTCTGCAAAGTTCCCCCAGCCAACCTAAAATGAGTGCTGGAGGAGTGAGACAGCTGAACTCCCTACAACAGAAATAACTAAATACTGCTGTGTGTAGACCATTAGGTGAGAGATCAGAAATATTCCCTCCGATACAAGGAGAGTGGATGACGCCATAGAGGTCTGCAAAATGTTTCATTCTTTAGTGTCATGATCTGGAGGCTGTGCAGACCTTGACTCAAGAGTCTAGATGTGCTGCAGACAAGTGAGTAATTTTCCAGTTCATACAGGGCTGTCCTTGATGTTATGAACTTCTGGTCAGACCAATATATTCTGTGTTCTGCAAATGACTCTTTTTTTGTGTCAGGACCACGGTAGTTTGGACAAGGTCTAGAGCTGAAGGTAAGAACGGCGAGCTACAGAAAAATGAATGCAATAATACAGACTTTTATCTCCAGCCTGCTTTCAAGTATCCACATGCTATAACGTTTAGGGTAATCAAAACTCCACCAGTACAGGAAATCAGATTAAATTAAAAACTTGGAGTCAGTGCATGACCTCCACAAAGTGACTCTATTGTCTTGCAATCCATGTATTGTGCTGATCCATTTTTCTTACAGAGTGTGATAGGAAAGGTTTTCCTTTGGAAACACTTTAGTTCTGAGCCAGCTTTGACCTCTGACTCAGTGTCTCCATAGACTAGAAAATCTGAGGGTGACCACTGTCCCTCCACTGTGGCTCTGTGGCACAAAATCTCGCCTTCTCCTCTCCCACACTTGTCTCTTGGCAGCCAGGGCCTAGTCCTGCCCTCTCCATCACAAAATTGATTTGGATACATTTATATGATTTGGTTTAAGTGCCAGTGAATGACTGCAAACTCCTGGCCTCTGAGCCAGTCAGGGCTAAGGAAGCCTCACGACCCCTCCAGCACTGCAGTGGATGGCCATGCAGCACATGTGTTTATCTAAACACTGAAAATCCGTGTGGGTTACCCAGTGCTGTGTGGTTTATCCATCTGCAAGTAAATTTTTCCAGGCATTTAGAGCACACTTTGGTGAGGAACTTAAAAAGGCATCTCTCTGTTACCAAGTGGACCATTGCAAACACCTGTCTTGACCAATAAAAGCTGAAGCACACCTGTGGAGCTGGAGAGGGAAATTGTAAGTTTTCCTCTGGGCTCAAAAGAAAGTTTGCATGTTCCTGCTGTGCAAGGGCATTTTATGTATCGGAGGTCGTCTTTCTGTGCATTCAGAGGAACAAATCCTCTGGTTGTGTAAAGTGTCCCCAGGTCCACAGAGGTGCTGTGACAATTTACACCAGCTGAGGTGCTGCTCGGCATTTTTGGTTATGGACCTTATTTACTCATGGCTAGTTAGAGTTGCTGTGGAGCTGTAACAGCACTACGTGGGTGTAAATCTTGCTTTAGATGACTTTGGAGCAGTTAGGAGATAGCCTGCCTGTCTATAAAGTAGGAGTATCCTTGAGCATATGCCTGGCATAACCTTACATTAGAATGGTGCCACAGCAATCTGAAATATAGCTATTTTTACCGAAGTGAAGATCTATAAATAATGGCCACTAAAACGTTGCCACACAGGACAATTAGATAGTAAAAAAAAACTCCCTTTGTGTTTTGGCATAGCCCATTTCATTCATATCTGTGTTTTGATGCAATTACATCCCAGAGCAAACCTAGCTCCTCATCTACCCCAGAGTGTTGTGCTGACTTACCTACTTCTCCTTCTAGAAATTGTTTAGTCAGGGAGTGGTGTCAGCCACTCTTTTATTGAATTAAGTTTGCCAAACACCTTGAACAGCAGCCTAAGGTAGGCAAGGCCCAAGGTACTGACACAGCCCAACAGTTTTTACTCATTGCAGTGAAATAAGGTCAGTGTAAATAAGAATTTAGTTGTCTGGCTAGACTGTTAAACTCAGCTACTTTCCGTGTGGTCACAGAGGTAATTCATATGTCCCCGTGGTGGGATGCAGCTGTGCTGCAAAGCTTGTGTGGCATTCTCACAGCAATACAGACATTTCAGAGCACGTTCCTCTCCCAGGAGCACTGTGAGTGATACTAGCAAAAAAATAGGGTAACAGTGAGCAAGGAAACCATTCCTGCCCTTTGCAAACCTCTCTGAGATCAACATGCACAAAGCCAGCAGTGAGCAGGAGGAAGGAAAAGCTCAGTCTTATGAGTTCTTGTCAGTTGTCCACTCCTTGGGGAAAGCTGATTCTGCAAAGCACAGCGTGACATTTCAATGTGTCTTCTGGACAAGGAATGTGCATTGCAAGGGATACAAAACTGTCCTCCAGAAAGATGTATTTCTAGGTAACACTAAGGGGAAAAAGTAGTCACCATGAAAAAATATTTCTCCAGCATTTTTTAGCTTTGAAGATATTAAATTACAGAACAACTTCCCAAGAGTGTCCTTGCAAGTCATTTATACCATAACACATAAAATTACAGTAAGCCTCCATTAGTACTGTGGCTACTCTTGTAATCAGTTTTGAAGAATGTGCTCCATCCGTGGAAATATTTTGATTTAAGTTCATATTGAGGAGCAGTCTAAAACGTATACTCTAAATTACACTTTAAAATAAGTCCCATGGTACATCCCTACAATATATATGGTGTGCTGACTCAGTGTAATTAAATTCTTGTCTAAAGTTGTCATTAAGTTGCAGTAAATATTGAAGCTACCTTCATTTTAAAATAGATTTACTTCTTGATTTTAGCTGATAAATATTCTTGTATAGAAAATTAATTAAAATATGTACACATATATAAAACAGGGCAGGACTGGTGGTTTTAGCTGTTAAGGCCAAGCAGCCCGGCAGTGGCTTCTATCAGCAGTAAGACTGACAACAACATGGAAAAAAGCACAGGGTGACACACAGGACTTCTCAGAATGAAAGTCCCAGGGCCTCTCCCATCTTCTCTCATTTATAGATCAGAAATAGCATCAAATTAATAATTAATTAATTGAAATTCCTATAAATAACAAAAATCAGACAGGTTTGGATGGTGGAAGCGATCATTTCTCTTATGTGCTTAAGCTACCATGGGCACAACAAATGAAAAGGATGGAGAAATGTCACTGAGTAGGCTGAGTGAGAAAAGGGTCAGCTTTTTAGAGAATCTAAAAAACAGTGGTATTTTTCAGAAGTCTGATGAAACTGAACGTGATGTTGGAAGAGGCAGTCTCAAAAAAATCCTTATATCCACCAAAGAACTCAGGTGGGCAATCATTCTTACTAGAGAATCCATGCTGGATTCTTATGCTATGGGACTCAACCAAAAAAGCTTCAATTTGAACTTGCATCTTTTAGAAACTCTATTAATTCGTCTGTAGGAAATCAGGCTTGATTACTTTCAGTGCTCACAAAACTACTTGTGTTTCTTCTGGAACACAGACAGGCAAATTGCTGAGATGACAAATATACCCGACATGTCTTCCAAGAATCTCTCTCTCCTTGCATGAATGCTTGAATCTCTTCATTTCCCAAATGTATGCTTGTTTGACAGTTTTATAACTAACAGGTGTTTTATGTAGATTTGTTGGTGTCTCAAACTTCTCAAGAAAATGAAAAAGGGTCTGTCTTTATCTAGTCTACACCGATTGACATTATCTTAAACCATATTCAAATTTCTTTCCATTCACCTCCATAACTCCTTGCACAGGCTGTCCTCCAAGTTTTCTGCATATCTCTCTGGTTATCTATTGAAGAACTGTCACTTGGTCAGACTCTTTTTAATATGTTGTATATCTCTACAAATTTTTCATCAGTGATGTGGAGCCTTTAAAAAATTTCACATCCGTAGATTTCTGTATAGCGTGAACTTGCTGTTTTTACTCACTTCACACACATCCTTTAGACACAGTCCAAATATTCTCCTTCTCCACATCCAGAGATTACAGACTGTACGGTCTTAACACATCAAACTTGGGATCCTGAAATGTCAGAGGTGGATGACTTATGCATTAGAAAATATCTGAGTAACAGATCTAACTAAAAATAAAAGTACATTTGAAAAAAAAGATTGGTCTGTCCTCCCATAAAGGAGCAGGAGTCTGTTGGGTTGGAAGCCTTAATAGGAAAAGATTCCTAGTTAGAACTACAGAGCACATTTAATGACCATATCAGACACTGGGGAATTAGTTACCAATGGATGGAGAACACAAGAGCCCTGAGGAGTTTCAAAAAAGTTCATATAAAATATGGCTAGCAGGCTTCTGTGAAGAGCCTGTGTCAGCCTTTGTGACCCAGGGGAAAACTGTACAGAAAATGTGCCTTTGAGGTTTCCTTCCCAGCCCATAAACCACCACAGCTTTCTATACCTTTCTTACTCTTGGTTGGCAATCTGGCATTACGAACAAGGAGAGAATCTGAGATCTTTAGACACAGTATGTTGGAAATTGAGGTCTTTGCTGGTTTGACTGTCACTTCTGATGAGTGGTGTACATTGAAGTCATAAGTACAAGTCGGAATGCTGAAATTTCAGTGAGATGGAAAACACAGTCATTCATTCATTGCTAACACCTATTCAAGTTCAAGAAAGAAATAGTTATTGGGGTTAATGTTGTCTTCATTTAAAGCATTAGGGTTTACAAAAATATGTGGACCTAAGTACAGTATAGCCTGTAAGAAAGAAGCAACCAAGAAGACAGGAATTCAAATTTGTGATATTTCTAAGCCTATTTCAGGCTTGAAAGGTTTTTTGTTTTTTCTTTTTTAAATGTCTCAAGTCATTATTGGTGAAGGAAATATTTACACTTCATCTGCTGTTTCCAAACTGTTATGTAAGCCTTGGAGAACACATTTTTCTCTCTCTCTCATTGTATTCATATATATTCAGTTTTCTGAAGGTCTCTAACACCCAAAGGTGCAGCTTAGTACCCAAGTGGGATATTTAAAACCAACTATTCATCAAGTTCTTTATTATACCACTGTGAATCACCAGTGGGACTCCCCATGAGTAACTTCCTCAGGTGCTTAAATATCCTCAGACACTTGACCCTACAGCCATGATTCTGCAAAATATGCCCAACGTAGCCTCAGCTTTAGGAATGTAAGAAATCCCACTCTGCTCAGCCAAAAAACAAAAAGGAATAATACCACAAATGTAACTTGCTGTGCTCAGTTAGAATATAACATTTTATTTGGACACCTTCTGTTCATGGAGAGTGTGGCAGTACATGCAAAGTTCATTCCCATGTCTACGTGGATCCGAATTTTCCAGGGTTAAAATTGAATTGAATTTTAGCTTTAGTGAGGAAAAGCTGCAAAGAGCTCACTAAAAAGGAGATCTATAAATCCTGTAGTCCTCACCTCTGTTAACTACAATGTTTGAGGTGAGAGCTGTTAAGTGTGGCCTTTAAAAGGTATGTGTAAATGCAACCTTTATCCCCAAAACCAATAATATTTTCTGATAAATGCTGTGCTGTTTTACTAGATTTTTGTGCTAAAAACAAGAACTACTTGAAATAATGAAATGCACGGGCTTGATTCTTTACTCACCTGAGTCACCCCATTACCTCCAGTGCTTTAAGGAAATTGCTGCAAGAGTAGGATCAGGCCCTTAATGGTTTGCCAGCTCCATCCTGACATTACACCCGGACAACAGGCACTGAAATTTATATTTAGTTCCATAAGAACACTGCATTAGATATCCTTAAGTATTTTATGAGACAGGACTTTTCTGACTACTCCGACAGACCCACCAGTATGTGCTGAAACTGGAGCTGTGAACAAATATTGCGGTTATGATTTACAGCACAATTGCCAGAGTCTTCCCTGGCTTCATCTCTGATGGCTACTTACTCAGGCTGTCATTTTTAGCTCCACAGATTATATCTGCCTTGGCCTCTTCTGCAAACACTGGATTCACTGGAGTGTGTTGCAGACAATACAGCTCTCAAACAATGAAGCATTTGTGTTCATTTTCTCCTATTTTATCTTTGGAATTCTACTATTTAGGTCACTATCTGTTGCTTCCAGCTATTCTTTCCTGAAAAATTGTAGCTCTTTTTAGGCTTAAAAAGACAAAATCAATGAATTCATCTATGTTATTCCTCTGGGTATAAAGGTCTAGATGTAATAAGTGGTACACATAGTATAAGATTACATTGCTATTCCTGAACTGCAGCCCCAAGATTAATTGTGCCTTATAGGCCAAAATTTGAAGAGCTGCTGGGTGCTGGCCTCTCTGAAAATCTGATAGAACTAACACAATAAAACCCCAGTATTACTAAATTTCTCAAATGCTTCAAACGTGATCCCTCACCAGCATGAACAGGAAGGCTGTGAATGTGTGTGTGTATATTCCGCAACAGAGAATTTTATACCTAGATAAGGAGAATAATGATGAATGGATCCTGATCTTATCTGCCTTTCCTATAAGAAAAAAAAAAATCCTGCACAGGTTTTACTTGAGGATTATACTTGGATTTTAGTGAGCAACATCACTCATCATGAAATCTGTCAATATCTGTGGAATAAAAATTGTACTTAGGTATGGGGACCTAGAGGAATTCCATTTACATTTAGACTTAAGCTCACTGATTGCTCTACTCAAGTAAAAAATTGCTATGCTCTGAATGAAAAGAAGATGAGTGCTTAAGCAAACAGTCATAAATTAATTTATAATGAGACATGACAGTCATAATTTAATTTAGAGTGTATTTAAGATTGTTGTTACTATTTGGATAGGTCTTTTTTGCCTGGAGGAAGATGTGGCTTCATAGTGAAATGTCAGCTATTGAAATACTAAACTTCTTATGAGTACATGTGTATTAATTAATTAAAATTATGTAGATACTTTCCTAATGAAGATCTGTTGTCTACTGCAAGCAGTCAGACAAAAGACTGCATGATTGAGGCATATCAGTGGGTCACCAGGAACTTACCAGGAAGCACAAGGGATGCTGAGCATAACCTGTAAAATCTGTGGGGTGGCGAGGCTGCTGCTCAACTTCCTTTCTCAGTGCCGAGGAGAGGGAGCAAGCCACAAAAAAAAGGAATTCTGTTCAGATTTTTAACTGAGAGATGGTATGATAGCGCATTTGGGGATGGTCAGGATATGATCAAAAATACCTTCATGGTTTGTCTCACCATCAGGTAAGAAACCATGCTCCCAAAAACTTGTGATTTCTATTTGGAAAGTAATATTTAATAAACCAAATTACAGGCTTTTGAAGTCTAATACCTATGCTAAAATTAGGTATGTACAAAAAATAAAATAAAAAAGTTCCTCTCATGATTAGATTAATAAGGCAGGGCAATGGATGCTTTTGCCAGCCAAAACTGATGTGTTTCACACCGATCAGCAAAGAGATTCTTTAAATATGTTAAGCAGCAGGAAGTACTTGGGTAAGTAAGAAGTGACAGTAACTGGTTAAAATGGTGTTTGTGTCTTCCTCCAGTTGGAAAGTTTGCAAAGGGTCCTTTTCATACCACTCATGGAAAAGAGCATTCCCCTTGTCATACACTGAACCCTTATTTTACAGCACTGATGCTCACGATAAAGGATGTGCAGGTATCCTTAGGTTGACCTCAAGGGGAGACCACTGGTGGCATTTCAGATGGGCAGCTCCAAAACCTTTCTATTGATTCTGAGAAAATCAGCATCACCTGAAAGGGCAGTAGGCTGGTTTTAAACTTTTTGAGTGTGCTCAAGGACACAGAGAGGCAGCATTCAGGTTGCATCATTTGTATGCTGAGCTTGGGAGGCTGTGATATGCTTAGCCTGAATTACTTATCTACTATTTATCCCAATTTCAAACCTGATTAAAAGTTAGTCCTTTCATATCAGAGAATGAAACCTTCCTAAAAAATAGTCCCCAACACCTACAACAGTTCCTTCCTGTCCAGTTCACTCATCTTCTCCAATCTTCTCCAATAATTAACCAAATTATCCTTGAAAAATTACCTTGGTTTCTTTATAGATTTCTGAAGAAATGTCCTGGGGAGGGAAGGGTTGCTAAGCTGAACACTCTCCTAGAGAAGTCTCATTTTTATCTTTCTCGATAACATTTGACATTCTTGTGCATCAATACCTTAAAAGCCAGTTTTATAACTCTCATATTTAATACTGATAGTAGAAGCCTTTTCTCATTGCCATTTTCTTGGCTAATAGTGCATCTGCTAAGTTACCTGATAGGTCAGGTTCTCCTAGAACACTACAAAGACAAGCATACCCCTCAGATATGCATTCTCAGGATAAATAAAATTTTTGCAACTATTTGGGGTTTACATTTGCCAAATGGACATGCAAAGCTTCTGTCTTTTAAACTGTTTGAAAATTGACAGCAAAAAGCTTGACAGTAGAACAAAGCCTTTCTACTTGATGTTAACTGTTGAGGGTATTAAGATGATGTTCTTTGAAAGGCTGAAAACATTTTTCTAGGTTAATTTTCAGTCAGATCAGTAAAACCTGATCCAACTCACCATATTTTGCCTGACAACAGGACAGGGAGCTGCAGCCACAGACTGTTACACTTAACTGGGGACCTGCACGGTCTTTGGTGGATCTGATACTGGGGATCTGATTTCATCATGAGCTAAATAGCAGCAACCGTGGTGGTTAGTGCAAGCAAATTCACTAGTTTGAAAATCAGTAAAGTATTTGAGGACTGCACTGCAGATGGCTGTGTGTTGAAACAGTTCCTCCACCAAGGACTTTTAATTTAAATACATCAAATGAAGCACTTTGTCACCAATATAGGTAGAAAATTGAGGCATGGAATAATTAGGGAAATTACCAAGTGAGGACATTCAGGTACAGTCCATATGAAGTTCCCATTTCACTCCCTTTTAGCAGTTTCTGTAGTATAGCATTTTCCAGAACAGATTGTAAAAAATGTTAAAAAAAAAAAGTTTAATGATGACTTACAAATATACAATACTTACATTTTTAGAGTTACAAAAATGGTACATACTACAGAAACCAAAAGCTTCCTCAAACCTTTGGTACATTTCAAAGTTATTTATTTACAAAGAAAAATTACAGTCACTTTTCATAGTGTCACATGTTTACATATAAGCATTTCTCAGTTGAAAAATATCTTGCAGCTTACCCAGAGGCAGTTTTTGCAGTTTGAGCTCTACAGACATCTATCACATCAAGAATTCTATCAGTCCCTGTTAAGCTGACATGACATTGCATTTTTATGTTTTAACAGCCTTTAGTCTGAAAATATGTACAACCCATAAGGCTAAACTGATGCACAGTTGTTGAGATTTCACCTGGTGTGTAATATATTGCTCAAGGTTTGGTAAAATGACATAGGCAACCTTTTTTAATTAGCTCGGTGATGCATGTTTAGAAGAAGGTGGTCTGATTTTGACAGGGTATTTCTGACTCTTCATGAAAGGAATTTTTAAAAAATATAACATGTTGTTTGCAGGATGCTTTTTCACCTTATGAAACTTTTATATTAAATTCTTCCTTCTCTACGTGCAATTCTAACCTCAGGTAACAGAGAAAAACTGAGCTTTCCAAAGCCTATTCATTTCCATTAGTTTTCCGATGCTGGATGTTTCCTAGAATGTACTTTATTTAAACCAAAACTTAAGAACTCTTCTACCTGAGAGCACACATTAGTATTTCTTAGACTGTGTGTACTTAAGAGTCTTCTTACAGATCAGAATACTTGCAGTAACACAGCCAAAACATACAGGCTGGTTTTGACACCTTCATTATATGTGTATACCAATGCTTTCATGCTCTCATGATTTCCAGACTATATAATTTCAACATGTAACAGTATGTGAACTCAACATAATCATCATCTTGTTGAAGGTAGTTTGGGATCACACATTTACAACTGATAGTTTTTAATTAAGATTAAATACCACCAGAGTATTAGTCATGGTTCAGGTCCAGATTTTTTTAAATTGAGAAAGAGAAAAAGCTTGCCATCAATAGCTATGAATGGAGTTTATAAAGTGTCTTCCAGCATTACAGTATTTCCCTCCCAAAAACTTATTCCACGGACAAAATAAACTCCAAATTCAAGCGTCTTTAGAGAATGCTTGTGTTCTGAATTTTCGTCGTGCAAGAGCTTCTTGTTTTTTTCTTTCAATTTCTTCTTGAGAGCACTTTCTATTTTTTTGTTCCACCACAGACACTGTAAATAAAAAACATGTATTAGGAGCCTTCAGGTTTGTTCAATATGTATTTTAACTTATCTGTTCCCAGTGTTTGAAGATCTATGGCAGGAGCACACTACTCTGACATACCGGGCATCCACATTAAAAACGGCTCATCTATCCTGTCCCCAAGGCAGGAAGGGGATAAAATGCATGACCTTTGTAGTGCTACTGATTACTACCTCCCAATGAAAACACTGGGATGCAGACATTTGCTTCAAGGAAATTTTACTTGGCTGCCCTTCAAGTGAACCTTATGACATCAGGAGTCAACGTAGGAGATGGTGATGGGTTAAGAAAATTAAGGCTATCAGAGTGAAAAGGGCTCTACAATTTAGAGAGTTAGGCAGAGATATGGGCATGGAGATGGTATAGACACAGGGGTCAGATACAGTACAGGTGTCACACAAATATAACAAGGAAGGTTGAAAAAAGGTCAAAAGTAGCAATAAAAATTGGCAAAGGAGACAAGAACATGATAGCTAAGCGTAGCATTTTATATGTTGTGTTACAGAACTATAAATTCCCATGCTATAAAATCCTGACCTCACTGGAACCAACAGGAACACTCCCTCCACATATCAATAATTTTACCATTTTTATACACCTGTTTCCAATTAATGTATTTTTAATAAGTAATCAGACTGGATAAATAAAACAAAGGGTCTCTTTGCTTTCTTAAAAAAAAAGATGTCCATGAAAAATTAAATATGAGTTTTTGAAAGAATCATGTAACATCCATCTTTTTGTTACAGCAACGTCCTTTCACTCACAATTTGAGGACAGTTGTTTATCTGTAAAGAAAATCTATGTTATTCTTTATCATTCCTTTATTTTCTAGAACATTCCACAGCATAACTAATTATCTCTCCCTTCCCTTTCCCCTTACCGTACAAAATTGCTCCTTTCCATTTATCTGCCTCTTTGCTGGGCAAGAAATACAAACAAAATACTGATTCTTTGATAAAACCGGCTGATAGCTTGCAGGAATTGTTTTGTTGTTTTTGTAACAGTGCTTCCTGTAAATGAGTGTTAATATAGAACACTCTTAAAGGCATGTTTTATCAAAATTAATATTGATTAAAACTTTGCCAGGCCATGAGATCAAATGAAAACAAGACTGACTGGCACTTGACTGGTTCTACATTTCTCAGTAAGTAGGCCCAGTGCATGGGATATTACTGACTGTTGCTTGATGATGAAGTGACTGACCTCCTCTCTGGAGGAAAGGGAACATCAGTGTTTAGACTGAGAACACAAGAATATTTCACTGGCAATTTCAGCCACAGAGCAAACAACAATACAGGCTGAGGTTTGAAAAGCATCAAGTGTTTCGAGGTTCCAAATTCCAGGTGTACAATAATACAGAGAAATTGGCATTCCATATCACCTGGTGCCCTCTTTCCTTGCCCCACCATTAACTGGGGCTTTACTATGTATCAAAATAACAGCATTTTTAAGTAACAATTCAGGGACAGGGTATGCTGAGTCCTGCATCAGCCTATACTTGATCCTAGTGAATCTGAGTGTCTGTGGAGAGCGGGTGTGAAGCATTGAGAGAAGTGGAATGAAAACGGGTAGGAATTCAAGATAAGCGTCAGGACAATTTTATTTTGGAGAAAATAACCTCCAAATTCATGTTAGAACATCTACTAAGACTTAAACTGAATGGATGAATATTGAAGCCTACTGTAAATTGCAATGCAGACAAATCTCTGACATCCTGACAAGGAAACAAACAGTAACACTCTAACAGTGGCACAATAAAGACAAATACCTGATGTAGGCTGTGCAAAAGACTCTGAAAGGTGCCTCTTGAAAGGTGATTTCTTATTGTCCAGCTTGCTGTGCAAAGTCACATTCACCTGATTCTTGCTTCCTTCCAAACTCTGCAGAGTAATTCCAGCACCAGAATGATTCCCTGGATTTTCACACCCTACATGAAGACCAGCCTGAGAGTTGTTAATCTTTCGGAACTTAAACTTTGAAGGCACAAGTGATGTTTTGTTACCAGAAGTGCTACTTGGCATCTTTCCAGCATTATATGAGAGGCCTGGGCTGTCTGTTTTGCTACTAAAAGGACTTACTGCAGACCCAGTCTCGCCTACTGGCACAGAATTTGACCTGTACCATTTCCCCATAACAGTCTTTGTAGTACCTTCAGAAGCATCTTGATGACAGTTTTTAGTCAGTGTGTATTTGCTCTCTGTAGAAGAAACTGAGATCACAGTTTGAGGATTTGAGATGTTCTTAGAGTTCACTGCTTGATCTGTTGTATCCAGCCCACACATAACCTTTGATGAATACCTGCAGGAATCATTTAGTGAGAGAGCCTCCTGTTTTGCATTTGTTTTTTGTGCCAAGAGGTGATCAGGTAGTCCTTGTTTAGATGCTGGGAAGCTGCTATCAGCATTTGATCTGGAATTAATACTGGCTCCTTGTACAGTTTTAGTTCTTTCATTTCCTTGTTTAACATCTTGGCTCTGAGTCTGCTTTTCTATATCATCACACACCTGATATAGCAATTCATCATCCTCAAAGTTTGCATCCCAAACATTAGGAGATCCACAAAACATATCTAATATCTCATCAGAGAATTTAGGTTCATTCCATTCATCAAATGACAGAGGACATTTCTTTGGTACTTCGACTCCTTTAATTAGATCATTAGGTTTCGTATTGATAGAAACACTGGATGATTGACAGGAAATATCATGAGTGTTATTCCCAGATTTTTCTGTCCTCTGTCTATGAGGATTAGATCTTGAAGGAAAAAGAGGAAGAGAGTCACTTTTAGGATGAGAAGTTTCACTTCCATTCTTCACTTCAGATTGCTTTGAAACAGGAATACAGTTCAAATCAGGGCCTTTGGCACTTTTCCAAACAGAATTTATTTCATCTGGCTTAACATCACATTTGCCATGCAAGGTTGTGGTCACCGTCTTTGAGTTTTCTGTCTTACATGGCTTTTGTAAAGACAGAGATTTTACAACATTTTGTACATTTTTACTAGAATGTTTTAAAGGTGAATACTGCAAACTGTTAGATTTGTTTACACTCCCCAAGCAAGTTACTGAATTGTCACTACTGTGCTTTGTTCTGCTAGTATCACTGAAATCATGCACAGATGGATTTGCAGGAATTGGTGGTGGTTCTTCAGTATTTATCAATTCAGGATTTTGGGTTATTTGCATCACAAATGAGTCATCTGCCAAAAGTTCTGTATCCCAGTCATCAAAGTCATCATTAACTACTCCAGCAAGCTTAGTGGAGGCCACCAACTGAGTCTTCAAAGGAGGAGGATTTTTTTTTGTCGTATCAGGTTTTGGAACAATCTGGTTCACGCTTCCTACTGCATGCAGAGGATCTTTTTGATGTGCCTCTGAATTACCATGTTGCATGGCTTCAGTTTCCTCAGGAAGGTGCTCCTCCTCCAAGGTGCTTTTGTTTTTATTAAAACTGTTATTTAAAGAAATATCTGACAGTCCTTGGCTCAACTGCCCACTACACTTCTGGGTGGAAGAGTCAAAAAGAGCATGAAGGGCTATTTCAGCCTCAAGGTCTATAGACTTTTGACTGCTGGATCGACAGGGCCCTGCAGCAGGAATGCCAGTGCTCTCTCCAACTGGTTTCAGGGACAGAGTAGTATCTGTTTCAGAACCTACACCAAGGAGTGATTTCTGGTTCTTCATATTTACTTCATCTTTAGAGTTATTTAAAGGCTCTGAGGTGGTCTGGATGAAGTCGTGACCAAGCTTCTCCTGTTCCTGAACAGCATCTAGTTCTACTAGATTTTTATCAAATTCCTTAGCCAGTTTCATGAGTTCCTCTTCAGGATTTTTTATTTTAAGATCTCTGGATTTTAAAAAAGAAAAAACAAAAAACATAAAGTCCGAGCTGCTGAGAAAATTTAGCCAAGCTCAATAGTATGATCATGTGAGCTGTGCATTCTCCAGTTTAACAACTACAGTACGACAGAATCCCACAAACTGCACTCAACATGCAATCATTTTGATGGAAATATCTCATTAAGAAGAGATAACAAGCCCAAAGTTAACAGCATTCTAAATGCTAATGTACAATTACATGGTCCACTATATATAAAAGACCACAAATCTTTTTTCATGAAAGCCCAGCTCTGATGGGCAAGAAAAAACTGTAGCTTACCTTGAACAACTTAACTTTGTCCTTGGTCGTACTTTTACTACTCCAGGTGTACAGGGAATAGCATCCTCACCAATCCATGTTCCTAAAAGGGAGCCTTCACTACAGGTTGATTTTTCATCCTGAATGGTTAGATTCATAATGCTTAGAAATTTGATGTCAGGTAAAGATTGGACTAGACACATCTTGCATGAGTTAAAGTTGCTAAACCAAGTAAACTTGATGAAGCCTGTTGAAAGCCTCAGACAGGAGCTAAAACAATACAAGTTAAATGAGATTACTGCAATATTGTCTCCTGATAGTATCACTTTAATTACATTGATTTAAAACAGGAACTTCAAGTAAGATTTTACTTGGGTGCTCAGTCCAATACTCTATTTACAAACAGGTTTACACATAAACTGCAATATCACACAAGCTGTGATCTACTTTACCTCAGTGCACTACTAAGGAGCTGGCTGAGACACACTGACTTTACTGCCTTAAAGCAGCATTAACAGATTAGAGAACTTAAAAGAAATCACATTCTGTATGCTTCCAGAAAAAAAAATCTGACTCCTTCCATTACAACTCATTTATACAAAGAGTCTTTAAACTGAAGTCAGTGAAGTTTAGAAACTAAAGCACGTTGTTTTAGAACTTCAAAGTTCAGGCTTGAATTTGTATTCGGAAGTCTAAGAGATACAACAGTGCAGTGGTAAATTGTCTAGAGGCAGAGCAGTAAGATATGGGAAATTACTGCATGTAAGGCAGAAAAAAGAAATTTGAACTTTACTACTAGGGTAGTTCGGGGTAGGTTTTCTTATTCTTTGTAATTTGTTTTAAAATTTATTTTGTTTTAGAAAAAACAAACATGACCAACAGATAGTTGCAAACCCTGATGTTATTTACATTTATGGCATTTAGGGCTGTAACCATTTACAAGGAAGGCAGTGGTATTCCTTACCAATGATTTTCCAATTCTTAAGTATAATTTCTCACAAATATGCCAAACAGTGAATAAATTTTAAATAGCCCTGTCAAATGAGCAGGCATGTTTTGCAAGCTAAACACTACACATGTGTTTTAGGAATTACATCTTCTCTTCTTGTACTTAACGTGCATCAATAAGCAAACACTTTTCACTTTTAGGCTGTGGACATCAGCTTCATGGCAAGAGGAAAAGAGCAGAGATCTTAGGGTAAAAACGCAAATTATTTAGAGTACTGAAGCAAGGTTACTATGTTTATATTATTTTAGAGAATCTCTCTCATCCCAGTCTTGTTCTTGGACTTCAGCAGTCAATCAAGGCCGTTCAAAATGCTTAAAAACAACTGCCAAGTAAATCCAGTATGTGAAGAAACTCTTACCTTTGAACAGATGAGTGATTAAGGATAAATAAACACAATACTATTTCTAAAACCAGGAGCAATGTCTTGTATTCTGGCAATAAACCTTTCTAAAATGGAGCTGCTGCAAGTTCACTTTCTCAATGCATCTTTCTTTTACAGCATCTGTGACTCATAGAGCAACCAGTCAATGCTATGCTTACAGTTTTAATTCAATCCAGTTTTATGAACATGTCACTAATTTTCTACATACCCAACTCTTACCATGAAACTACTGTAACTAAAAGTGAGGCTGAGGCTACGGCTAAAGGAAGCACTGTTGTGTTTGATTACTGCATAGGCAGAGCGTTGGTTTGGAAAGCAGCAGTTACCTGAGGAGCAATACGATTAACAATTTCTGAAATTTCTACTGCGCATCCACTGGTGGACTGTTTGGTTCTTCCACTGCCTATGAAAACAAACACACAAACTTCTCAAAAACTGCAAACCAATTCAATTTATGAAGAGCAGTACATCTCAAATAATTCAAATACGTGTTAAAATCAGAGCTTGATTCAGCACTATATTGAAGAATTTATGGAGTTTAAATAAAAATAAAACCAAACAACCATTTTAAGAGAAAGGGGCCTTTTTCCAAGAAATCTTTGATAACTTTTAGGACACTCCCACTTTCATGCCTCATACAGATGTCCTGAGGCCTGGATTTTGATATTACCTAGTCTGTGTGCAATTGGTGAATGAGAATCCCAAAAGATTTCTTGCTGTGTATCAGTGTCATTAACAGGAGAGCTGAAAGTAGGTATTCGGGATTTTCTACTCAATGATCTCTTTGGAGTTTTATGTAAACATGACTCTGTGTAAATAGAAAGAGGATACTTATTAAAAAACAACAAATAAAAGGCCAAAATCACTTAGAACATACAAGAGGTCAAGGCATAAGATACTTTAGAAAATTCAAGAATAGAAATGAAGTTCACACTCATCAGCATTATTTACTCCCAAGAGGAATATTGTTCACAACTAGACATTTGATACAGAGTAGGACTCTTAGCTTGGCCAGTTACATGATCCTGACAGCTACACACTCAGCATCTGATGGAAAGGATGGGAACTGTCAATCTTCGTGAGGTTATATTGACTTCATCTTACATTAAGTGAACAAACCTATGTATATCTATAAGAGAAAATATTTTTCATACTTGCTTGCGTCTGTCACCCAGACTCTGATCTTAGCTACAACCTTAATGGGCCTCCAAACTGCTCTGGGTCATAACCTACTTTTGTCTATTCTTCTTCCACTGGGCCTTTCCAGCTAGGACTGTTAAAAGCAGGAATATAGCTATTCAAAACCTGCTTGCAGCTGCCTCTGATCAGTAAGTGAACTGAACACACTATGTGAAGCTCAGCTGGTCACCCCTGCCCTTTAGAAATGATGTTGCAGATGTGAAATAATTTAAAAGATGTGATTACTAAGCAAGAAGCATCTCAGGAGATATTTTTGCACTGTAGTGCCTAGCACGGCCAGGTTTTATCCTCTTTTCAAGTGGATCAACATCCTTGGTTATTTCTCAGTGTCTGCCACAGGAGTCACAGAATGGGTCAGGTTGGAAGGGACCACAGTGGGTCATCTGGTCCAACCTCCCTGCTCAAGCAGGGTTATCCCAGAGCACATTGCACAGGATTGTGTCCAGATGGTTCTGGAATGTTTACAGTGAGGGGGACTTCACACCCTCTCTGGAGAACCTGTTCCAGTGCTCGGTCACTGCACTGTGAAGAAGTTCTTCCTCATATTCAGGTGGAATATCCTGTGCATCAGTTTCTGCCCGTTGCCTCTTGTCCTGTTACTTGTGACCACTGAGCAGAGCCTGGACCATCCTCTTGACACCCACACTTTAAATATTTATAGACTTTAATGAGGTCCCCTCTCAGTGGTCTCAAGACTGAAAAGGCCCAACTCCCTCAGCATTTCCTCACGGGAGAGATGCTCCAGACCCCTGACCACTTTGGTGCCCCTCTGATGGACCTGCTCCAGGAGCTCCACGTCTCTCTTGTCCTGGGGGGCCCAGAACAGGGCACTGCACTCCACATAAGGCTTCAGCAGTGCTGGGCAGAGGGGCAGGACCACCTCCCTNGGAAGGGACCACAGTGGGTCATCTGGTCCAACCTCCCTGCTCAAGCAGGGTTATCCCAGAGCACATTGCACAGGATTGTGTCCAGATGGTTCTGGAATGTTTACAGTGAGGGGGACTTCACACCCTCTCTGGAGAACCTGTTCCAGTGCTCGGTCACTGCACTGTGAAGAAGTTCTTCCTCATATTCAGGTGGAATATCCTGTGCATCAGTTTCTGCCCGTTGCCTCTTGTCCTGTTACTTGTGACCACTGAGCAGAGCCTGGACCATCCTCTTGACACCCACACTTTAAATATTTATAGACTTTAATGAGGTCCCCTCTCAGTGGTCTCAAGACTGAAAAGGCCCAACTCCCTCAGCATTTCCTCACGGGAGAGATGCTCCAGACCCCTGACCACTTTGGTGCCCCTCTGATGGACCTGCTCCAGGAGCTCCACGTCTCTCTTGTCCTGGGGGGCCCAGAACAGGGCACTGCACTCCACATAAGGCTTCAGCAGTGCTGGGCAGAGGGGCAGGACCACCTCCCTCGACCTGCTGGCAATACTCTCCCCAGGGCACCACTGGCCTCCAGGCCCTCAGGGCGCACCGTTCTTGACAGGAGCGGCCCCTTCCGAGGGCACAGGGGCGGGGGGAGCGGGCAGGGCAGGGCCAGGGCCGG
>VWZF01003406.1:676612-824112 GCA_013396755.1 Sclerurus mexicanus
CGGGCCCCGGCTGGCCCTGCCGGCGGCTTAGCCCGAGGTGCCAAATATTGACGTTTTGCCCATAACGAATTCGCGGGCGACACCCGGCTGAGTGGGAGCGTCGGTGTGCTTGGAGGGAGGAGCCTGGGCAGGCTGGATGGATGGGCCGAGGCCAATGGTTCAATAAAAGTTCAATAAAGCCAAGTGCCAGGTTTTAGGCTTTGACCACAACAACCCCGCACAGCGCTACAGGCCGGGGACAGAGTGGCTGGAAAGTGCCTCGGTGGGAAAGGGCCTGGGGGTGTTGGTCGGCAGTGGCTGAACATGAGCCAGAGTGTGCCCAGGTGGCCCAGAAGGCCAACGGCATCCTGGCCTGCATCAGGAATAATGTGGCCAGCAGGACCAGGGAAGTGATTCTTCCCCTCGCGAGGCCGCACCTCGAGTGCTGTTCCACTCCTGGGCCCCACAAATCAGGAAGGAGGTGCTGGAAGGAGTCTGGAGAAAGGCAATGAAGCTGATGGAGCGTCTATGTAACAATTATTTTGGGGAGCTACTAAGGTAGCTGGGGGTGTTTAGCCTGGAGGCTCAGGGGTGACCCTATCGCTCTCTACCCACTACCTGGAAGGAGAGTGTAGCCAAGGAGGGTTCAGCCCCTTCTTCCAAGCAATGTTAAGCTCTGTCAGGGAAAATTTAGGTTGGACATCAGGACAAATTTCTCCACAGTGTTATTAGACATTGGAATGGGCTGCGCAGGTAGGTGGTGGAGTCACCGTCCCTGCAGGTCTTTAAGGAAAGACTGGACATAGCACTCACTGCTGGGGGCTAGTGGGCATAGTGGTGTTCAATCATACGTTGGACTTGATAATCTCAGAGATCTTTTCCAGCCTAACTGAATTTGTGATTCTGTGAAACCCAGGCAGGCATAAACCATTTCAGTCCAGTAATGCAATTGGGGCTGGCAAAGAGAGGCTTACAGAAGCCAGGTTTGCTAGGTAAGAAATTAACATGAGGTTCCTGAGGGACTGGGATATTACATCATTATTTTAAACAATATAAATGCAAACATATGTATATATTACATCATAAGGTGGATATTTCCTCCCCGAGCCACTAAACGTAAATGTACAAACTTATCTACCAAGAATATAGGGTCAAGAAGTGAACTACTTGTATATTGGTCACCTGCCTGGTTTTCATTTAATCAGTTTGCAGTACCTTGGGATCACACTTCATTTGTGAGACGTGAGCAGTGGATTTCAGTCTAGGAGCAGGAGTAAGAAGTTTTGAAGTCACTAAAGAATGATTCCCTGAGCCATGAAGCCTTTTCTTTTCACCCAAGGCCCCAGGCAAACAATATGTTTTTTCACTTCTCCATTCTCATGAGTGTAATTAAAGTCAGTAGAGAACTTTTTAACAAGGAAAAAAAAAGCTAAGTACTGTGTATTAAACAGGGAAATTGCATTATATACATGGTTAAATTGTCACAGTTAATCACAGGAAGTTGTGACATTTGAATACTGGATTTGTTTGTGTCATACCTATCAAATGTAAATTGGAGACAAGACTGGAAAAAATGGATCAAGAATTAGGCTCCAAAGTCCATCGTAGACTTTTGAACATGCCTACTGCCTTGTAATCATAGCAATGTGAGTAAATTTGTTCATCAGCCCAAAGTGTGAAGGTGTGGATGTCTTTTTTGACTGTTGGTTTGCAATATAGTAATTAAAGGCTTTAATGCATCACACAGTTACAGGGGTGGCTTACCTGGGCTCCGTGCCATAGGCACCATGTAAGTTACTTGCTCCTTGTTTCCAGTTGAAATGGATACTGAGAAGAAACTTTTTATACTAGTGTAGATCCATCTGGAGCAAAAGCAAAACACTGAAATGGACACAATTACTAGAAAGTGCTACTAAAATCTTGATGTCTCCTACTACCTCCCAGTGACCTCTTGACAGCTGGGTACTTTAAAGCAGTGTTCTGCTTTTATAGTGCACTATGTTAACAAGCATAGTCTGAAATATTGTCATCAATAATTAAAATTAAATGACATCTGTCATAGTCAATGAGTGCTATGATTTTTTTTTCCTTTCTCCAAGTTCATTGTTCACTAACCTCATTCATAAAATGTGAATATTTGCCACAGGTCTTTCACACATTTGTGAGGTTTTGCTTATGTAGTAAAAGCATTTTTTCTGGGAAAAAAAAAAAGCATATATAATGTATATCTTGTTCTGTGTGAGAGATCTTGTTGCCTCAATTTCAGTCTATGTAAAATTGTATTACCAAAAGTTGGAAAACAAAATAAAATAATCTGCATGAGCAGAAAAGCTGAAATGGTTCATAATGGGAGGAAAAAAAAAAAAAGATCCCACCTTCCTATTGAATAAAAGTGTGCATATCTCATTGCAGCTTAATAACTCAACTCTGAGCCGATACTGTTTATTAAGTTAGGAAATGTAGTAGTACCTTTAGAAATGAAGCCTGCTATGTTGGAGGGTTTCTCTGTGGAGCTGTAGCCTCAAGGAGGAGGGAGTTTGCATTCCCTTGACATGGTACAAGCAGCTGGATCAATGGCTAATTGTGGTGGGGCTGCGTTCCAGGGACTCGCAGCAAACTCCGAGTGCTGCAGTTGGGAGTCCTACTTTCAAATCAGGAGGGATAAATAATGGAGGAGATTGAATGAATAACAACATTAGTTCAGTTCTTAATAGTCATATAAACTGCCCAAGAAATTGTCACAGTGTTTTATGAGACAAGGATCTGAAATGAAACAAAATAAATGTGCAAGATCTGTGAAGTTTCCTAAGAATTTCCCATCAGTGTAATAAGAGCACTGAAAATAAGAAGGAAAAAAGCCTCCTTTTTAAAGTCCTTTGAACACAGTGAGCATTTTTGTCTTGGAAAGAGTATGTCTCATTAGTGAGTTTTTTTCAAAATATCTAATCACATCAATGTAACTAAAAAAGGGAAGCAATTTTATGTTTATAGTTCATCTTTCATTCTTGTTAGGACTAGGAAAAATGAAAAATCATTAACAGTGATTTCAATGAAAATATCAAGATTTGTGAGAGGATGGAAGTTATTATAAATAATGAAATTAATTTGACAAATACTGCATTTTTTCCAATATGTTTTTAAATGCTCTGTGATATTTTCAAAGTGAGCTGTCTTGGGCTTTCTTGTTCCCAAACAACATTTTCATTTCCAAATTGATTTCTTTTTAACCACTGAAAAAGAAGGAAGCAAAACACACAAACACACTCCTAATTTGTCTCCAGTGGAAACATGTGTATGCTTTTTGGTCACCTGAGACCAGGTGAAAAGGCAAATTCTCCAAGCCATATTTTCCTTGGGTAATTTGTTTTAAAAAATGGTGTGAGTACAAACTCTAAAATTTAGTACAATTATATGGTGCTTTAAAATATGTTTCCTGCTGGGGAAGGAGTAGTTAAATTGAGTGTGTGTAGCTACACAGAGGGTGGCTCAGCAACACTCAGGGATGTACAGAGGGACACGGAGATGTAATTGGAGTTATCTGCTAGCCAGCTTTGCCTCTTACTGCAGCATGGATTGTCCTGTATAAACAGAGGAGAGAATTTAGATGCTTGATGTAAGATGAATTTATAAACACAACCCTGTGGACCCAAACAAAAATAAACTGAGACACTGTTATAAAACTTAAATATGAAAGTACAATTTTTTAGCAGCAATTTCCCACCTTTTCCCCTCCCAGAAATCCTACTGATCTATATATTCTCTTAAGAAGCCTTGGAGTGTTTACTAAAATGGAACATTACATGATAGCAGATAGTTTATACAAGTTAACAACAAGAGAGATGTGTTTTGTTGCCTTCTTTGGGACCTTAGGAAAAACTGCGAGGATATCTGAAATATTAACGTAATGGACAATAATTTTTTCCATCCATAGGGGAACTCGGGCATCGTGTGTGTATTTTTGCTTTTATTAATAGCATTTTGATAGCACAGTTATAAAGCTTGTCCTTGGCTTGTCTTGAAATATCATACTGACTTCACTTATTACAGAATGTTACTTTAATTTTCCAAGGTGAAATGCTCACAGAGAAGAAACTGGTGAGGAAAATATGGCCAAAACAGTTACATGTACCTTTATTTTTAAAGTGCTGTCCAGAAGGTTTTGCAGCAATTTTTGCTGATGCATAAATTGACCTAGACAGTAAATGATACATGACCTTAGAAGTATCTGAAGTAGCCTTGCTTGGGAATTTTTAGTAGAGAGTTATTAAATGTCAGAGTAATTTACACAAGCATAGTCTAGTTTATGCTTTTGCATTCTCTTTCCCTCTTTTTCTCCACTGTGCCATCCGAGAACCATAGGAGCTTTAAAAATATTTTACATATATCTCATTCTTTTTTTCCCCTTCTTATTGTAGAGGCTCATCTTATTTTATTTATCACACTCAGAAAATCTCATCAAATGTGGGACTATAATGTAGCTTACAAAGACCTGATCCAGCAGAGCACTTAAGTACCTGCATAACTTCATTGCAATGACATTTTCCATTGCTCATTAACTGGCATTTAAAGAAAATTTTCCGTGGCTTGGTGTCTGGGCATTCAGAGGAAATTGTCAGCCAAAATGGTTGAGCCATTTGGAAGAATTAAGTCAGGGAATGAACAGGCTACAAGTCACAGAGGTCTGGAGGGAGCCCTGGAGGTTCAGACCCCTGGCGGAAAGCTGGGGATAACCTGGAGGGCCTTCTAGGGATTTATTGGAATGTAGGCTCAGTTCCACAGCTGAAGACTGTGATCAGGGTGAACTGCATCCAGGAGAGGAATCATGGTTGTGTAAGATTGTGAAGGCTGCTGTTTGTAGAACTCATGCCTTAAACCTTAGCTGGGCCAGTCAGCATCAGTGCATTGCTGCCTGGAGAGAGCTCAGCAGCTTCTCCCCCAGAACAGGTACAGTCACCTGGGATCTCAGCCTTGTGCTGACTCACACCGAGGAGTGACCAGGAGGAGTCTCGGGCAGTCTTCGCCCATCCACTCAGTTATTTGCTGCATCTCACCTCGCTGCCAAGGAGCTTTCAGAGCTTTTCACTGTTTTTCACTGAGGTCCATGCCATTGTTGTTTGCGGTGGCACAGCTTTCCCAGCTGAATGCATCCTCTGCTACTTTATTGCTTATACATGCAGAGAAGATATAAATAAGGACAAGTGCAAAAACTGTTCATAGAAATTACAGCAGCAAGGTTTTCTTTTATTTTCCTTTTTTTTAAAAAAAACCCAACAAAACAAAGCAAAACCAAAACCCCCAGAAAAAAGAAACCCCACAACTTTTTGGTTTATTTTGTTTGGTTGGTTTTCTGTTTTGCTTAAGTCTCTTGATCCTGCTGTATTACAGCTCTAGGCAATCAAGTAGTGAGAAATAGGTTTTCTGTTCTGATCTCTTAGTTTCTGGATTTTTTTTTTAATCCCTTATAGGAAAACAAGTCAGAGGATTTTTTGAAGAACAGGAAAGAATAGGTTTCCAGCTTGTTTGGAAAGCCTGACAAATATTGATCCACTATATATCTTGTAGCTGATTTTTTTCATCAGTGACAAAATCTCAGCTGTATCTGAGATCTCAACTTGCTAAAACTCCCACATGCTACAGTGTAAATTAGTGAAGTATTTTGTCAGCTACCAAACACAAGCAGTAGATGGTCAGAGAAAATCAGGTTTTTGATCAAGCATTCTGGAGAAGAAAATAAGCAGTGCTTATTTATTTAAAGGAGGCTTAGCTTTTCATTGATACATCTGTTCCAGGAGAATGTTTAGTCTAAATAGCTTACTGAAAAATCAGTGATCAAACTAGTGTGAAATTCTCAAAATACAGTCATTCTCCCTATTTCTCCAACATACTCAGTAATTTCTGGATAGACTATTTTCATGTCAAGTGTTCATAGCTTGCAGTTGAAAAAACAATTTCTGTTACCAAAATGCCTTTTTTTGAGGTTTTCATTTTATAAATTCTATACATAATTCTTTGAGCCTGTATCCCATTAACTTTAAGCCACAGTTTACATGGAAATGGATCGCAATGAAGTCTCCCTGTTCCATCTGTGTGTGTGTCTCTGATTATGTGGCATCTGCTGCTGCTGGTTTTAATGTTGGGATGATTAGGAGTTACTCTCTCCTAACAGCAGTTTCACAATTGCTGCACAATGATTTGAAGTCTCTGACCTGTACCTGGTGTTCCCACAGGTGCCCTGTGTGACCTCACTGCCATTTATGAGTTGTTTCAATGACCAGACGAAGCTTGCAGTGGATATGGAATTTTGGCCCAGAATTTTGGAGCCCTAGTTTCAGGAATGAAGCAAGAGAAAAATTATATTTCCAGTGCCTCACTTGTTTTCTGCTGTCACCATTTCGTTCCCCAGAATGGTTGGTTCTGGCTCCTTCCTCAAGCAGGAATGAGTTCTGGGCCCAGTGTCCCTTCTGGCTTTATATGGCATTGCTTGGTGGTCCTAATTTATAGACTGAGCAAACAAGTGCCCAGATAAGAATTAGACACCCTTTTGATTATTAATTTTTTCATTTATTTTCAGATGGCTTTTCCTTTTGTCGTATTGTTCACACATAATGCGTCTGACTCTTCCTATGTCACACTACATCTTCGCAGTAATTTTCTGTGCTGTTCTGTCCCTCTAGATTTTACAGCAGTGGATCAGAAAGAAAGTGCAAGCCTTAGCAGAAATAATAAATCCACTGCAAGTCTTGAAGGTACTAGTTTCTGCAAAACAAAATACTGCCTCAATTCTGTTATGGGCTAGAAGGGGTGATCAAAGTGAAATACATTCATTGTGGAATTGGTTTGCAAAGCCTGCTTCTAAACCATTACACACTCTTTCTAGATTTCTTTTTTCCTCTGCAAAAGTGAATAATGCAGTTGTGTCCTGCCTGGCTTGTGGCACTGCACCCCATGCAGCTCTTGGGCAATTCAAGGATTGCTCCCAAACCAGGCCTGCCTCAGGAGGTGGGCAGGGAAGCTGGGTTTGCCTGTCAAAGAGGTCACTGGGTAATACGGATCTGGATAACACACAGGAGCTCTGTGATGGGCTGCTCAATGCACTGCTTGTGGGTGGCTCAGGGAACCATCCACATAGTGGCTGCACCAGAGCACTGGGAGTCATGGTCATCTCCCAGTTTGGAGTTGCTTGGAACACTCAAAGGTCTGTGGCATGTGTGCTGTGGCTCCAGCCGAAAGGTTGGGATGGTTGGTCATTGCTGGAGTAAAGTGACATTTGAAAAAAATATTTTAGGAACTGTCCTATAATAGCAGGTATTTCTAATCTATTCAATCCATCTAATTAGGTTCAACCATGCCCAATTCTTTGTCTGATTGCCTGAGCCTTTCCACTTAACCAGTCAGGTTTATTCAATAAGGTGTCCTATAATGCTATTTCCTTCCTTGAGAGTATATGTTATCATGCCCAACACAGACTTAAGAATCCCTCCACTGTTTCCTTATTTTAACATCCTCTGTCTCCACAGTAAAGCCCTGTGCTTTAGTTAGGAGTTCACCTAGCTGAGGAGAAACCTAGGTGAGATTTTGGACCTCATTACTTTTATTTTTAAGTACCTAGAAGATTGTTAAGAGACACAACAAGTATAGAACAGGCATGATATAGGTAGAATCCCCATTAATTTAATACAAGCTGTTTTAAATTGTGGATTCAAATAGTTAACAAGATTAGAAATAATAAGAAATTAATACAGTTGCATGGGCAGTTGACTCACTATTACTGTCATTTCCTTTTGGCTTTGGTCATGGGGATAACAAGGTAAGAAATAACTGTTTCCTTTTATTGATTTGTTTGATATTTGAAATAAAGCTGATTTTTTTTTTGTCTGAAAAAATCTTTTGTAAGTTAATATTATGTTAATTAGAATGGATGTCTTCCTGAGCCTTATTTTCTCCTTCATTTGATCTAATTAGCTGATTAATTTTTAATTGCCTACTGAGGGATCTTTACCATATTGTGATTTGCTTTACCTTTACATTTGGAAAATAGGGGTATGCCTAAAATGACTCAAACGTATTGTATAGAGGTATTTCTGCAAGGGATAAATGCAACTTATTATTTCTTCCTGCTTCCTAATTTTAGTGCAGTCCACTTTGAGTTAGTGCTCATTAATCAAAGAGGTTTGCATGGTGTGGAGCAGGAAGAAGGTGTTTCGGTTAGACAATCTTCATGGTAGAAGGTCTGTGACTTGGTGACCAAATGGAAATGAGATCTCTTGGCTGTGTATGAGTACTGCTGTGAATGCTTCCAAACTTACAACATTTATTCTTTTTGTCCGCAAAAGCATTCTGAGGTTCTCAGAATGAATGTATTAATAAGCTTAGAAATAGAAGGATGAAGTTCTAATAAGGCCAAGTGTTGATTAAAACTTATTTTCTGGTGACAGAAAATAAATCACAGTTCTTGGCAAGTTATTTCAAGTTATTCCCTGAGTGCTTAAATTTGCACCATATTTGTAGACTGAATTAGTCTTGCTGTAACTTCTAGCCCTTCGGTCTTGTTCTACCTTCGCCTGCTAGATTGAAGAGCCCTCTGTTATCAAATTTTTGTTCCCTATGGAAAGCACTGGTAGCCTGTGATCAAATCATTCTTTAACTTTCGCTTTGATAAGTTAATTGATTGAGTGCCTTGAGTCTCTTGTAGAAAGACATGTTTCCTAATAGTGTAATTGTTCCCTTGGCTTCCTCATAATCCATGGAATTTTTCATAGTCTTTCTTAAAACAACACCAGGAACCCAGTGAAACTACTAGTCATTTCGCTGATGCCAAATAAGATAACACAACCTCCCTACTCCTATTTATTATTGTTCATACATCTGGCAGGTGTTGTAGCTTTTTGTTACTTCACTGCTCTAGAAATTCATAGGAGTCTGGTTACTCATCACGGCCTGTGTTCCCAAACCCTTGCCTCCTTTTTAGGATCTCTTTTTGCCAGAATAGAGTCCTCCTTCATTAAGTCTGTCTCATTTTATACTCATTCCTTGATCCATGGCCTTCCTGTTAGCTGTACTGATGTCAGGTTGCACTCATCTAACCCAACTGTCTTCTGCATTATTTCCATTTTCTAGTCATCTTCCCGTAGTGTGAAAATGCTATTTTTTTTTTTAACAAAAGTGAAAGGTTAGTCTAGGATGCAACAACAAATTTCAACACCAGTACCTTGTTCCCCAGTCATGTAATGACAGCTTAGATGTATCTGCTATGTGGTTTTTAAGTAGTTTGTGATGCCATTCTGATTCATCATGTCTCATTTTAGCCATCCAAGAATTAGCTTCTAATGACTGTTAGTTTTCAGAGTTCTTAATAGTCAATGGAGAGAGATGGAGACCTTCACAGAAAGATGTAGTGGACTTATCTGAAAAATCATAAATCACTTTTCGACAGTGCCTTTTTCGTTTCATTGACTATAATGGGAACACAGAGAAGTTAAGACAAGCTGCCAAACTTCTAGACAGCTATAATTACTGTGGATGAATCCCATCTCTTATGCTTTTTAGCTTTTCAGTCAAACTGGGGTGATACAAAGCCAGTTTTCTTACAGGCATCCATCAAGATGGTTGCCTTTAGCAGTCCCATTTGTAATCACATCAGAAAATGATATCAAGTTAGCTTGACAAGATCTGTTTTCCAGAAACCCATGTGGATCAACTTTAATTGTATTATCCCTTTTAGTTCTTTATCAGGCTAGTTATCACTTATATGCCTCTTTTGCTTTTCTATCAGATCTTTTTATCAAATCCCGACTTTTTTTTACTTTAATATTGGCACACAACCAAAATTGTGAAAAATCTGAGTCTCTGATGTCTTGGATTTTTTCATTTGTTTCCACCCCATCTGTGTCAGGTGGATTGTTCTCTGAGGTGCTCCTGCAATCCTTGAGCAGTAGGTCTCAGGATGACTTAGAGCTGTTTCTGGCAAGAAGATCTTCAGAAGTCCTTCCCATACAGCCTGCCCATATGTCCTGCAATCTGCACAATGGAGGGTGAGGTAGTGGGTTTCCTTTCTCTGTTTGGGATTTTTTTAGGGCTTAAAGTGAAAAGTTTCATAAATATGTTAGATTGTGTGGTTTTTTGTCCAAACATGCATGCTGTTAAACATGTTTTTTTTAATATCTGAGGGAATGGTACCACCTTTATGGTTCTTCTTCTTCTTCCTCATTCCTTTTTCTCTGTAAAATAGAGATGTCTGGAAGTAAGCAGACAGATCATGGTGTCCTGTTACCCTCTGACTGCAGAAAGGTTTACAGGGCTGAAGAGAAATCTATGACCTTCTACTACCTGTGCGCTAAGAGATGAAAACCAACGGGTCCTTTTTTTAAGTAATATTATTTCATGAGGAGAATGCTCTGAAATACAGATTTTTCGCCTTATCCTACAAGTATGCTTGCAAAACAAAAGCAATAGGAGAAAATGTTCACAGCAGTGTTTTCTGGATAAGGAGATTCCCCAAATATTTGAAACGCTACCTGACAGAGAATAGATACTCTTGCAAGACTGCTTATTCAAGTCAACATTATCTTGAAAAATACTGGTGGCATTTTAAGTACCAATATGCAAAGTTACCTGCTACCAAAGTGATGAGCTGTGAAGGCAAGTAGTTGCCATCCTGTCCACCTTGATCCCTCGGCTGGGTTTTGAGTAGCATCCTGAAGGACAGAGGGTCTCATATTTCATCCCAGCCTCTCCTGTTCATCTGTTGGAGGTATGTGTTGCCATTGTAGAAGCAGAACCTTTCACAAGATGTATCAGGATTTTTTTGTACCTAACAAATGGTGGACTGCGACATCAACAATCATAGAAATAATTTATTTTCTGTAAATATGGATTCGAGAAATAGTTCAGTGATATGTCCTAATTCCTGGGTAATACAAGGACAGATTTTGCTGGGAAGGCAAGTTGTTAGCCGACAATGATGTTTTATAATAATTCTGAGTGTCATTTATAAATATCAGGAAAGCAGTTAAAGACTAGGGTGACCACCCACTGCTGGAGGTTAATTTGCCTCATTTGGAGATGTCTGGAATTTTCTTTCTTCTCTTTTCTTAGTCTTATCACTTCCTTCATTTTTTGCTGTTCTTTGCTATTTCTTCACTATTTCTTCCTCTGCATCAGAAGTAAAGGTAATATTTTGCAGCGGCCAGACCACCAGATGGGCCAATTGGAGAGATTCAGTTCATTAAGGGACTGAGAATTTGGGTTTTTAAGTTCCTACTTTGCCAGCCTAGTATCACATGGAAGGTTTTGAGAGAATATTTTCCAAAATACAGTTTTATAGTCCAGAACTAATATCTTGTAACACAGCAAGTGGTTCACAGGCACACTACTTAGTTACTACTCCAACATCTCCTACAGCAGTTTAACAGAATATTCGTACTGAAGTCATTGCAGATCTTTGGGACAGATCACACATAGGCTCATTATAGAAGTTACCTAACCAGCAATGAGTTGCATCTCAACATGAAGGTATTTATGTGATTACTTGTTGGGAGGTGTTCATCCAAGTGTAAATTACTCTGCCTCAGAACAGATTTTAGCTGGTGCCGACAGCTTGGATGACTGGCACATTGTCATTTTCATAACACACCTAAATGGAAGGTGCCAAAAGAACCTAAATGGTATTGATGCAGTGAAAAATTTCCAGTAAAAATTTGTCTTATGTTTGTAGAAGTAGGTTGGTTTCAGTTAATAACTGGGATGAAACAGGACTAAAAACTTTTATTTTTCTTTCACTATGTTTTGGGAGGGCACATCTCCGTTGATGTGAAAGCAGTGCATGGTGATACTGCCATGGTAACAGAAAATTGTGTGGTTTATGCTTCTTCTAGTGCATACTCTTCCTCTTTCCAGATGTCCCTGAACCACCCCTCCCCAGCTGTGCAACTTATTTTCTGTCCTAACCATTCTGTCAGGGGTTTCATGGGGTGAAACTTCTGTGCTGTTGTGGATATTTTGCCTTCATTTCCTCAAGAATAGAAAGGATATGCACACTCCATGTGCTAGCTAGTCAGTTGTGTTGCTCTCTCTGTTGTCCAGGTGTAACAAAATATGATGTAAAAAAAAATATAATTATTTCTGAAATTAAATTCCTACTAGTATTAGGAGAAATGGTGGTTAAGAAGAGCAGACAGACCCGATTTATTACCCCCATTGCTCTGGACAAGAGAATCACGGCACTAGAGTGATGCTACACGTGCTCCAGAGTTCACACATTACTAAACACATCTCACACACACTTTATTAGACAGTGTATAATCCAGACATGGGATGCAAAATCAAAGTGAACCACACTTTGTAAGTTTACAGCTCAGGAAATGGAGAGAAGCTGCTTTCCTTCTGCTCACTACAACAGAAATCCTTTTGAAAAAAAGGTTCGTTCCAACCTCTGCTTTGGAAGTGTGCTGCATGTGATTTCATCCCATTAGCTGTGATGGTCACCATTCAGTCCTCGAAGTGATGACGTGATGTACTGGGGGAAAGGGTTGTTTCCAGTGTTATCAGGATAAATCTTCCTGTGAACACTTGACCAAGAACACACATGTTTTGCAATTATGTCTGTTTAAAGAAACCAGCTATTTCCCCACGGTACTGTAGAATCTACTTTTTTTTTTTCCTGGCAAGAGATGTAAAGAACTTGCAGTTTCTATATATTATAATAATTTTTGATGCAGGAATGGTTCACATCCAGGTTTTTAAAACAGAAGGAATGTAGCCTGCAGTTTTGTTTGTTTCATTTATTTAGCATGGCATGGCTAGGTCCTGGAACTAGCTTATATGAGGTCATTACCCTATTGATTAAATAGTGTGATGAAAAGGGCATGATAATACACTGCTGGGAGATTATTGCCAGACACTTTGCAAACAAAGCTGCTGAAAGGAGAGCAGTTGTGAGACCTTCAGTGTGGTGTGTAATTAGCAAGTGAGTAGGAATTAAAATAAAGGATACATGGCATGATATAGTGATTATGTGCAGATAAGCAATGTTTTGAATACTCCCTTTTGGTAACTCTAATGAGAATACATCTTAGTACAGGAAATGTCTGCTGGGACTACACTATCCAGAATCCTTAAACAAGCTGTGCAGTAAGTTGTCTCCAACAGTGAAAGAAAACATGGAAGCAATGCTGCAGATCTTCCTCTTTCTTCAAACCTTTCTCCCTGGGTCTTTTCTTCCACAAGTCTCATACTGGTGTAATGAATGTTAGAGAAAAACAGTACATCTGTGCTATTTTGGGGGCAATGGAGCATTACCTCTTTTTAAAGTTCCAAACAATCTTTTTTGGGGCAACAACTGGATTTGAACCAACCACTTTCTGAGTGGGAAGCATCAGCCGCTACAACAAGAAGGAGAGATCTAAACTTGGGAAGTACAGGCAGTACCAAACTTGTGATTCTTGCACTCAGCCTAGGCTCCCCTCCGCCCCCCTGAGGAGCACAAATACTTCCATGATCCTGAAATAAATCAGGGCATCTGATTTATTCTGTGGCATATGTTTCACCTCAGCAACCCTTTTAGGCCTGCAAACCCAACAGCTTAGAGGCTTTTCAGGCAGCACCTCAGTTGCCTAAAGGGGAATTAAATGAAAATTTTCAGAATGTGGCATGGACCAACTGCAGAGAGATAGATGGGTAGACGTTGACAGACATCTTGCTGGCGATTTCTTTGCCCAATTTCAAGCTCCTTCCAGTCATGAAATTTGTCAAAAGACACTGAAAATTTCCGAAATTTTATTGTTAGTGCAATTCTTCAGAACCTTACCCACAGTGCTATAGACCAGAGGGGAAGAGCTCCTGTTTTACTGTCTTCTTTCAGAAATCTCGTGCTGCGTGTTACATAGGCAAAGTCAACCTGCCACAACAGCAGCAACAGTGGGAGAGAGGAGGGCACCAGGGGGGAAAAAAAAAAGTAAGGGAAGGGAGAAGAGAGGAAAAGAGTAAAACAGTGCTGTTTTGGGGGAAGGCATCTACTCAAGGCAGAAGGGTGAAGCAGCCATGGTGAGGGCAAAGTAAATGGGGAATACTCTGTCTGGCTCTATTAACCTTAATTTTAGTTCCTCTTTTCCATTTTTCAGCTTAAGTAAGCAAGCATATAGCCATGTTTATATAATAGCTGGAGTAATGAAGATGGAATATACCAATTTGGGGCTAATTCTTGCCCTCAGGAGAGCACAGGGACTGCAGCTGTGGCCAGTCCCTACCAAAAAGGAGTGGTGAGGAGAACAGCTCCTTGTATCCGACTTCCCATTACATCCTCACCAGGGACCACCATAGTCTAGCCCTTAGAATAAATAGATGAGGTTAATTTTTCCAGCCGTGGAGTTGGCTTAGCAGCTCTCAGCACAGGTTCAGTTGTGCTCCCACTCAAGCTAACAAAGTGGTTTCCTTGGACCCAAAAAGCCCATTTATAGCCTTTTTTCAGATATTGGGGCTACCTTTTGTTCTCTTCCTATTTGGTATCTTCACCTTCCAGATCATTAAAGGCAGTGCTTTCCTCAACATTGTCACCATGCTGTTAAATACTTAGAGCCATTAATGTCCTTTGATTAGGGGGCCTGGGAGAAGTGTGCCCCGTGGCATATTTGACCACATCCTCCCAAACTGAGGTTGTGGCTGAGCTAATTATTTTCACGGCTGGAAGAGAACAGGCAACGCTGCCTAAAGAGTCGGAAGATATGTGTATGTGTGAGCCTGTGTTTGTGTGGTTATACCATCTGGGAAGAGCAGAGCCAGATATACTTCCCCTTGTTTTTTTGTTTTTTTTTTTTTTTTAATGTGCAAATCCTCGGTAAAGATATAACTGGAGAAGGCTCATTTCTGTGCCTCAAGTCCTGTACTTGTCAGAGGTCTGGCATGCTGGGGGCTGCATCTCCCTGCAGAAAGCCTGCCCTCTGGAATTCCTGTTCTGCCATTCCCCAGCTGACGCCCTTTGCCTCTGTGGGCAGCGGGGAAGTTGCCCTTCCTCCGCATTGCTTGTTTTTGTTACACTAGCAGTATGAGGTACCCTTTATTTATAATCTGAACGTTAGGGATGTTGGGCCAATCTGGTGCTTCCAGCTGGCTGAACACTTCCCAGCGCTTTGGATGCCAGATATAACATAATTTATTGTGGAAAACA
The DNA here is from genome assembly GCA_013396755.1 of Sclerurus mexicanus. Classification (NCBI taxonomy): domain Eukaryota; kingdom Metazoa; phylum Chordata; class Aves; order Passeriformes; family Furnariidae; genus Sclerurus; species Sclerurus mexicanus. Next base: position 691,752 of record VWZF01003406.1, read on the forward strand.
GTAGGGGTAATACACTTCTCGCTATCAAAGGTTAATGTAGAATATCAGCAGCTCTTCGGCAAGGATACACGTATTGTTGGACAGTCTGTGATTATGTGTCTATTATTAAAATAGAAAAACAAATTGCTTTCCTTTCTGATGCTGCTGTTCAGCCCCTTCTCCTTCCCTTCAGTTATTTTAACTCCTTCATTGTATTATTCAGTTTTCACACATTTCCTGAGGGAGAGAAAAGCAATTGTACTTTGTTTGTTTGGCATGAAACCGAGCAAACTAAGGGGGATTTATTTTATTTTATTTTATTTTTTTGGCTTTCTTTTAACTAAAACATCCATTTCTGTGCCAAGACAGAGTGAAACTGCTGAGGTAGCCAAGGCTATAAATTGAACTGGTCCTTTTACCTCTAAAAAATATTAAAGCATCCTTCTGCCACTGAGCTGGCACCCGTTGCTGGATCAAGTGCTCCTATTAACGGGAAATCGGGAAAGTACATTATCACTCCAGTCCTGTCATTACCAGAGGGTTTCACTGAACTATAGCATTCAGGAAAGTGAGACTGTGAAGACCAGAGAAAAATGGAACACTTAGAGGAAGGAAAGGGAAGCTTCAGACAAGAATCTTGGAGACGCATTAGGAGTTTTTGAAGGTACCCAGCATGGGAGGCAAGTGGCTGCTTTGTTTAAAGGGGATATATTAGGGAAAGTGTCCCATTAGTCTTCAAGTTTAGAGAGACACTGGTGTAGACTTTTCTAATGGGCTCATTTAATCAATTCTAGATGATCTGAAACCTGCCAAGACAAGATTGTGTCTGCCTGAAATCTAATGAGGTTCATTCTGCACCAAGGAAAACCCCAGAGAGGTTTTATTGGCAACTTTTTTTTTCCCTCTAGAGTAAAGCTCCCTCTCAGGGATTCTTAAGACGCCTAAGAGGGATTTTTTAATCACCAGAAATAGACAGTGAACTGCATTGATCATTCAGTTGAAGAGTTTAATGAAAACATGTAGAATATTCAGTTAGTAGAGGTTGTGGTTATTTAAGACTTTAAGTTATCACTTACCATGGGTGTTGCCAGGTCAGCAGGTGGGAAAGTGCCCTTCTTCCTGCAAAGCCATGTTGAATTCACCAGCTCTTTTGGCATCAGAGCCATAGGGAAGACTTAGGTGAACATTTTATTATAGTTCACAGTCTGGGCTGCATCTGACCTCCATTTTATGGGATAAAAAAATGACAAATAATACTTAAATTCAGTTTGGTTTGCTTCTCCTTTTCAAAGTTCTTTAGGGACCTGAAATAATCTTCCTGACACCCATGCAAGGTAAGCGTAGCTATCGAGTTTTACAGATGTGGAAACTGAGGCACAGAGAGGTTAAATAGCGTAATTTGAAAATATGGGTGCCTAAAATGAAGCAACTTGAGTTCGTGATCCAAATAGCAGAAGTTCCAAGCTCCTGATTTCACGAGAAAACAAGGATGCTCAGCACATCCGTGCGGCAGGCCCTGAACTGACGTGCTGAAACCTGCTGCAGGGCAAGTGTCCCCCAGGTGTGGTTCCCCAGCTTACCTGCTCTTATTCAAGTCCCTTAATTATTCATCTACCTTTTTCTTTGTGTGTGTGTGTGTGTGTGTGTGTTTGTGTGTGTGTGTGTGTGAAGTCTCCTTACAGGCATGTTCAACTCCATAAGAAAATCTCTATAACAACAGAAATATATTTTTTGTTTTTGTTTCCTGGGATAGGGTTCCCTCTGAGAATTACTCATCAAGCCACATATTTGCTTTGCTCAGCACTATTCTAGTAGAAATATTTCTTGTTTATTTAGTCTTACACGCGGGTCTGACATTCCCGTGTTACCACAACACAGTCGACTGAGAGCTTGTAGTGCCCAGGGAATCCAAGATTATGGCCCAGAAGTTAAAAAGCAAGCACTGATTTTAACTGTGTGTCTTTTGGGGTCTGGCTGGGGCATCAGCACATTTGATTTTTCAGCATGTCTTGAGCCCTGACTGTGTAAAGCTGGGAGTGTTCTGGGTGTCTGAAGGCAGCAGCCACTGTAGTTCACAACAAACGTTCCCAGCTTGGGGCTCCCGAGGAGCAGATGTACCTTTGAAACAGCGGTTCTTTTAACTGAGCACTTATTAGTTTGGCTAATACAGCTTCTGCCAATTCATAGTACCAGTAAGTTAAACAATACTGAGCTACTATTTCACAATTCCTTGAAAATCATCTATTCCCCAAGTTACAGCGGAAAAGAATATTCCCCCCTAAGTTGTTTTCAACGTGGTTTCAAAAATCACTCCGATAATGAGACTCCAGCGCTGTGAAATTTTATCAAAGGGCACTCTTTCCCTGGACTCAGATATGAACCTATTTTGCCAATCAGATAAAACTTCCCAAGCTTTTTCCTAGCAGCATCAGTGGTTAGCTTGATCTCATTGTGCTGTGAAGGATTTTGTGCTACAAATCATTTTTCATAGAATCTCTTTGTTATGTTGGGTGAACTCTGGAAAGATTATTTGTAAGAACATTTCCAGGAACATTAACAGCACAGTGTAGTCTCCAATGAAATAAAAATGACTTAAAAAGGGTTTCTTTTAGATTAATAAAAGAGGGAATGTATAATGAAAAGAGCTGATAGGGAAATGTTTAAGTGTATTAATAGGCAGAAGAAATACCTATTAAGCAGAATAATGTCCGTATATCAGCCCCCCATCCATTTTAAATTGTATATATTATTGGGAATCCTTCCTTCCACCTTGTGAAAGCTGACAATTTTTACTTACAGCCTGAAGCTAAATACTGCAGTGCCTCAAAATGGAAGATGAAACAGGCCAACAGGTTTTCTTTGTCTTTTGAAAAAAATGGAGTGTCATTTCTTCTCCCTCCCCCTCGTGCGTTCCTCCCCCCCCGCTACACCCCTACTGGTGTTAGCAGCTTTTCCTCCAAAAAAGCACTAGATGGTGCCCCTTTTCTTTGAGAGTGACAGAGCTGGATTCCCAAGGGACATGCTGCTGCCCTGTCGGGAAGATCTTCGGACATAAAAACTTGTAGTGTCTCCTTGTCCTTTAATATAATTAAGAGTCCAAGTTAAGTCTCTTTTACTTCTTTCAAGTCTTCAAACTTGAACTAGATCCATCTTGAGGACACTGTCTTGTTCTTGTCGGAGAATGAGTCATTACTTTAAAGATTCATGAGCAGTAAAATAATTTTTAAAAAGTGATTTTATATCTAAAAGGAGAAAAAAAAAATAGGGTATGTATCTTCCCCCCTGTTTTCAGCAGCCCAGCACTGCAGCATCAAAGGACATTTGCATTCTTTGCTGAAAAGAAAACTTTGTAAGTCAAGGATCTTTAATTAGATGTTAGCTGGGCAGTCTGACTGATATTAATTTGTTCATTTTATTATGACTCTCGTTAATTTGTTAATTTTATTATGACCCTTATCCTTCAACTGACTGAGCAGCCTTTTGTAAACAGAATTTATACTATATTTCAATATTTATCTTCCAAAATAAAGCACCAAGGAGGGAATATGGCCTAACCTTATATTCTGCATGTTCCATCAACTTTCTATCTTTATTAAAAAACAATAAAAAAATATTAGTCATGGTTAGCAGATTGTCACCTAGCTTTTGAAATGGGAATGAATATTTGGCTAAAAAGATATTACCTACCTGCATCTATATTTCTTACTGCCTTGAAGTAACTGGTACATTTCATCTTTGTATTTATATAGTCATTATATTCTAGACCCTTAACAGAAGAATAAGATAACATGACATTGAAACAAATTCAAAATGAACAACAAATAAAATATTTGCTTGTTAAGAATGAAAGTTGAGGCAAATATCAAACCCCTCGTTGTGAAACCCCTAAAATTTAACTGAAAAACCCCCACTACTTTCTTTAATCTGTTTATTTATGCATTTGAAATGACATAAAAGTAATCATTCTTTAAAGTGACCCAAGATAAATTAGCCCAGGTTTGTCATTTCTTACTATTTTTGTAAATGGTCCTTAGAAAATTAGGTCTGTTGGCATCTGGGAACAAAAATTCAACTGGGAAAAGAAGCTTTAATGTGAAACAGAAAGAATTATTCCCATGCTCTGGCTGCCCTGTCATATGTCATGACATGTGGCAGGTTGACTGCTCATTAATTCTATTTATATCAGTATGATAATACACCCCACTGAGTACACATGTGTTAAAATATTCATAAATTATGTTTAGTGCAAGCAGATATACATTACATGCCAAAAGAAGACTATTATTTAAAGACAAAACTGGTAAACAGTCAAACACGGAAAAGTCTTTTTAATGTTGGTCCAGTACGTTGTGGATCATCAAACTCACATTTAATTGCCTTTACTTGCAGGCTCTGTCTCCAGCAATGCAATATCCAATGCACCTTTCTATTTTTTAACAACTTGCAAAAGAAGCGGCTCTTACTGAAAGTAATTGGAATTTCAGCAATTACTGTAAATGTCATATTATCTCAAAGCAGTAACTATAACAATTTGAAATATTTAAAATGAAGGTTTGCTTTGACCTTCACATATTTCAAGGTACTTTTACACAGCTGAAAGCTCTACTCTAAATATTAAAAAATTCAAATGTGAACTATTTTTGGAGGGAAATGCAGTTTAGCCTCTAAAACAGTGAACTGTAAATTTTAAGCAAAAAATAGCCAAAAATATTTCATCGTACATTGCTCAGGACATTTTATCTTACCTATGCATATTTCTTAAACTTTAAAAATGCCTTTTAAATTAGAAAATGAAAAATATTTTTACAGTTAGGAAATCTTTTCTAGAATGTGAAAGTAATCTCAGGATATTAAAACAGAAATATCTGTGTCTTAAAACCTGCTTGTTCAGGATCAAAATGCTTTTCTGTGTGCAATCAGTTTTGAATTGCTCCTAGCTTTGGATCAGAATTTGGACATGTGCTTTTATCTGACAAGAAATCAATACGAATTATGTTGAATTCTTTTATTTAAAAATACCGGTCAAATGGTGATTAAAATTTAAAAATGCATTTCAGGACTTCAGAAATTATCACAAATTATCATGGACTAATGGCACAGGTGTTAAAATCCCTGCAAGTTTCAAAATTATTAACAGCAGGTATGAAACGGTGCACATTTATTTGCAGCTATTTTGATAGCAGCTCTCCTCCTACGTAAGTACAAACCAAGCTGGTTTTGATATCCTGTTAGTGCTTCACATTCGGGAAACAATTTCAAAACTTTTTTCAAACATCGAATGTTGCAACGGGGGCAGCGAGAAGGGAGGGGGGGGGCGCTTCACGATGAAATTTTGGGAAGATATATGACGAGATTTGGAGTTTACCTTCATCGCAAAGGGCAAATAATTACCCTGTTTCTCCTCAGGTTTAAGGGGTCTGAGCAGGGGCAGGATGAAGTGAAGGACTCTGAAGCGTGTATAACCCTTCTAATCCCAAAACCATGCTAATGTTTCTAGCAGCAGTGAGGCACGTTGGCTCCGGATAAAGGGCGGAGAGGGGGCAGAGGGGTGTGATGGTGCAGAGCCATCTCTTCAGCATGTTTTGGGAGGAATGATGGCTTTGCCCACAAGAAACGTGCCCCCCGATTTTGGCTGGACTGCCCAATGCACCGGCCGAGTGTCCCCCGTTGCCCAGCCGTACAAGTGGCTCGATTTTACCCATCAGTGAAATGGTTAGAAGGGGTTGGGAATTTTCTCTTTCTTTGATTGAAAAGGCTGGTTTGAGGAAACTGAAACTTTTTTTCTTTTTCTTTTTCTTTTTTTTTTTTTTTTGCAAGCGGGTATCAATTTCAAAGAAACTTTCATCAGAAGAGATTTGTCAGCCGTCGGATGGAATTTCTGGCCGAGACCAGAAGGAGATGGCAAGGTTGGAGTATCAGGTAGCGCCGCGATCGGTCGGGGCACTCACCTGGAATGTGGAAAATCAAGGTTCAGGCCTTGGGACTTGAACGTGAGATTTACAAAGCAAGTGCCCTGATCGCCATGCTTTAGAGCTGCTTTCTTGCTGTGCATTTAACTGTTTGTGCAAAGTGGAGCCCTGCTAGCTAACAGAAGATCTTGAGACTTGATGTGCCCCATTATGTGCTAGTCTTAGGACTAGCCTAAGACCTAAGGCGCTCTATGGAAAATGGGAGCAAATGGCAAACCAGCAGCACCGAGGGCTTTACTTGCCCAGCTTTTAAACTGTCTGTTCATCTCTCATTCTTGTGTATAAGATTCAAAAAAGCCTTGGTCCCAGGGAGGAACTGGGACATTTCTGAAACGGCATAAAAGCTTTGCAAAATATAAACCCCACATCTCCCATCCCACTGCGATCCTCTTTGCCATAGAAACAAATCACAAAAATCCACTGAATTCCTGGGAGCAAACTGTGACTCACGTAAAACAGTTCGTCAATTGCTAGAGAATTTACTGGATGTCAGGTTCATTGTAAGTATGAAAAATGCAGTCTCTTAATAAGACAGCTTTTACAAATAAAACGCTTTCTGAAATTTAAGAAACTTTGTAATAATATAAACAAGGCTTTTAATCTCGGTAATGTTAGTAGCAAATTATATACAGCATTTAATTTTATCAGATGATAACAGTTGTAGTTTTTATCTTCAAAAACAGGTTGTGAGTGCTAGAGGGGAATAACTCTTCATAGCAAAAGCTAAGTTAATTTTGTGGTGTCTTATGTTGCTGGCAAAGAAGCCTTTCTTTATTTAGCTCATCTCTTTTTCTGGTTTTTGTTTTGTTGGTTTGTTGTTGTTGTTTTTGTTTTGTTTTGTTGGGGGTTTTTTCTTCTAAAAAGGGAGTCATTTCACAGAGCAGTTTATTTAAATACAGAAAAAAATCACATTAGAAAGATCTCTCATTATAAGCTTTCTCAAAGTTTGCTATGCACTTTCATGTAAAACTTGGCCTCAGTACAGAACTGCTGTACAATCATTTTCATCTGAGATTTGAACATATTGGAAGAACTAGAGCAGTTCTTTCTTCTATCCTGTCATTTTTTTCCCTTGGAAATGATGAGCATATGGCAACCACCCTTACTGGATTCTCAAACAACAGGAGGGACCTTATTTCGATTCCTACATCCTGTCATCAGTGAATCCCATGATATTTTGTTCTTGCAAGGCTAAAGATGTGATTCGCATTTGCCATAAGGACAGAGCTTAATGTGATGCCATTTTACCACAGGAGCCCTCAATCAGTTAATTAAACATGATATAAATCACTGCATGTATTTGTAAAGTAAGATTAATATGGCAAAGTCAGAGTAATGAGGAATCCTCACCATTGTCTGAGTGTGAATCACTGATACGAAGATTACCCTTTTTGAAACTGGATATCTTTGAGTGGGTTTTGTTGGCTTAATCCCTCAGACTGCTTTGTGCAACTTGAAACCCAGAGCTGTCATCTTTAGCCAAAATTTCAGCCATAACTTCCTCAGCTTTCACCCAATCATTTAAATCAGCATTCATAATACTTCGAAAGATCAAGCCTTTCAGCATACCGCAAGGCTTCTTCATACCACCTGGGACACTGGCAACATGTTTAATAAATATTTCATTTCATTTCATCATGGAGATTCTATTTTTTTTTCTTTTTCTGTTTTTTTTTTCCTAGGGGATTTACAGGGTACCCACAGCAGCACATTCCATCACTGCGGTCACTTAGGTTTACAGCCTTAATAAAAGGATTTTTTTTTCCTTTCTTGAAGTGCTGTGGAGCCTTGTTAAACTAGAGCAATTACAGACACACAAGATAGGTGCTCTGGAAAGATCAAAGACCCCCTAAAGACAGCTCTGTAGGGTTCTGGAACCCTCTTTGAAAAGTGCTCGGTTTACAAAGTAGAGATGTGTAAAACCACGCTTTAAAAATCCCATTTTCAAGCAATGCTAAAGGCCTGACATTATTTAATATGCCATTATTTGATCCACTTTAGCCACTCCCTTTGCCCATCAAACTTTGACCCACTCCGAAGGAAGTCTCCTGGTAGATGGTCATGCTGTGGCAGTGTGTGTATACCATGGCATGGTTATGGATCCATGGCAAGGAACATTATCCTTCTGCTGTCAATCACTAGTCTTGTATTTTACTATTGTAAACCTCTGGACAGATTCTCTACAGTTGGCAGCCTTGACCCTTTGTATTTCAATTAAAAATGTGTATGAGAGGAAAGGAAAAGGGAATAAATGATACTGTCCTTGTTCTTGAACTGAACCCTGTGTTCATCAGGGCAGTGGAGACGAGGATCAGGGTAGGGGGAGATCCAGTGAAAAGAGAAGATGCTGCCACATCTGTTTCCTCAAACAGAACCCTACGCTGGAGCTCTTACAGTGTCTGGAGGAGTCTCAGAAGCATTATGCTACGAGAAGAGCTTGGGAGAGGACAAGATACAGTCAGAATTCTTAAGTGCTTTCCAGAATTCATAGACTTTACCCAGGCGATGTTTCCATCAGTTTGAGAAAGCTTCATAGCCCCACTATGAATGAACTGCACAAGAGGTACTGTTTTAACACATTGGAGCGTGCCCCAGTTGGGGTTGAGATGCCTGGGGAGTAATTCAGTGTCAAAGAATTAAACTTGCGTCTCCCAGCTCACAGGAGAATACTCTGCCATTGCACCATCTGCTCCTTCATCAGAAAAAGGAGAAAAGGAAGAAAAATTATGGGTGCTTTCTGCTTCTTCCAGTGCAATTGGGATGCTGGATGTCAAAGAACGTGAGGAGAGACCGCAGTAGTGACCCCAAAAGCCAAAGGGGAAAGAGAAGTACTGGGTACTGGTCCCTCCTCCACGTGTTACCTGCAGACAATTGTCCAAACAGACTAAGCAGTGAGTGCCACATGCTCTCAGACTGTCTGATGTGCAGCCAATGGAGTTCCTGTACCTCCTGGAGTGGGTGATTTGGGTGCAGGGGCCCTACAAGTTTTCTATTCTCCGTTCTGGACCCTCTGTTTATTCTTCATTGATACAACGCTTAAGGGGCTTGACTCTGTGAGCCCTAAGTCATCAGCTTAAGAGCATAAGAGCCCAGCCCTAAGGTCAGGGACTTGTGTGGCTGCTGAAGGAAAGCCCCTGGCTGACCTTTTTTGTCTGTCCCTGTGGCCTTCAGAAAACTGGTAGATCCTGTGCAGCTGGAAGCACTGTCATTGCTGTCAGAGTTTTGAAAGGTCTGTATTTGCAAACGTGTGAATGATGAAAGTAAAAAGGGTAACAGGAGAATCCCTGTTATATGGATAACTTTCCTAAGCTGCAGGTGCATAAACATAAACACTTGAGATGTACTGATCATCTTTCTGTGCTCTTCACTAGGTTAAAAAAGTCAAAATTGAAGCTGAAGTGAAGAAATCTATTACAGAATTGAGAGTTTCATTTGTGCTACTGTTTTTTATCTCATTCATGTTCTTTTTAAGTTCACAAATTCAGAAGATTTGCTTTTGACGCAGCAGTTAATAAACATCATTGTGATACTGATTTGTGGAGAGCTTTTGAGACTTAGCCTAAAACTATGCATAAATTACCTTACAATACCTTGGAAAATGGCCTCTTTAAAGAACTTCACTTTTCTATGATCACTGTCCATACAATTTTCATGATAAACATTGTCATTATACCAAAATGGTGTCGTACTGAAAGGCTATCAGATAAAAGATGTGTTTTCCTTTGAAGTCTTAAAAATATTCCTAAGTCTGTTGTGATGCAGGATTTTTATCATAAATGGGTCAGTTAGATAGAATGACTAAGAAGAAAATAAGAGAAATAATTATCATGAGCTAACCTGAGAAGGGACAATATAAGGGATGAGAAAAGTCTCTGGAACCGGGTTGTACGTGTAGAGATGCTGGGCATTTGTGTGACCGTTCATGAGTGTTGTTACTGTTCTCAGAGGCTGCAGGTTTTTACCTTCCCTCCTTCCCTCTTTCCTTCCTTCCTTCCTTCTTTTTTCCGTACTTCTGTGATTGAAGTCTCATCAGCAGGGGCTGGAACGCAGTTGCTGTTTCCATCCACTCAAATGTCCTATAGCAGGACTAAACTATCCTATGTCTTTTACACTTTTCTGTTTAGAGTTGCTTCTTTTTCTACTCTTGCAATCCATCACTCCCATAAAACTCCAGTTACAGCTGCATTTACTTACTGTGTGGCTTGCTTTTATGGCTCTTCCAAACCTATATTGCCTTTTACAAAACCTGCAACATATAGTCCCATGTTCATTCTTGTTCTTATTTGTGCCCTATGGGTGATATTGCTTACTTATCCAGTGCTGTCAGACCCTGAATAGCTTTGCTTTATTTATTCCTTTCTTACATTGTTGTGTTTTGCCTGATATCTAACCTAAAATTCCTTGTCATTTATGATGAAAACTTGCAAAATGCAAACAGTTTACTCAGAGGATTAGAGTTGATGTGAAGGATTAATGCAAAGCTAAGGAATCTCCCTGCAAGATATTTGGATCACATCCAGCCTGCACAAGTTACCACAAGTTGCAATGAGCAGAGGGAATGTACATTTCCATTGGCTTGAGGTATTTTTGTGTAAAATCACTCAAATATTGAGATGGTTTTGTTTTAGTGAGGTTTGTATGTTTTTGGGGTTGAAGCACTACATTCATTTTATTTCAGGATGTGTATCCAAGTGAATTTTACAATTGGTGTCTGAACAGCCGGGGAAAAGGTACTTGGAGCTGATAAGAAGTGAACATGCAAAGTAGGAATGTCTGTGTGTGTGTCCAGCCAGGAAGGGGAGACAGTGCCACAGGGCTTTTGCCCTCACAATCAGAACAGCTCAGCACACAAATTGAAAAGTTGTTTACAATCCATTTGTGGAATTGAACTACTTAATTCCCAACTGTTTCGAATAGTGTTGAAAAGATAGTGATGCATCACATGCTGCTCATACATTCTTCATAGAAAAGTTAACCAGAGTGAAAATCCTCAAAGGCACATGTAAGATTATTGCCTGTGGACTATTCTCTTATATCCAGCAGCGCTGGCTGGAGAGGTGAAAAGTCCTGTGTGTAGCTGGAATCAGACTAGCTCAGAATGCCTGAGAAACCTTCTGTCTGGGAGTGAGAAGACTGGACAAAAGAGTGGTGAGAGTTCCTTACAGTCAATTTGCAGGTGAAAAAGTATTCTCAAGTTCCTCACGTTAATCACTCATTTTCCCCAAACACTAGTTCTAAATAGTAATTTAATATTGAATAGCAAATGTTGGGTTGGCTCAAGGATTAAACAGCTTGCTGGGCAAGTTGTAGAGCAGCCCATGGTGCTGGAATCTTTGTCGATTCAAGTATTTGATATATAAAAGTGAGAAAAACACCCAAAGCCAAACCTGAACTTGAAAGCGATCAGGATCTCTGTCCATATGCTTTACATTAAACGTGTCCTAATTTCCTGTCATGTTTTTTATAGATTTGAAATCCTCCTTATTTTAAGATTAAAGTAGGCTACAGCCCTGAAAAGAGTCAGCGAGTGCAGTCAAGACTGCTCCTTACACTGGCTGGAGCATCCGACCCAGCTTTGGTATTTGGTGGTAATGCTCAAGTAGGCTTTAGTGGCTTTTGCTCTGCCTTGTAATTTCTTCGCAGCATAATAAAAAGCTCTTTAGAACATTGCTACATAGATTAATATAGAAAGTGCTGGTGATACTTTTATACACAGGGAGTTTAATACTTGGATGCAAGAGCAAATTGATTGCAGGCAGTGCTGTGCTTGAGTACCCAGGAGTGAAAGGAATGATTACAATAACCTCTGGGATTTCTTCTCAGAAGTGGTTCCTGAAAACACCCACACCCACGAAGTATCGGGCACAACAGAGTATTGTTTCCTTCTGATGTGGAATCACAGAAACATATTTTACTTCGGGAGGTGGGAGGGGTTGAGGGGGAGAGGAAACTCAAGAGACATTAATGTTTAATGTTTTTAATTTTGTAAAATGAACAACAAAAAAGGATATGGTTTGCGAGTGCTGCTGAGATTGTTTAAACTCTGGCAGCTTGCTGTCAGATGAGATGCTAAAAGCCAGGAAGGAAGAAACTGAGGGGCAAACTGGGTAAACTGCTGCTATCTCACCTTTGGCACCCTGATCTGATGGAAGAGCGAAATAATGGTGGAACAAATTTGGCACGCATTGCTGTGGTCTCCACAAAATGACTTGTGCCACCTTGAATTGTATCAGACAGGACCTTGAAATGCAGCCAGGCAGGTATATTTCTCTTCTTTGTGGAGGGTTCTAGCTGTTACAGAGCTCATTTTTTTGGCCAGCCCCCGGGCAAAAGACTGCATTAATTGTGCCTTTGCTTCACTTGCCCTTTCCAGATCATCCTCTTCCACCCTGACAGAAAACATGTCCATGGTTGAGGGCTTCCAGGCAGAGAGCTCAGCATCTCTCAGGAATGGGGAGGAATTTCTGGAGGACCTTAACACCTGCTCAGCTTACCAAAAGTGCACTAACCCCCGGTAAATGCTGAAGAGAGTAATTCAAGTTATACAGGTTAGAGCAGTCTCTGTACATACAGTGCACAATGGTGCTCAGGAAACACCTGAGCAGTCTGAAACTGGCAGTCTGAAACTTTAGGGTGAGGAAAATTGGAAGATAATTTCAAGGGAAAAATAAATACGGGGAAAAAAATCAGATTGGAATCTGACAATGAGTTTGTTTCAATAAAATATTTAGAGACAGGCCTTTGGTATTTTAAAATAGTAAACAGATGATATGAGTGTTGGTAGCTTAGCGTGCCATAAAAATAAGAGCAAAGACAGAAAATAAAAATAAGAATTAATAATCTTAACATAATTAAACAACTTTGCCTTTTGAAATTGCGGCATGGCGGCTTTTATTGTGAAGCTGAATTTTTGGCAGAAAACAAAAACCTGCTTATACTTCTTGCTCCTCTTTGAGGCTGACTGATTGCTTTAATTTGTAGGGTGTATGTGCTTAAAGTGCTCAGGTTGGTAGTATCCATCTGGTGTATACAACTCTCAGTGGTCAGGGCATTATAATACTGTGCCTCACTGGAGATTTTCCTGGAAGGGGATATAGGAGTTGCTCCAGCACAGCTCTGACACCGGTGAGACTGTGGCAAAGGAACAGATGTTACTGTAGGTGAATAATAATCTGCTGTTATGGGGGACGGGGGGGTGAGCACACTACAAATGAACAACACTGAGCTCATTTAGGTGTGTGCTGGTTTATGCTGCGCCTTCATTTGTGTCATCCCTTCTAGGAGCCACCTTTGTTGTTTCTCTTGTGGTGGAGCCCAGAACCCAGATCAGGGCTCACTGCAAGTCATTAAAACCTGCAAGAGCCTTGGGAGGAAGGAGCCTGTCCAGTTATGGCTCTGCTGTGTGGAGGGGATCAGGTTTGCCAATGAAGAGTTTTCTGTGAGCTGAGAGTCTGTAACTTGGTGAGCCCCTGACCCATTTACTCCTCAGAAACTCTGGGAATGTGAAAGATTTAAACTAGTATGACTCAGACTGTGCTCACTTTTCTGTATCCCTCTCCTTCTGCTCTGGGCCCCACATTTGGGTCCAGGAGTTTCTGGGACATCCATTCCTGGGGGACAGAGGGATGCAGCAAATATTTGTCATCCAGGACAGATTAATACAGGAATTCATGCTATTCCTCTTGCAAGTACCCAGGGACATATAGAGGATAAAGCAATGCTTGTATTTGTTTTACAGTGGGCTAAGTTTGGAGAGACTCCAAAAGGTTGCCTAAAATAATGTGGGGAAAAAGTAGTGTAAAGAACTTGTTTTATCTCTCTTTTCAAGGTTCCTGACTACTGGGCATTTTTCTCCCATGAGCACCAGGCTCATTATGTGCACAGCCTAACCCAGAAAAAGCACTGTCCTCAGCTGGGCCAAAACAACTTTGCAGGAATAAAGACATTTTTTTTGTTTTCTCATGTAAGTTCTGTTACACAAATATCTCCACTCGCTGTACTTGATGACTGTTGAAGACCTTTCATTTTATCTGGATTATCTATGTACCCTGTATTGCTCTCACTGCAGCATTACTGAAGAGCTACTGTGTGCTAGGGCAGGCCTTAATCAATAGGTGTATGTTTTTCAAGCAATGAGAGAATAGCTTAGATCCACAGAAGTGGAGTTTTAAAAAATTCACCATGCTCTTATGAATCAGCTTAGTACTAACTAGTTTAATTTAGAAAAGAGCCTCTTCAGCAAATGAAAATTTATGGCACCATTCCCAGTTGGTCTCACTTGCCACAGAGATTCTGAACGGCACTGCAGGTCAGAAGGAGACCTGAGCTCCTCAGTATGAGGGTGGCTGGTACTCAGCTGCTGCAGTGACAGGCAACTTAGGAGGAAATGATAGAATAGATTAGAAATCCAGAGCTGGGTTTTGGTTTGAAACTCTATGTCAAGTTCCTTTCAAACTGTATTTTAAAGTGAAGCAAAAGATGGGATCAAAAGGAACTTGTTGTCAGCAACCATTAGACCTAAAATTAAACCTGCTGTTCTACTCCGTTTACAGGCATGTACTAGCATGTCAGACTGCTGCTCTGCACTGTACCAACAAGCAGGCTGAATACCAAAATGCTGTAATACTGACTCAAATTTTTCCACTTTGCAACTGAAGTTCCTAAGACCTTGGCATCCCTAGTCCCGTCAGCCACCTCACCATCCCTGCAGCACAAACTCCAGGTACTGAGCATTGCAAAACTTCCCATATGGTTACAACTGCCTCGTCTCAACAAACAGTGGCTGCTTAAAGACAACTTAGAGCATGACCAAAAATAGAGGGTAAACTTTGAAAAGTCCAGCTTATTTGCCAGACTCTTTTCCTTTTGAACTGACAGCTCTGAAGGGGAGAAAAAAACTGGTGTAGACAGGGAAAGCCTATAGCATCGTCTCTGTTCAAAGTGTGTGACAGATTGAAGAAGTCAGGAGCTGAGTGACAGCAGAGCTCTCCAGGAAAAAGGAGATCTTTCCCAGGCTGAAGCTGAGGAAGCTGGTTCCATCTCTCCCACACTCGCCTGGAGACATGAGGCTTGTCAGTCCAGATAGCTCCCATTTAGGTAAACACTTTTGTTTCCTTGCTCTGGATGAGGCATTGCCTTTCATCCACCCATGAAATGTTTTCAAACCTGTAGATCTTCCCCAAAGGATCCTGCAAGCAGTCCTGATCTGTCTGCCCTGGTTTCCCTTTCTGCAATTCAGATCTCCAGAATGAATCTCATAAATACAGAGCTGCGTTAAGAAACAAATACTCTCTCTTGATTTCACAAGCCTCTTGTTGTTGTTTTAGCTTAATCAAGCTGTTTTGATGGGTTTACCTTGGCCTATGTTATGTTTCCATTGTGGCCAGCTAAGCTTGCTTTGCTTTCCACTGATGTTGTCCTATATTTAGTGTTTTGACTTTACATGACCCTGACACGGCGTAGGGGGAGGAGGAGGAAAAATTGTATTGCTGATGGCTAATCCTGTGCATTGCTCAGAGACTTCATCCACTCTAGCGACCTTTTTTCATGGT
This sequence comes from Sclerurus mexicanus, assembly GCA_013396755.1. Lineage (NCBI taxonomy): Eukaryota > Metazoa > Chordata > Aves > Passeriformes > Furnariidae > Sclerurus > Sclerurus mexicanus. The sequence continues at coordinate 707,251 of VWZF01003406.1, forward strand.
AATATTTTTTGTTAGCAATAAAAGGATTAATTCTAGAAATCAAGCTCTTTGATTATGATAAGCATAATAAATATCTTAGACAAATTGCTATCCTTTTAAGAATATTAGTAAACGAAGACCTTTGCTCTTTTTGGCTAGGTTTGAGGCTGCTGGTACACGCATTCAGACCATCTGCACTGTGTGCTAATACAACTCCTTGTTGCCTGGTCTTCCTGGGAATGCATTATATAGATTGCAGCTGGTTCAGAATGCAGCTGCCAGGGTCACGACTCACACTAAGATTAATCATTACGCCTGGGTTAGCTTCATTACTTCGACTACCCATTACATTTAGCAGAGATTATGAGATGTTGCTTTTAACTTACAAGGCTTGGACTAACACCTACTCACCTCAGCAACATGCTTTTATAGTATGTTTCTCTTGGTAAGCCTCCGAGGGAGTCAGAGAGTGTCTCTGAGTGCTGTGCTTTCAGCTTGAGGAGCAAACCCTCCGGTGTTGTGTGTATGAAGCGCCGTAGTGTGGGATTCTCATGTCTTTGGGTTCACCCCTCTGATATGGACTGTGTGTACTGTCAGTGCAGAACTTCTTGCCAGAGAAAACAGTGTGATGAGGAGGAGGATGAAAACATCATCAGCATCCCATTCATAATTAGCCTTGCAATTTACCTAGTTCTCTGGATTTACTGCTAAGTATTTTGAGCAGTAGCCATCCAAAGAAATGCAGTTTCCTAGAAAGGAAAGGGCTAGTGTCAGTACTTCCATTTTATATGAAAGAAAGATTATGAAACAATATGACACTTCCCAACAGAAGCCTGCAACATAAATTCAGCTAAGGGAAATGAACAGGAGTCTAACTCGACTACATTCCCCGAAGCTGAGTCTCTGAGGTCTTCTCAAGCATAAAGGGGAAAAAAGCCACATGTAGAGAAGACATTTGAAGGACAATTGACTAAATGTGCCTGTGGTATTCCACATCAGAGCTATGAAGAGGAAACTTGAGGTTACCTTTTTTATGTACATATGGTTTAGGTTCCTGCCCCTAGGGTTGTGGCAAAAGCTATTGTTGCTAAAGAAAACCTGATTGTTCATGTACGGGGCAGCAAGTAAAAAAGAAATTATTTAAATTATTTTACATGATGTAGTTAATTTATACTGTTGTACAGGCTTTTACCTCACCAAGCTGCTCAGCCCAGAGAACAGTGAGAAAAAATAGAGAGCCAGGGGGTCTGACATCTACTGAGTGAAAAAAACACCCTCATTTAAGGGGAGAAACAAATTTTCAGAGGTTTCATTTGGCAGAGTGTGAAGGGATAGGGCTTGTTTCTCTCATGAAAAAAAGTTCTGCTTTGTAATGAGCATCACAGCCAGAGATTAGTTGTGTGCTAGTTTTTGGGAGAAGTTCAAACTTCCTTAAAAGTGTCTCGTAGCAATGGGCTGGCTTTATCTCCCGTTGGAATTAAGCACTTAGCTGAGGGGCTTCAGCCAGGAATCTTCTTGCTCTTGGCAACTTCTTGTGTCAGTGATAAGACAGACCCTTCCTCCCGAGGGCAGCTGTGCCAGCAGGGTATGTTCAGCCATACTCTGCAGGTGTCTGTTCCTCACCACCGACTTTGAGACTCAGAAAAGAAGCACCTCAGGCTGGTGGCTAAGGCTGAGCCAGAGGAATGCAACTGAATATAGTTTAGACCTAAGAAATTCATGCAGAGCAAAATCAAACCTGGATTGGGTTCTCCTAATTAAGCACTTGAAAACTTCCAGGTTTAATCTGGCGGCCTGAAGGCAGCTGGTGCAGAAAGCGTGAAAGAAGGAGAAGAGCAGCATTTTGCTCCTCCAGGTGCGCATATCCTGTGCTCTATGCAAAACCGGGAAACCTCTAGGGAGCCTTGTTTGAGGGATCCTCATGCTAAATCCAAGAAGAGCCCTTTCAGCTGGCCAGGATAGCTCTCAGGACTCACCTGTGGGGCTGCTTCTGCTGGAGCGTGGAGCTGCAGGAGCCATTGGGGCTTCAGGGTGAGCTACAAAAGCTGGGGAAGGAATATTGTGCCTGTGATCTTGTCTGGTCAGGGACCGATCTTTGTACTCTACCTCAGGGGCAGCTAAAATTGTATGTGCAGGAGAGGAAAGAGCACCTTCAGGAGGTGAGTGTGTGATGGAGCTCTGCTCCCTCATGATTCCCAAATATTTGTTGGCAGTCAAGGGATATGCCTTGAGAGAAAAGGGTCCAAAATAGCGCCACCAGCCTGCTTGTTGAAGAAGGGTGTTGTCTTCCCTGACCTTTGCAATTCAAGGTGTGGTAGTTGCGGGGTAGACTCAGCAACTCAGGGATCCTTTCTACATCATGTATCCTATTAACTTAAATTTTTGTGAGCTTTTTTTTAAGATCTCAAATGATTTTACTGTGCATGACTAATGCTTAGTCATACATTTTTTGATCAGAATTTTGTAGTAAGTAGCTTCAGTAAGAACTGTAGAGCTCTTGAAGTAAAACTTTAGAAATGCCAAAGACTTTCATGCAATGCATCTGATTTTTCTTTTCCCCCAAATCCAGTACCCTCTTTGATTTCAGTTCTTCCAATGTTTCTGTTCTTTCTGGGTGCCCAGGAATTCCCTAGTCTCACACTGATCTGACCACTGTGTTTTATGGAGTGATGTAAAAGAATCTTTTGCTTTCTAAGTAAAACTGTCCATGTAGGGACACTGAAAATATGTATACAGAATTATTTCCCAGTGTCTCACTTCTGCTCAAACCTTCATTTAATGTAAGATCCTTCTTACCAGAGAAAACAGTGTGTTGAAGAGGAGGATGAAACACTCTTTGCTGAAGAAATGGTAGTGTACAGGGTTCATACCGGTTGTTTTAGAAGCTCATATAAACATACATCTTTATATATATATGTGTGTGTATAGGAGGCTTAAAGGTAGGATTTTGTGCAGTTGTTAATCTCCACAAAAATACACATTAAGTGTCAAATCTAAGCAGAGAGGTGAGGAGCAATGATCAGTAACTTAGCCTGGTGCCTAAGGAATGTGCCCAGGAGGCTGGGCTACAACTCCACCGTCTGTCAGCAGATTTCCATGAAATGAATCTTATTTTACTCCAGGTTCCTCTGAGATCTGCCTGCAAACCTGAAATTTATGGGAGGCGAATGTTTCTGGGGTGAATTACAAGCTTCTGCACCTGAAAAACATGTTGGTGATAACTCAGACTCCTTCTGGACATTTGAAGCTCCTTCTTGTCTTTCTGTAGCGGAGGGAGGTCCTTTTCTCTTTGACTGCATGTTAGTTTTGCATGTTATTTACCATCTTGCTATTGTGCAGTCATAAATTAATAAAGCAACGACTTTGCATGCAGCCAAGCTGTGCACTTTGGCTTCTTTTAATGTGATCACTTCCAAGTGGGAAGAAAAGATGATGTTTATTAGATGATGTTTCTTTAAATCCCTTAAGACTAAAATTTTCAGCTCAGTCCCCACCAGACCTCTTTGTAGGTCACTTATGTGCCATACTCTGGTTGCACCCATGACTTGGAGATGCCTGTATTCAAGTGACCTAAATTGCATTGAGGGAGGGAAGGGGGGAGGGAAGAATTGGGGGATGGTGGGAACCAAGTCTGGCTGAGAATTCAACAAAATGCAGTTCTCCTTCCTGAAGAAATTAGTTCAGAAAAAGGCTGGTTTAAGAAATTCCAAAATATAAAGGAATAGATCAGTTTAGGCAGGCAATGCTGTTCAGGGAGCAGTACAGATTGTGGACAAAAATGGAAATGCAATTAGGGGTATGGTTGCAAAATATGGAAGCAAAAGAGGCTTTGCAGTGAAATGTCTGGCACTGCATGATCAAGTAAATGAACTTAAATTGGCTGCATTCATATAAAGTTTATATGAGACTGAAGGAATATTCTGGAAGTGATGGTCCCATTAGCAAAGTGATATGCCTTTATTAACATTGTGCAGCTGCAATAATCTTAATGGAGCAATCTAGTGTTCTTCCCAAAGGAAGATCTTATCTCATTTATTAATTGTCTTTCTAGTAGTTATTAGTTCATCTGATCTTGGATAAGTGCGCAGGCTTGAACATTTTGATGCTGCAGATAGGGAGTGGGTTTAATGAGGGATGTTGGTGCCTGTGTTCTCAGCAAGGGTTTGGACTGATCGACTGGTGCCTTGCTGCATATTTCCATCTGGCTTGACAACTGGCTGTGCAAATACTCAGTTTGCATTGTAGCCTGAATTAGTCACCTGTTACTAGTGTGCAAAGCAAGTGTTGTCTTCTTTCAGATGCTGACAAGTGGCATTTAAATGTACCACTGTCAGGATACATGAGAGAGATTAGGCTGCTGTGCACATCTCTGATGCTTCCTCTGCCTGCAAAGTGAGGTAATGATTAACAGGGAGAGGGAAGTGAGTACAGTTGTGTAAAGCTCCCTCTTTGAACCTTGAGAAGATGCTAATACTGACTGCAGTGATCAGAGGTTTTTATCTGACCTGTACAATCTTGCCGTGCCTTTTTTTTTTTTCTTTTTAACAGGAAGGAGTGTCATAGGAATAGGATTTCTCATTTCCCTCATGACACCTGTGTAGAAAAGAAAACAGCACCTGCCACAACTGAGTGTATGGGAAACACAGATTGCTGTGAATATTATGTAATGATTTGAAGTGAAGCTTGTGGGGGAAAAGAATCTCAGCTGCTTTGTTGGTGTGAGGTGGCACCTGGTAAAACTGCAGTGGTTTCTTTCCAATGTGGAGATACCCTAGTGGGGCCAGGCTGTGTTGCCTGGGGAGTGCTTTTGAGGAGGAATCCTCCTGTACCTGTGTGTCATCTGTGGCCAAGACATGCTGGAGGAATGAATGGAGGGTGAGCAGTCTCTCCTTGGTGTGATTTCTCCTGTTATTATAGTAAAGGAAGGCACCCTAGGGGTGAGAGGTATAGGACTGCAAACTCTGAATCCCCTGCCTTATCAGTGAGGTGGGTATTTGGCCTTTGAATTTAGATTTCCTCCCTGTGGCCTCACTCCCTCCAACAGGAGATTTGGATACCCATAGCAGAGGGCAGAATACCACCCAGATGATTCTCTGGAGTATAGCTGCTGCACGGCTCCTGGTGGGGAGCTGAATGCATGGCTTATGCCCTAAAGCAAAGTGTATAATGCTTAGAGAACAGAGTGCATTTTTTTTCTCTTTTCTTTGCTGCTGGAATAAATTATCATGTCGGAGTGCTGTGGTTTGGACTTATCCCTAGATGGGCATCACCAGTAATGTGCATTTAGCAAATAATATTATTAAGTTGAGAAGATGTCTCTTGCAAATTTTATGGGTTTGGAACAGATGGAAAATAACAGCATTTGAGGACTTCTAATATATTGTTTTCTCAAGATTAACCCCAACGACGCTTCCCTCTCTGCATCCGTCAGCATGGTTTTTGCAGGTCATATAATGCTGCTGTTTAGCCATATGGGCCTGTTAAATTTTCAAAGCAAGCTTAATATGCGGCACACATGAGGGGAAAAAAAAATCCAAGAAAAAGATATAAACAAATATTAGGGACATAGAAATTTTGTGTTTTTCAGCAAAGAATGTTAGTCTTTGTGTTTATTTAGGTGCCTGATATACTGTAGAACCATGCCCAACATTCAGTGTAAATATAAGGTGCTCTCAAGCTTTATTTACTACCTGTTTCCACTTGTTAACTACCTGAAGAAATTTCTGTTGAGTCATAATGTGATGTGAGGTCTGAGGGGATAGGTCCAAACCTAGAAGACCTGTAGGACACAAGTTAAAGCATCTTCTTTTCTCCATAGACTTAGACTGCAGTACTTGTGCTGTATGGCTAAGGAATGAGTGGCGGTAGGAAGCTAAACTTGATGGACTTTTCCAGAGTGAAGGTTCTCTAGGGTTTATAGCTCTGTAATGCTACTTGTACTGTAGGAATTATTAAGTGTGGAGGGGAAAGTATTTTTGGGTTCAGGACTTTATTCTTCTGCCCACTTGAAGAAAGAAGAAATCAGAAGTCTGTTTATTTCTTTCCTTAGACACACAGAGAATGTTTAAATTTGTGTAAAATATAGTCTTCCTCAGTGCTGTGAGTGCAGAACATACAACCATCAGTTTATGAAGAAAAAAACAACTCCGAAATGTCTTCAAGTGTTATAAGAAATGACAAAAAGGAAGTTTGTGCTGCTGATCCCCATCCAATAGGTTGCTGTGAGTAGAATTTGTACAGAAGATGGCTTAGGTCCAGGTTGCAGCAGAATTAAGCACCTATCTCTGCACTCACAAATGCTTGTTAAAGAAGCAATGTTGTTGGCATGAATAGTTGAGAAGAAGTTCTATTCCTTTTGTTCACAACTGCGTGCAAACATGTTTTTCCCTTTCTCTTTTCCTACCAGAACTGGATACCCCATGACAGAAGGGGTGATGTTGCTTACTTCACTTGACAGCAAGGTTGCATTCATCTTTTGAGCTTTCCAAATTTCCTTCATTTTTGTCCTGGAAGTGCATATTGCTTATTGTCTCATTTTTTTCTTTACTTTAATGAGCTTCCCTTTATCCAGTTTTTGAAGTCTTTACATTGGTGAACTGGAACAATGCATGAAAAAGAGTTAGGGGGAACAAAAAGTAGTAGAGAATTTTAAACTATCACATTTCTGCAAAGTAGCCTTTTGTGAAAGTTATACTACCATTCTCTAAAGAAGAAGAGTTAAGTTGCTTAAGAGGTTTCAGATTGGCTGGCAGATCAATATCAAGTATTAGGAATGCTATATTAGCAAAGACCTATGCTATACACTCAGGCTTTATTACCATGATGTCCGTTTATTAATACTAACACTTGATCATATACAACAAATTATTTTGAAGTTATTTTTGATGAATGTTTTTGCATGTGTTACATGGCTTGATCTTGCAAACCTTTACTCATGAGGGTAGTCAATTGTCTTTGAAGATTTTCAAGAATGACCCATATGCAATACAACCTCGATTATCCAAATGTCAGGGGAGACATTGAATAATTTCATATAATCGACATTTTGAATAATGAGGAAATGTTCAGTGCAATTAATAGATGTCAGGGGACATGGCCATCTTTCAGATGTCAAGGAATTTTCAGAAAATTTAGATTTTGATAGCCAAGTTCTTAATGTATGTGCTACTGACGGACTGAAATGGAGAACACCTGAAACGTGCGGATATATTCCTTAATAGCTCTTTCTGTGGAATCAGCCAGAGTTCTATTTACTGTGGTATTGGCATTGAGGGTCAAATTGTCACAAGCATTTAGCTTAATGTTGCAGTAACTCTGCTATTAAGAGTTAGGTTCCAGGAACACTGTGTTAAATCAATATTGGAATTGTCTGAAGTAAAATGTTACCTAGAAGCGCATCAATGTCAACTTTGGAATATGGTTTTAAGAAAAAAGTAATCCCATAAAATCATGAAAGTAAATAAAGTTAAAGGGAGAAGACTCCTGGAGGTAATGAAAGAAGAGAGAAATCCAGTTTCTTTTGTGTGAATGTGGAAATACCCAGGGGAGCATCAATTTGTGTCAGAATTACTGTCTTTAAACTTGGAGCTGGTCAGTCAAAGATAATCCAAAGCCAAAATTCCTGCTTTCTGACTCCTGTTCATCTCTGTGCAGCCAACAGAAGGTGCTGCGGTGGGAGGCACTAATTTCCTTCCTCCCCAGATGGCTGCACAGGAGCACCCAGGGATGCATATGGCTCTGCTGACTCCCTGGGCAGGGAGCACTTATTGCCTGTCCTCAGGTTTGCACCACCGCTGCCTCTTCCGAGTTTGTCTTTAACAGCTCCAGCATGGGCTTGCTGGCATCTCCACTGCCGATAAGCAGCAGAAGCAGAATGATGGCAATCACAACAGATAGTGTGCTGGAGGGGTGTTTGGGATTCTGTCCTGAATCAAAATACTAATGTTTGTAGGAAGCCGAAACCGGTGCATCAATTTATTTCGGCACAGAGATGAGCAATCGCTCGTTTCCTAGGAAACATAGGGATGTGCATATGCAGCTCTGAATGTGCGCCCTAATGTTTTCCTTCATGGTGATAGAGTAGAAAGTTTGTCTGATGAGATCTATTATGCTTAAAGCAGAAGGGGAAAATAAATTTGGAAAGTTGCACTATTTAAAAAGAAGATAGCATCAATACTGCCCAAGTCATAAGGAAAAGGCAGAAATAATTCAAGAAAATAAAGGAAGTGTCCTTTCTGTCTATTTAATCTAGGAATCTGGAGGGGTTTATAGTTGCAGAGCCATCTGCTAAGTTTCATTTATTGTGCAACTTTACTGCATCACCATCATCTGCTCATTAATCTGCCTTTTTTAGGCCTACTTCAGAAATTCTGAACCTCTGAGCATCTGTCAAATAGCTGCCACTGTTTTTGAAACAGTAGTATGGCGTAGTCTAAAGGTTTTTATAGTAAGTCATTTTGTGTGGTGTCAATATTACTCCGTGAAAGCTTAGCCATTCATAAGATGCTCACATCAAGCTTGTCAGTAAACCACTGCCACCACACCCTAAGCCTTTTGTATTTCGCCCTAGAAGAGTAAATAAAACACAATTTGTGGTAGTGTGCACTGTGTCTCAAGATGTGGCTTGGACTGTGTGGCAGCATTTGGTACTCCTCTGATCAGAGCAGCGCACATGGGTGGCGATTGCCAAAAGGGACTCAGGATTTTGAGCACGGATCACTGGCCCCAGCAGGAGTCTTACCATTGACTCAAACGACTGAGACTTGGACCAAGGTCAATGACTTTTGGATGCTGGATTTGGCTTTAATATGGTGTTTCAGACCTGGCCATTCTGCTGTGACCTGCACACATATTGCTGAGAGGAGCACAGGGAAAATAAAAGCCATTAATATTCAACTTCTGAATCAATGCATAGAATTCCTCAAATCCAGTACCATATCCTTCAGAGGTGGTCAAATGACTCATTCTTCATGCTCATTGTTAGCAGCAAGAGAAAAAAGGACTGATCTACCTGAAATGCAGAGCCCTGACATCTGTGTCTGGGTGCATCTCAGACTAATCCATACCTTTCCCTTTTGTGAGTTATTCTAGCAGCAGGCGATCTGATGTGTTACCTGAAAATGCACTTGGAATTCAAATTCTTGCTTTCTGGCCCCATTGGAGGTGAGGCAATCCATGAAGCCCCAGGAGCCAAATGAGCAGCCGCTGCCTTTGTGAGTAAATGCTGCTGGAAATAGGTATTAGCAGGTCTGAGAGACTCGAGTCCTCTCCTGCCAGATGGCTGCCAGGATGTCACTACCCTGTGTGAAGCTTATGGATGCCTTTGTCATTCCTGCCCCGAGGTTCCCTGATGTGTTTTTTTAGGCATTGATTTCATTTTGCCTGCTTTAGGTAAATCTCGGTAGCAGTGGATGTTTCGACTCAAGAATTGTTTTCTTTAGGGACTAATCATTCTGCCTTGATCTGCGCTCCTAAATTTAGAGGTTAATCTCTGCAGGCTTCTTCTGGGGAAGGCTGAAGCTTCCATTCTGAAACCTCCTGTGAAAGGACTAACCCTAGGCATTTTGAATCACACTCCGAGTCTTTCTCTCTTGATTATGTATGGGACTAAAGAGACTGTATTTCTAATTTAGGCAGTTACAGATGAGGTACCACAAGATGGATGAGGTGATCTAATAGCCTGCTGATACTTCCTGGCCATGTGTTCCTGCTGTTTCTCTTGCTTCAGCTTGGGTGCTGGCACTGAAACAGCAGGAAACTATCCCAGCAAAACAAACGGAGCCAAGGCAACCTGAACCCTCTGACTTGGAGTGAAGGTGGAGACCAGGGCTGGTGGCAGAAAGAGGCTTGCCCTGTAGGGTGGGAACACTCACCTGTAACTGTGATCCTTGATAACCTTCTTCTGTCCTTTAACTGAGGGGCAAAGCTGTCAAATCCTGTTATTGCTGTACTTTCCTCAGCCCTTTTAACCACAGCAGCACTCACCGGTAGTGTTGCACTCCTTGCACTGCAGAGACCTCTAACTCTGTTCACCGATCAGGGGCCAAAAGGATTGTCCAGCAGTGCTCCTGAGATAGGAACAGGGATGCATCCCTCCTATGGAATTGCACTTGAGTTACTGAGAGAAATGAAAACTGTGTAATCACCCTTTTCTAGGAGCAGACTCCTGACCTCTGAGGTGTCTTTCAGTGTGGGATGTACAATCAGACGTGCTGTTTGTCTGAGAGGAGCGAAAAGAGTCTTGTCTATCAATGGATAACTTCTAATCACCTTGACAGTAGGTATTGCCATTTAAAATCCAGTCGTATTTCTCTAAAGTTCATAAAACCAAAGCCCTTTGGTAAAGTGAGTTCTAAGATATACTTCTTGTCTGATAAGTAGAAATTAGACCTCTGCAGCAAAAACAATAGAGCTCCTGTTCTTATCTGGCAGCTCCCTCCATTAACAATAATTAATGGTGGAATGGGTGGAAAATTAGCATTTTTCTTCTGATCAGAAAATCTATTATGTTGAATAGAAACCTGACTATTTTTTTCATTGAGGTGTTCTGACTTGTTAGTTTCCATATCTCTGAAGTGGCTGGTGAGGGCATTGAGACCTGAGCTACTCTCAAAGTCTGGAGTGGAGCCTCCAAGCAGTGCCATAGTGTTTTCCATGCCCATTTGTGATGAATGAATTGGATGAACAAACTATGAGGGGAAACACATTGGAGACAGGATGGTGAGTAATGAAATGACGGCATTGGCCTTGAAGTCTGAAATAAAAATTCTACATGGGGCCAGAAATCAGAAGTCTGAACTCTGCAATCAACATTTCAGACTTTGAAGTCAGTGATTTTTAGAGGTTATCTTCTCGTGTGACCAAATTAGCACACATTCATATGGCTCGGCAGGGAATGAATCGTGCTATGGATTACTTCTGGGCTGTGCAGTTGGATTTCGACAAATCCATCCAGTCCCATGCTGTGGAATGTGTGGACAAGGTTCAGGTTTGTGCGGATGGAAATGGAAACCTCTTGCTATATTGAGTTCAATTTGTTTTCACATGTGGTGTGTTGTCTATCTGGTATGTCTGTTTTATTTATAGCTATATAAATATAATTTTGAAAAAAGCTAGTTGGCGATTTTCACATCAATATTGTGTTTTCAACAGAAAATGGCTTATTAGTCAGCAGAGGCTGCTGGCAAAGCTTTATCGTTTGGATCTGAAAATATTTGGTTTTAATGAAACATTGGGAAATGAAGACTTGGAATTGTGGTTTTGTTTTTTTTTCCTGTAAAATCATGAAGAACTTGATGCATCTGTTAACAAATCGTTTTTTGTTAAAAACATTTTGAGGGAAAGTATATCACAGCTGGCTCAGACATTATGTATGCATTATGTATGTGTTATGTTTTGTCTGCCGAGACCATGGAAAAGAACTTCTTTGTGTGTAGTAAGGAAAACTAGACTTGCAAAGGGTAGAGTTTGTTGTTGTGTTTTTGTTTTTTTGTTGTCTAGGGATTAAAAAACCCGCCCTCGTAAATTTGCCAATATTTTCATTAGATCTGGCAGCTTTTCTGTGAAATGCTGAATTCCAAATGGTGTTCCCTGTTTGCTTAGAGAAAGCAGGGGGCCCACTTCACAGTGTTTGCTCTGAGGTTGGGGCACTGACAGGCAGGCATTTGTCCACATTTTTTTATTATCGACTAGAATAAGCAGTTTAATAACTAGGATTAAACCATCAGATCATGACAGAGCAACATTAGCTGCAGGAACCAAGTTGGAAAGGATTCCAGATGTGATTAGATGAATACCTGCCCTTTAGGGGAAATAGTTAAGTGGGCCTCTGTTTTTATTGGTAAGGTAAATGTTTTTTGGGCCATTCTAGGCAGGTATCCCAGGTTTGCATTTTCCCAAAGATGTTTCAAATCCCTACTGTCAGAGAATAGACTGTATTCTAGACCTGAGCCAAAATTGTCTCCCTGATGAAAATCAGTGATTTTGCCAGAACACACAAGATTCTGCTATTGCCTTGAATAATTTACATTTTTGTTACAAATGCAAAAGAGTGTTTATGGCATGCCAGTAAATGAATATTTCCTTAGGGGAAGGAGGGAGTGGGAAATGGGGAAAGTTGTGATCAGAAACCTCTGCTGAAGGGGAGAGTTCCCCCTCCCACTGAAATAACAAAACCTTACTGGTTTCAGCGGGATCAAAAATGATAATGAAGTTATACCTTCCCTTATCCAATATAAGAAAAGAGATGTTTAAGTTAATGTTTTTCATGACTGAGTTTGTGATGTGTTCACATACACATATTTACTCAGGGCTATGAGAGGCTTTTAAAAATCATATGCAGGAAAGCGATTTCTGGATTGAGAAAAATACCTGTTTAAAGATCAAAATAATGTAAAAACCTTCTTGGACTACAGGAGTTCCTTTTGTTAGGAGCTGGCAAATTCTGTCTTGCTGCATCAGGATCAGTGCTGAGAATGAATTTTTCTCCACTATTAACCACTTTGGGCCACCTTTGCACAAATATCAAGGTGCCAAACTAACAGTGTAAATCTGACCCTGGAGCACTACAATACACTTACCCCAAATACCACATTGCAATACTGTTCCAGTCTGTGTGATAGGAGACGTAACGCACAAAAAGACCTCACAAATCTATCTGTAAACAGCTCTCCTGTCTGCCTAGTCAATGAACACGAAAAATGAACTAGACTTAGGGCGCCAAGTTAATATTGTTGAAGAAATAAAATATCAAGGTAGAGTATAGGATCATCTTAAAACCTCTCTTCCCTGTTCAGTCTTGAGCACTCAGGGTAATAGTGCAAATGTGTTTAAATATCTATGGCAGAACACAAATATAAAGATTTGAGGGAGTAATTCTAAAGGTGATTCTTCTGTCCAGGTAAGTTTAAATAAATCTTCTAGAAACTATCAAAACTGACAATCTGCACTTTTTATGTATTTGCTCTACCCCGTTTGATTTAAAGGTTGTGTTGGTGTAACAGCGTAAGGGACCTGGAGGATTATATAGAGGACAAAGAATAGCAAAAGCTGTAATAGTTTCAGTCTCACCCTGGTTCAGTGAATATCCTTTTCTGCTTGCACTTGGAGAAGCTCTCAGACTTCACAATATGGGACTGTAAGAAGATGTTCTTCCCTAAGGGAAGTGCATAGTCCTGAAAGAGTCAAAGGAATAAATGCTGCAAAATATTCGGGTTTACAAGTTTTTCTTAATAGGTCTGGCCAACACTAAAGTTTGTCTTTATTTTTTGCAAGTTCTGTGTTAATCTGTTGGCCTGGCCCAAAGCTTACTGAAGACTGTCTTTGTATGAACCTTGATGGACTTTTGATTAGTGCTCTTAGGGAATTCTTTTTGGCTTCTGATGTTGACAAATTTGTGTGGTTGATGTGAAATTAACCTAAGCCGCAGAAAGCACTTTATTTCCATCACCTGCAAGAGAAATAAGTGACACTTTTTGAACTTCTCGACCTTAGTTTCTGAAATCCTTCACTGCTACACAGCTGAGTGTCTGGCTGTTGTTTCTAAAATACTCCTCTAGTGCAACACACAAAGTAAGATTAGTTGAGTTCGGGAGGGGTTTGCTCACTGGAGATCACAAAAAGACCCCCTGGGCATGGGTCAGAAGGAGAGGGCAGTCGTGGCTGCAATAGTTGTTCAGTGAAATACAAAGAAAACAAGGTAGCAATGTTCACCTTGACTGACTCCCAAAATGTCCATGGGGGAAAGCCAGTGGGGCTTTCCCTGAGAAATCCCCTCTGTGGTTTGGGAAAAAATGTACCTCTTGCTGCCACAAGTTCTCTGAGAGCCTTTCAACAATATCCTGTGTATTTCGGAGCTAGACCAAGTTCGGGTAAAAACTGAGGGGTCACCACAGGCTGCAAGAAGTTATTTTTACAGGGGGAGAGGTCGGTGACTTAAGGTTGAAAGAATTGCTGCAGAGCAAAACAAAATGTCTCAAAGGCAGGTCTGACAGTCTCCTGCTTGGACCTCATAGAGGGGTTTCTGTTGCCGATGAAGGGCAGCCTTGTCTGAAGGCCCAAACGTGAAATGAGCTTTGGAAGAAGTGCCACAAGCTGCAGATATTTAATTTGTAATTTGCTTTTTTTTCCCTACTTGTTCTGCACTAAAGTATTTCAGTCTTCTCCTGAGTGCCCCCAGACCTCGCAAAAAACTGAGTGGCTCTGATAAAAAGTGAGATCATGACAGTAATGAGGTAATCCTTTTTCTCTTGTCTTTCTCTGTATTTCTGGTGCTTCCAAAACAAATATTTAGGTTAAAAAAACAAACAAAAAAACCCCATCCCAGGTCCGGCGAAGTAGTCTTTCATATTTTTGTTACTGCTTTGGTAACAATTTTCTCCACACCTGTGGCTTTAATGAGGCTTGAGAAAAATGCAGGAAAACATCAGCGTGCCTCTCAGTCTGAAGAAAAACATTTGGTTCGTTCAGGTTAGTCTGGAGCCTCTTGCAGTTGATGAACCCTTCCAGTGGGCTTTGGATCAGGCCTTGAGTTTCTTAGTTCTTTTGGCTGGTGCAAAGAAAGGGAGTACAAATGCACGTGGGTGTTTCAGGTTGACTTTCAGAGGAGTTTTTGCAAAACCAACGTACATTAGACCCTTTCCAAAGAGGATGCACTTTTCACAGCAGGAGAAGCTGTGAAGGAAAGGCAGAAGGGAAAATCCAAGTGCAGGAGTGTCTTTGACCTCTTTTGCTGCTCTGTAGCCCCTCTCCCTTTGCCCCCTGACACTCCAAACTTCCCGGGGTGATGGATGGCTGAGAGCAAGAGGGGTTTTAGCATGGCTGATGTGATACTTTTGCCTGGGAAGTTGCTCGACAGCAGGAGAAGTCAGACTGATAAAGATGTTAAAAAAATAGACCAAAACCTTCAAACATGAAAATGTCAACTTTTTGGTTAATTGAAGTTGTTCACCTCTTCTTTTATTTTTGACTGTACCTTGTTTGGATGTTTGGAAAAAATGAACCATCAGCCTTTTTCTCCTTGTATGCCCTGAATTTATATTATATAAGCAGCTGCTTGCAATACTTTATAAAGACAAATCAGTCAACCTGTGGCAATTTTAAAAACAAAAGTTAAAAAGGCATTCCCTTTTTTAATGGATTTGTCCTTAAAGCCTTCAGTATGATTTTTTCCCTCCAACTGGGATTGATATGGATGTTTTTGTCTCGAAACAGAGCTCCAACTACCAAATTGTTGAACAGATTTCTCCATTGAAAATGCCACTGTCACTTGAAAATGCCATGTGTACAATGCAGCTGTCTGACTTCTCAGGATTACAAAGAAGCAAGACCACGTGAAACCTATAAACAAGCTTGTAACTCAATGTGTAAAATTTCAATGTTTATTTCAAATGTTTTGAGACTCTCCTTTGCTGTAAAGTAGTGTTTGCTTGCAAAATCTCCCACCCTTCAAGTGATCATATTGAATTTTGTAGCTTTTGTCATCACTTCTGTTCACACACTCTTCCACAAGTCTGAATAATGCAGTATGTTTTCATTATCAAACTCGTTCCTGCTTTTTAGTATTTAATCTACATTTTTTCCCTCCCCTACAACACTGTTACATTTTTGAAATTTTTCACCTCTTTTTAGTGCTTCCTTGCAAGTTTTTTTTTGGTTTTGCTTTTAATTGTTCACTCCTCAGATGTGGCCTTTTGAGTTTCCCATTCTGAACTGCCACTGAGATTTGCTTTTAGCACATTCTTGTTATCATTGAAACAATCGTTCATGGCTAATTCAGCAAAGGGGAGGAAGTGACCGGCTGCTGTTGGTGTTGATGAATATGATGACTATATCAGTTTGTCATCTGGCATAGCCATTGTCCCCTTCTTCAGCTGGTGTTCATTTCAGCTTGTGATCTTACAGAAGTATCAGTATGTGATGTTTTTATTCAGGTTTGACCAGAGGAGATCTTGCAATAGAAAAAAAAAATCGTCTTTTTTTCAGCTCTGTGTGTATTGCAACAGCAGCTTGTGATATTGTGATGAAAATTCTGTAGTCCAAACAGATTTGGTTTAGATCAATGGTTGCATAGCAAATCTCCAAGGAATATTTATGAACAGATGACACCCTTACCAGAACCAGATTGGCACATAGGAAGGCCTTTTGCTCCTGGAGGTGCTGTTTTTATAGAGTGAGATGTAGATACGTTTAACGTTCATATCCTCTGGTCAGGACCTGATGGATTTCAGGGGATTTGAGCCTTGGTCACTGCATTTCCCAAAGAACATAACACGGTACCTGCATCCTCCTTTTTAAACTGGAGTTGACCTTTGAGCTTCAACTGAAGTGGTGTTGAGAGGATTGCCTCTCAATAGAGGCAGCTGCTATGTTGCAAACCAGAGCTGGCTGCCCTTTTTAGTAATCTTGGCAATTTAGCCCAGTGCTTTCAGAAAGAAAGTGCAAAAGATAGCACAAGAGCTGATCAGCATGGATTTGTTATCATTAATAGATTTTTTTTTCCCTTTCATTTAGGTCTTAAATGCACTTGCTGGAAGAGAGAAGTTGGAAAACTGCAGCCCTGCCTTTGCTGTTTGAATTTTCCAATTTTTGCTGCTGGCGAGACAGACCAGGACCTTGCTCCAAGATGAGCTGTGTTAACTCTGGAAAGGAATGCTTGCCTTTTTTTGGTAAGTTCAACTTATCCCTAGCTTAGTAATGGCCCTGTGGATGCAGTGGAGAAGCAGAGAATAATTATTGCAGTGCAAGATGATATGATGCTGCAGGGGATCTTCGTGGGCCTTACAGTCGAATTTGAGCATTATGTAAGTGTGTTTCCAGGCTCTGTGTGACCAAAGGAGTTTGGTGGAGGATCAATGCCAATTCGAAGTGTCACTTTGTGCTTAGCTATTATGTTAAGCTCGGTACCTGTTGGCGTATAAAACAGAGTCCTCTACATAACTCATGGAGTTTCACACCCTGCCCAGAACGCAAGACCTCAAGGATGTATAAAGTGAAGCTTTTCAGTGTGTTTGGCTCAGCCACACCTACTTTAGGAGATAATCTCCAGGAAGCAATTCATTCATCAGCAAATTTATCTGCTGTACTTGTCTGTGCCCTTTTGGTGCTGCCTGTAGTGGGAAGGCTGTAGGATGACCACTGATACTCACCTGACTTTGTTGCACCAATGAGAACCAGAAAGGGCACTCTGAGCATGTTGAGCCATGCATTACTTCATTTTCTTCTTGCATAAGTTGAAAACTGGCTTTTGCTTTGATCAGAATTCCAGGGCAGGAACAAAATAAACAAAGTTGGACTTGTGTGGGGCTTTCTTTGTAAATCTACGTAGGTGCGGAGAACATTAATTGCTCATTAAAAAAATGTTTTCCCTCACAGCAGGAATCAATTTTTTTTTTACTAATGGCTTCTCTGCTTTCAAATGGTGAGTAAAAAAAGAATTTATAGAAGGACAGAGATGTGGCATCACTGAAAGATCTGTAATATCCCAGCAGGGTGCATCATTGGTAACTGTTTCCTCTCACAGTCCTTACAGAGTCATAAAATTGTTTAGGTTGGAAAAACCCATTAAGATTGAGTCCAACTGTTAACACAGCACTGCCAAGTCCACCACTAAACCATGTCTCTAAGTGCCACATCTACAAGTCTTTTAAATACAACATGGATAGTGACTCAACCACTTCTCTGGGAAGACTATTTCAGTGCTGGGCGACCCTTCCAATGAACAAATTTTTCCTAATACCATTCTAAACTAAAAGTGGAGAGATTTGGATTAGGTATTAGAAAGAAGTTCTTCACCCAGAGTGTAGTGAGGGACTGGTTGCCCAGAGAAGTTGTGGAGGCCATTTCCTCTTGTTCTATTGCTTGTTACTTGGTACAAGAGACCAACACCCATTTCACTACAACGTCCTGTCAGATAGTTGTAGAGAGCAGTAAGGTCTTCCCTGAACCTCCTTTGCTCCAGACAAAACACCCCCCAGCTCCCTAAGCTGCTCCTCATTAGACTTGTGCTCCAGCCCCTTCAGCCCTTCTCTGGACACACATTGAGAGTGCTCCTTCTGTCCCATGTACCAAGCAAAATACAGTGGAGATTCTTTCTAGACCATGCTTTTCTGCAGCAGAAGAGAAGAAAGGTTCATGGTTTGAGGCTGGTCCTAATCCAGGTTAGAGCCCTTGGAGAAGCAGGGTGAGGGAACAGAGATGCGATTTCTGACTGCTATCAAAGGGTCTCTGCTTGTGTCAGAGCCTCCCCAGTCTTAGGAAGGTGTAAAAATGTATAAAAATGTTATAAAAAAAATACTCAACCATTTCTTCATGAAGCTAAGGAAAAGTAGGAGACTGCTGGGCTGTGCAATATATCTCAATGAAAAGGTAAACTCAAATCAGATTCCAGAAGAGGAAGATTGCAGAGCCCACGTGGTTCCTACTTATATTGTGTTGAGCACTGGTAGCTCTTCTCTGACCTTATCCACCTCCACAGTCTTTCAAAACAAATTAAACATGGAACAGTGACCACAAAGTTGAGAGTTTATGTGGTCAAAAGCTTATCATAGGGTGTATTGGAAGGTGAATTTATTAGCCTGTCAGGTATTTTGATGCCCAACCATATAGAGTAACTGCTCTTGTGTACTGCCAATTGTCTTTAGTGCTGTAAATGTGAGGAAATTGATAGCAAATATCCATGAGGTCAGAGCATGCATATAGGCAGGTTTGCAGCTTCCCTCATCTAGTGGTAATTCATATAGTTTTATACCAAAATATCAAATAGATTCCTCCCAGCTAAAAGATGCAGATAGAAATGAAAGACTTCTAATTCTTCAGCTTTCAGCAAAGTTGAGTAATTATAGTGTAAACAGGTGAAATACCAGATGTGACTTCACTTTTTGTTTATAATTCTAAAGAGTTTATACACTTTCAAGAAAGATTTACATGAAGAACATAGATAAGTAAATAAATGGAGAGAGTATATGATTAATGCTTTTAAAATAGTAAATGCTTCCCATTTGTAACATTCTTGAAATAGATTGGCCATGTAGGCCTTGTTTTTCTTCCTGCCTTACAAGGCTGTCTGTCTTTTGTTTATTTACTGTACAAATTTAAGTTCAATGCCTCCTTTTCTGTTTAATCCACAGGAGAATTTTGGTCATTGGCAAGATCATTAAACTGCATTAATATACGTTTAATTAAATCTTTATAACAAAATTTATATGATAGATTAGTGCATGTGTAATTAAAAGGAATTAACAAGTTGAATAATGACAAAGCAGGAGAATGAAATCGCTTGTGAGTCAGATCAAATGTAATGTTAAGAAAAGGACCCACACATGCAGCTTCACTATTTGCAAGATCTTGCAGGCACAATTGGCATTGCAACAGATCCATTCCATGAGGGTCCATGTTTACTACTGCTCAATGTTGTCTGCTTACTACTGTCATCTTCTGTGGCTGCTCCTCTTGTACTGTGTCCAGAGAGGTGGAAAAAAAGGTTATTTCTGCCTTTCAGGGTTGCTGCAGATCATGGTCCTGACAGAGGTGCAGTGCCTGTAAGGAGCTGGTAGCAAGGCAGGCTCAGCAGTCTGAACAACCAAAAGGATTTCATCTTGTGACTGTTTCAAGCAAGGCAGTGGAAATGGGTCAGTTGTGTTGAGCAAACTGAAAGTGTTTAAATGAGAGTAAATGAAGTGGCTGAAAACCATTTGATACACAGTAAGTAGTCAAATGAAGTTTGAAGGAAGAGATTCTTGCAGTTTTAAGTTAGATGGGGCTTTTTCAGAATGGCTGTATCAGGATAAAATGTTTAATGTAAAACTTTTGGGTGATTTGAAATATGTAAATGCAAGCTTGGTTACAGACTGGCTGACAGGTCAATACTCCAGTGATCTCACTCCAAAATGAAAAGTCTCAAGAATTTGAATATCAGTTTAATGCCCCTAGTGAGCTGCTTCCAGTTGTTTGGAATTACGTTTTTACTATAAAATGGTCAATTAAAAGGAGTAGTTCAGGAAGAAGAGGCTTGGGTTTGTATTAATCCTATTTTAATAAATCCAGAACAGCACTGGTCTCAAATTCACTCAGACAAACAAGATTAGGAATATCCTCAAACAGAAATTAAGTACATGTTAGAAATGAGTGAAGATTTACTTTATATATCTCTAACTAGGAGCATCCTGCACTAAGCATGGGTCAGCAGAGGCTTTTATTCACTTACTTCCACTGTACCATTCTTGATTATTTTTTTTTAAACTAATTTTTTTAAAAGGCAAAGTAATGTTATAATTGCTATTGGCACTGCAGTGCGATCTCTGTCCTGTGCTTGCCTCTGCCAAGAGGTAATTTTGTGTCTGGGAAGTTCATGATTTTACTATATGCCTCGGTTTTCTTCACTTATAAAGGAGATGATGATATTGAAATGTGTTGGTAGCAAAGGACAGGGAAGCTCAGCATAGAAGGCGGCTACTCTGCAACAGACAGCTTTAGTACCAGTTCAAATGCTGCATCTGAACGACTTAATATTACAGAGATTATTATGTCAGAAAATGTCACGCATAGTGAAATTAGGTGGGTTTGATTCCACGACTCAATTGCACTAAATTTGCATGGAGAAAGTGTTTTAAGACAGCGATGAACACGATTCAGAGCGCTGATCTGCGTTCAGGTGAGAATGTTTCAATCCGACACAAAATGGTTCTACTCCAGTCTTCCTGTGACTACTCTTGCCCAAATCCTTCAGCATTCAGATGCAAAACCTTAGAACTAAACCCTCCCAGATCTCACTGGTTATTATTTCACTCTTGCATATATTCCCCCCACAAAGTTCATTGTGAGTGAGTCTTGGATTCATCTTACTAGGGAAAGATGCAAGTCATAAAGCCGAGATTAAGGGGCTTGAAATGTTTTTTTTTTAGAGCTGTGCTGCATTTGGCAATTTTTGTTCCTTTGGGGTTGACAGAATTTCTTTGGCAGTTAAGTTTTCACTCCCTGAGTTTTGCTCTGAGATTCAGGTTCAAATAAATCTGAAATATGGAGCAGAGTTCAGTCCAAGTGAGTGAGTTTCCCATGGTTTCTGTCTGAAACAATAAATCCTGCCTTGGAGAGAGAAGGGCAAACCTCCACCTTGGTTCATCCAGAAGATTTGCAGATGCTTTTATGAACCTGGGTTTAATTTAGGGTTTGCAAGAAAGCCCTTTCCTATGTCATCAACCCCTGTTTCAACTCCAGGATATAACCCTGCCTGTGTCAGAGTTAACAGGAGTTTTTCTACTCCCATTTGTAGCAAAGGCAGGATTTCCCACCCTGAAGATCTGCCTGTTTCTGTTTATTGCCATTACAGGCCAAATACTGAGTTAGTAAGTACACTTAGTGAAACACCTATTGATTTCAAAGCTGAATTTCAAAACCTCAGGATTCCATACTATTCCTCTTAACTCTATTAAAATTGGAAACCTCTTAGCTATCAAATGTACTAATGACCCAGCAGGTGACAAACTTCAGTTGAGGAAGTGTAGCTCACTGAGGGCATACCCATTCCTGGATCTTTTTTCTGCATTTTTAATGAAGACGCTTTGGCTGCCTTGGAAACTCCACATGCCCACTTCCCCAGAACTTGTTTTACCCTGTAAACACACACCACACGGTATACTTCCCGATTTTACAAAAAAAGTGTTGATCTGCTCTTCAACCTGCAGCCTTCTGTACCGTGTAAACTGGAGCAAAAAACGTCTGTCTAATCGATCCTTATTTAATAAGCAGTGTTACCAATGCCTTTGAGACAGCTGTACACTCTATAACATGGGGACATCAGGACATTTGCTGGCTTGTGTTAATTGGCATGGCAACATTGCTTTTTGGCCTGGCACACCAGATCGAAAATTGAATTTACAAAATCAAACTGTAGTTATCTACATTCCTTGATGTCCTCCCAGGTGAGCTACTGGGCTTCATGCTAATAACTTCTAAAGCAAGCAAACTTTAGCTAATTATGTGCTAGTTTATTCTCCCTTGCTAAATTTTGGCAGGTTGCTTCTGTAAATTATGAAAAATAAATGTGAAATATGCAGATGTCTTTTGTTTGAAGCAGCTGTTTGGTCCGCCTTGCCAGAATCTAATCAGCTGTTTCCCTGGAGTTTTGTTTGGGTTTTTTTTTCCTCCCCCCACCCCCAATATTGTCCAGGAGCTTCATGAAAACACAAAGGGTTGGGGGAGTGTAGAACAATAGGATGTGGCTTTATTTTCCAGCTACCAGGCTTCAAGGTAACTCGAGGCAGATTTTTGGGCTCTTGCCTTCCCCGGTTAAAGCCACAGCAGATGCTGGCAGAGGGCCCATAAGGCACAATATTGTCTGGGGGCAGGCAGAATTTGAATGCAACCTTGCCTGTCACTGGGGGTGTGGTGGCAAGTTGGGAAGGAGCCAGGGAAAGCTGGCTTTGAAGTCCTGATGGTGCTGTGTGGCCAAGGCTAGCAAACCTGTGTGCCTCCCCCACACAGGGAGCCCCACAGATGGGGGAGCTAAAGATCTCCAGGAGCATGGTGCAGCTGTGTTAAAGACAAGGTGGGTGGCAGCATCTGTTTCCTTCCTTGTTGCCCCAAATTACCCCTCTCTGCATCCTGTTGCCTACAGCCTGGCATGGAAGGAGGATGAATTGGCTGGTGTTGCACCCTGGACTAGGTGGAGACTGGCAGGGGGGTCCTAGTGCTCTGTTGGCACCTCATCCAGCCCCACCCTGCAGCACAGGGTCTGAATCTGCCCTTCGGGGTACTGACTTCTTGGTGTAGTCTCCTGATTATGAGAGTTTCTGGAAGTGAAGTCCTCTCCAGAGGAGTCTGATCCACACTGCACCTCACATTTTGCTCCTGGCCTGCTGTGCCGTATGGGCTTCCAAAAGCACAGCTGTGCTGACGTAGCAGCTGTGCCTCCCGTGTTATGGCACTGCACCCTCCCAAGAAGCATTTCTGCCTCAACAGTAGCATTTACTACAGTTAGATACCAACAGAAGTGAAGTAAAGGGTCCAGATGAAGATCCTTCAAACCTCGAGGATCATCCTCCCTGCTATTACAGCTCCAGCAGGCTCATCAGAAGTTCAGTATAAGAGTAGTAATTATTTTTTTTAGTACCGTGCTGAACACCTGCTTTGCATTTTCTGTTTAAGGCTTTCACAGAATTTGACTGTGCGTGAATTTAAACTTCCAGCACTCCTACAGGTTAAGTATCAATATCCCCACTTTGCTTACAGGAAAACAGACACAGGAATAGCAAAGTGATTTTTTTCCCAAAAGGAGAAAAGGTGAGAAAAGGTGTTTAAAAAACTTTGCTAGGGGACTGCCATCCTGATGTTGTTAGTCCATGTCACAGCCTCCTACTGGATGTATTTTTTCAGCTACTGCCAGGGTTCCTCTAGTGGGTCAGCAGAGAGGCAGCACAATGTTGGGATTCAGCTCTTTGTGTTCAGAGCACTTCATGTTTGTGCAGATCTGCTGATCATTTCCAAAATCTGTGCTTTTACTTTAGATTCTTGAAACTGAATGGCTTCCTGAATTGATAACAACTGAGCATCTCTAGGAGCCAAGAGGTACAGAGCAGTAGGCAACTTCTGAGTGATAAGTACTTCAGTACTATGGTACTACTTATTTTTTATCATGGCTGAAGCATAAATCGAGAGTCTGTTGTGATAGGTGCTTTGGAAGCAATTAAAATGAACAGTCCTTTCCCCAGGGACAGAGGTCTTGAAATTGTGGCAAGATGCTCTTTACTTGTAAATAGATTGCTGGAGGGAAGGATAATTCAGCAGTCTAAGACTGCTAGGGAATTTTTTTACAGTAAAACTGAAGGGGGAGGAAAAAAGCGTTGCCAATTCTTTTAGCTTCTTTACATTTATGGTTGAAAGAATCCGGATTTGGTCCTTAAAAAAGCATTTGTTTAATCTAACTGTATCGTCAAAGAGTATTAATTTTTTTTTTTTAAAAAGGAATCCTCATAAGGCAGGATGAATATATAGTCGTTTGATTATTCAAAAAAAATTGTACAAATCAAAATAAATTTGCCTGAGCTATTTAAAATAATTAACCTTTGACAAACCTCCCTCTCTGGTAATGGAATAGTAACTATATGAATAAAAGATAAGTCGTGACATTCAATGAATTACAATATTCATCCCATAAATTACAGGATAAGATAGCAGTATAATCTACATTTTTATAACTGTAAAACGTCCTGAACAGTAGCCCCTGTACTCTTCAGGTTAATTTTTTTTTTCTGTTTCTTTGAAGTATGCAATGCCTCTTGTACGAAAAGCTTCCCAAGTGATGTGAAGTTTCAGCAGTGTTCACAAAGGCTGTGACCCAGGCCTGCCTTCCCTGCTCTGAAACGGAGTCCGAGCCTTAACGAGAAATCCGTGCTACAAAGGGATTCTCCTGTACGGTAACAGTAAGTGCAAATTATGATCCTGGGAGTCTCCTGATATATAACCAAGTACAATGCCAATAAACCAGGGGTGTAAACCACATGAGCATATGGACAAAATATGGTCTGAATGGCATGATTATGTTTTTCAGGCCATAATGAATTCATCCCAAGGTGCAACTGTACATCTGTTGTTATAGTGTTCATGATAGCAAACACTACAGTTAAGGTTGCAGTTTGACTCAAATTATAGCCACCTGTTTCCATTCACTAACAACTTTCTTAAAAATTATTCCTTCTGGACTGATTCACATCCGTTCTAAACTGGTCATTCATTTATATATTTAGTTGGGAGAAAATATGTTGGATTTATAGAATAGGCAGGCTGAAAGACACTCCCTTCCCTCCTATCCCACTCCCCCCCCCCTCACCTCTGACCCCTCTTATTCTCACCAAAGCATTTCCTTAAAAATAAATTAAACCCTGTTGCTTTTAAGGGACTGATCCAACTGACATTGATTTTTTTGGTGAATACTGTATTGGGCTTTCTGTGACTCACTTTGTGGCTGCTGGCACGGAGTTAATACTGTGTAGAAACAGATCCGATTACTGCATAGGAAGCTTTAGGTGCTTAGGAGTTATGAGTCTTGTCAAGACTAGTTTTCTACTATCTCTTCTCATTGTGTAGTCAGTAAGTGTTGCTTACATGACATCCCATCTTTCTTTAGCTGGGGTAAATCCAAACCACTGTCTTTACAGACTGGAGAGAATGGATAGGATGTTTGATTCTTGACAATTGATACTAAGGAAGATAAATTTCTTTAAAGAAAGTTTGCCACTCCTCTGGGGGCGGGGGATGAGATACCAAAGAGACTAATAGCTATTATCAAAACCTTAAAAATGGCAAAAGAGGAGAATCTCATTTTGGGTCTCTTTCAGTGTCTGGCTTAAAAAATTCTAATGTACAGGTCAACTTAGCAAGTATTTTCCAGGTGAAGGTATATAAGTGTTAGTATACAAGTGTTAAAGGAGGGCCTGCTACACATCCTTAAACAGAAATGTACATCAGTGATACACACAACATTATGAAGTGCAAATGGTCCTGAATGTGATAGATTCCCAGCAAAAAAAAAAAAAAAAAAGTTTATGAAGCAACATCATTTCTTAGCAAGAGTCCATAGTGCATCTGTTATTGAATGTTCTCTGTTGTGCTTTCACCTGAGGGGAGTAAACACATGACCGTGATTTCGGGCTTAGTTTTGATAAGGCAGTACAGGGAGTGTTGGGCTGTTTGGTGAACCATTGTGTAGGGTTTCACTGCAAGGCCCCTCCTGACAGCTGTGCAAGTGCAGGAGGGAGATTACACGGTTCTTCTTGAAAAGCTAACTCGCCAAGTCATGGTCAGCTCCCTTTGAGGGGCAAATGCTGATCCCAGCTTGGAGCCTGAAAGGCTGAGTTAGACTCCAGGTTAATCCACAAGGGTTGGTAAGAAAAAAAAATCCTTCCCCTGAGACTTCAGGGCTTTATTGCTCCATTCCTCTGCCTGTGTGCTGCTTACTGCTACCCTGGAAATGAATGCAAAGTACATCAGGGTGCACAAAAGTCACAAGAGAGAGTTTCTCTGTCCCTTTCACTTCTGTTATGTAAGTGGTCTCACTCACAAGGGACAGGGCAGTTCTCCAGTGCACACAGAGTGCTTCTTGCTTCAAGTAATAACATTGTTCAGCTTTTATAGACATAGAATCCAAAACACAGCATACAAAGTATACTCATGCCCTTATGCTTTCTCAGTAAAGGGGAAGCTGAGAGGAGACTTGCAGCAAGGCAAGGGCACACTCAGGATTGGAACTGAGGTCCCAACCCTGTGCTAAACCCTGGGGCTCTCCTTCCTCTGTGTCCTGGCTCTGCTGCCTTCAAGGCTCTCCATGCCTGTGAAGGTGAGAGCATCAATGGGGTGTAATGAGACAGCTCTGCAAAACCTCTGCCAAGTGCACAAAAAGGATCCATTCGGCAAAGTGACTCCACTGTCACGCGTTCATTGTTAAAAGCAGGGACAGCAAGTTGTGGTAGAAATTGTTGGAAATGGTAGCAACAGACTGTTTTCTTTGGGGTTTCAAAAAAAAAAAAATGTCTAAAGTTGCTGCCTGAAATTAGGACTTGCACAGCCTTTTTGTTCATTTGCTCTGCTGTCAGCATGTTTTCTACCAAGCCCCTTTTCTCTTGGGTGGGACAGAGGAAGATGCTGGCAAGATGGGCAGATGGATGGCAAGCTGCCACTCAGCCTGGAGCTTGCAGTCCACATCTACCTAGACCCAGAGGGCTACATGTGGCACGATTTGAAGCCTAAAAGAGGAAATGAACTTTCAGTGACTCATTTCGAATAACTCTTTTCCTTACCTTTATTAAAAGGTGCCTTAGTTAAAGCTTGTACTATCACAATTATAAAGAGGCGTTGATATAATTATGTAGTAATTGCAGTAAATTATCAAGATGAAATCATTAAGGCAGCGTTTTCTATTATTGCTGCTTAAGGTAGATATCTTATTATAATAGATTTGGAAGAGAAGAAAAGAAGAACTCTCTTGCAGCTAAAAATAAAGGAAGATTGTGCTCTTCTGCTGCTTCTTACTGACACTGTCAAGAATAATGTGAGTGACATGGAACCAAAGCAAAGCGTGTTCTTCCCTGAGCTCTAACTGAGTAGCATTTTAGCTCATTTTATCAGGCTCTCAATCATGAAATGGCCTTTTATTTTTTGAACTTGCAGGGAGAGGAAACAACTTACTTCACAGCATAAGGGTATTTTTATGCTTATAAGTTAGCCATTTGCAGAGACAATGTTATTTACATAGATGAATTCATGGGGAAGAACATGAAATCGACCATTCTCTTTTTTCCTTGTGGAAAACTTGTGTGAATATTCTTGTTTTCTATTAGGGATGTAAGAGGAAATAAGGAGGAATATTGCTTCAGTCTGGTCCTCTCAACAGGCTTTTTACATGGGTGCAGGGTCCAGAAAATCCACTGGTGGCAATTATATATTTGGGTTCCAAGTTTTGGTGCACAGCAAAATATTAACAAAGATGTAACTTTTCTATTACTTCATTCTTGTTTATTCTTTTGTGTATATTTATCTATGTTTTCGAGACAAAACTTAGTAGTGTCTCACTCAGGGGATTGGTAATTGGATATAGAGCCTTTCACCTCTGGGTCAGCAGTTCAGATTTGTTACAGGTCAGTACTGCCTGGGAGCTGCTACCATGTGACAGCTGCTCCGTGGCCCTTTATGCAATGGGTTGGTGGTCTCAGTTCACTGCCTTGAGAGCAGGTGTCTTCAGCACAGATCAAACTTGAGGGCACCAGTGCAAACCCCATTGTTGGTAGAAAAGAAGAATCGCGCTTGGTTATATTGCTCACGGTTTGCATGGACTTAAAAAAAAGTCAAGAGAGCAAATAGACATGTCCAGATCCTCAGCTGATATAGCTTTGGCATAGATCCATTATGGGTAGCTGCAGTGATTATCACAAGCTGATTAAAACAGAGCTGTGAATGAACTGGTTTAGTGATCTTAAGGTTACTGATCCTACAGTAATATTTTAAATAGGTGAAGACCAAAATTATCAATCCAAGTATCTTAGAATTAAAACACATCTAAAACAAATTCAGGCATCCTGAAATTCAGAATAACACTAATTCTTCCACCCATTGATGCCCTGAGATAACCATACAATTATGGTTAATGGATTTTACTGTTTGTTGTCCCAAAGGAGATGAAATTGGATTTCAAAGATACATTAGTTTCCAACTTTTAACGACACTCTGGTTTTGACAGCTTTGCCTTTGCTTCTGCCTAAACTTCCAGAGCAACAAACCCAGGGCAGCAATTCTGAACTGCTGAGGTGTAGTGATGGAAGAAGTGAGATCTCCTACTAAGGAAGGTCCTAACACTAGGGAAGCATAAATGTCACACAATACTTTCTTAGAAAAAACTTTTACCAGTTGAGAAGTAGTTTAGTTATCTCTGATATAACACTGAAGTATTGTTTCAGAGGACCCTCAGTCTTGTCTGACAGTATCCAAGAGAAGGGTAAGAGAACAATTTGCTCTAGAAAAAAATATTTCTGTTATTCTGAGATTTTGCTCTAGTATTTCAAATCTGAGTTATTCTAGGACAAATTTCAACTGGGATGATAAAAAGGCACAGGGTGTCTTAATTTTGTCATAAGAAATGAACTTGAAGTGAAATATTTATAAATTCTTGCAAGTCATTCTGTGCTTTACAGAGCAAATGCTCTGTTTGTAGTGGGTACATCGTGGAAAGAAGTTGAACTTCTCTGAAATGCAGACTTCAGCCTTAATTACAGAGCAGTGACTAGCACTTCCATTGCTTCAGGCTTAAAAATGATGGAGACGGACGAGTAGCCTCTACTCAGTAATTGCACTTCTTCATAATGTATAACTTATGTTCTCTTTCTTTAAATTCACTATTCCCATGTCTGGTATAATTTAGGGAGCAGGCAAGTGCACTGGTTGTTGCTTTTCCTTACCTCAGAGTTGCCAAATGATGGGACAAAAAGGCAAGCAAGTAAAAAGAAGAGAGGGTTGAAATTACAGAATGAGTGGTGAAATGGCATTTTTGGTGGTCCAGTGTGTCCTGGATGATTTAGTCTTATTTTCTGTGGACCCTTAGTTGGTTGCAGATTTTGTAGAAGGACTAGAAGACTTGCTAGGTATCTTAAAGAAAAAAGTCAATTATCCCAGTGTTCTAATCCTGTTCAGTCTGGCATTCCTTCATGAACTTGTACCTGCTGTCATTCTTACCTTAGTAACTTTGCATGTTATTTGTTTCTCTAAGTGTGACCTTATCTACTGTTTAGGAATAGTTAGAGTGAGGATGATACAAATACATTTTGTATCAAAATATATTTGCTTCAAAAGGATCAGTTTCAGTATTTACAAAACTGAAGGTGGTGGGAATCAGCTGCAGATTAGTTCAGCCACTAGAAAAGGAGGCAAACATTGCTTGTGCAAATACTTCTGCTACAACTAAATTGAATAAACTAAGGCTTTGGAAGAAGGAAGGGTAAGAATTCCAGCTGCCTCCTTTCTTTCTAGCTGAAATTTGGAGGTACAAGGGAATAGCTGAGTGTACCTTATCCAGTCACCCAGAAAAAGACACCATTTGAATGCACTCTCTGAATAGAAGGCACAACGATAATAGCAACGTCACACAGCAGAATGGCTACTGCCAAATCACTTTAGCTTTTCTGCATGATCATCAGGGCCAGCAATCTGTTAACCAGCCCATTCTATAGTTTTTTGCTGTAGCAGTATGCTTTAATTTGAGAGTACTGTCCTAGCTAACAAGAAACAAACAGTTCTTGAGAGATGGTTTAAAGGGGGAAAAAAAAAAAAAGAATTAGCAAAAGAAAGCTCACAATCCAGAAGAGCCAAATATTGGAAGGTGAAGGGAAGATTAAGAAGAAATTGCCTGTTACAGAACTTCATTAAAGCCATTTATTAGCTTTATAATGCCTAACAGTCTGCTGGCTCCAGAATTTTTTCATATAGGGGGGCGGATAAGGGAGCGTTTCTCTTTCATTTGCATTCTTGATCCCTGCTGCTCTGTTTATGGCATTGATGCTATTCATACAGTCTTTGCAATATTAATTTTTAATTTATGATGCTCATTAGGACACCCTTAAAACAGAACAATTATCATTTATCTTGATATATTATTTACTAAGACTTGCTGTCATGGTTAGGGACCCGTGATTAGTGGGAGGGGAATAGCAAACAGCTCCAAAAGGTGCTTGGCTGAAGGGACTGAATCTGAGGAAATGGTTGTCACCACCAAAGGCCTGAAGTTCTGATGTCTAAGCGAAAGACTTGCAGCACCTCATCAAAACTCAGGAGGAACCCTCGAAGATGAGTCTGGGACAGTGGTTAATGAACCTGCAGGATAATATTAATGAAACTCTCCTGTAAACCACCAGCTCATCAATTATTCATCCATCCTACTATCGTCCTGGTACTTTACTGTCTTCCCTTTTTGTCTCAACGTGATTTCTCTTTTTTTTTTTTTTTTAATTCCCTCTATCCTCATTCTCCTTTTGTGGATTTGCTGACATATACCCCTGGTAGTGCTTCTTCCCTGGGAAATTATGTTTCTTGAGGCAACTGTGCAGTAACCACAAGAAGAAGATAGGTAAATTCTGCTCTTTGAGACTTTTGCAAAAATGTGCTGCATTTATTAAGACTTAATAAATCGGACCACTGATACGACAGCCCTGGAGAACCTGATTTGTTAATGGCTACCATATTAGAAACTCAGCATCATCTATATATTTCTTGATTAATTTGTAATATTTATCAAGTTATTGTAACAGTATCTATATAGAAGTCTGTATGGCAAAATAGAATTTCAAATAGTAGTGTTCTACTAGGAATACATAGCCATGGTTTTCCTTTCTCCCCCACCCCCAAATTGTGCCTCACAGAGGACTTCTGAGAATCCCTGCCTTTGGTCTCTGCATTCCCAGTTTGTTTGTAATGTATGCTTGTGCAGGAGAAAAGGAAAATTGGATGTTTTGGAGCCTGATAATTGCGGTTCTGCATCTGAAACCAATTGTGGTATTTTTAACTCTGTTTTATTTAGTTATTTTTAGACTTCCTGAAAGGAGTTTTATTTCTGTTTGTTTTCTGTTTGACATCAAAGCAGGAACAACAAATTACTAATTTTGTAACCTATTCCCTGGACACTTGGCTTTCAATTTTTTGAACCATTGCACAGCAGCAGTGGAACTGCACAAAACCTCAAGGCCTGATACCATCGAGCACCTTTGAGTCACACGCACCATTCTTTGCCTCTGTTCTGTTGAAAATCTTGACACCGCGACTAATCTCAAAGGCAACCACTGTATTGATAAACTAGATTTTCTAGGGCAAAGGATAGGGAAGGAGTTATAAATTCTGTGGTTCAGCAATTCTGGCACTTCCCCCCCCCCTCCACCACCACCTTCTGGATTTTGCAAGCTTGTATTTAAAATGTATTTATACCAGAGGGGGAAAACAAATAAGTCCCCTGCCTGGTGTTATGGGAAAGCTGATGCAATAGTCAATGACGACTCTTTCAAAGTAGTGTAATGAAGACAGCTCACAATGCTACAGCCACTACTTATGCTCTGTAGCACGTTTCCTCTCCAAGCCAGTTTAAAACCTTAACAGATTGATCTCTGCAGCACCCCTGTGAGCGAGGTATGTAGGCATTGTTAGCCTCTTTGTTATGTTGTATCAGAACTTCATCCTGGGATGCAAATGCAAAAGGCACGGGAGGAACTATCCAGCACACAAACCAATCGCTGAAGTTATTTTGTTCACTGTTGTAGATTTTGTAAAGAATATATTGCCGAGTGGTGATTTCTTCCCCTTCCCCAGAAAGACCAGCTCTGACTACTGCTGTAAATAATTGCTGGTGTTTGGAGTTAGTCATATGCTAAAGCCAAGCAAATATATCTGACTATTTTTTCCTCATTAATTGTCCAAATATTCCCAAAGAATTCCCTAATTGTTACGCTAGATGAACTCATTTAGGTAGGATTTTGAAAACCATTACCATGATCTGGAGGTGTAAATCCTGTGCTCTGATGTGATGTGAGCACTCAGAGCTGCTGCCTGACCCACATCTGAGCGAGGTGACACATCCACATGTCATACTGCAACCCCACACAGGAACTAGCTTGTCTCCTGGAAACCTTATAGCTGTGTTAGTGTGGCGTGTTCCTGGTCTTACTGTGACGGAGCGGGGGGATGAGGAGACATGCAGAGTTAGGCTCATACAGTGATAAATGGAGGTTTCCTCGTGGCCCTGTGCTCTCTGTGTAAGCAGGCACCAGGACTCTGACAGGCCTTCTGAAAATGAGCGCTGGACTCAAATCATCAGGACACTCTAGACTTTTCTACCCATTCCAGCTGGTTATACAGGGTTTCATTCATCACCTCTAAAGAACATTTTTGGATTAGTCTTACATCTTTCCAACCAAATCCAACCTTTGCTGCTCTGGTAATTTAATGTTGGAATCTCAATTTACTATAAACCTTCTTAGCAGGCAGGTAATCAACTTAACAGAGTTTATTGCACAAGCAGCTGTTCAGCAATCTAATATTATTATTTTTTTTACCTGTTATTTGCAGCTGCAGAACAGGATAAATCCACATTAGTTCCAGTCTCTGCCTGACAAACAATCTCATCTCTGCCGTATTCTAATTTTCAATAACTTTCAAGATCTGGGTTCTGCAAACTAAGAAGCACATAAATTGAACAAAATATCTTTGAATGAAGCAAGCCTGCTTAGTTTCTTTGTTGTTTTACATGCCAAAGGCTTAGCATTTATTTGCCACGTTAGTGATTTTTTTTTCTTTGGTTGGTTTTGGCTTCGGCTTTTTCTGTTTGTTTGCTTTTGAAGAGGGTTCACCTACTTTTGTTGGTGCTTAACGGAATTGCAAACGTTTCTAATGTGATAGGAAGAATAACCCCAGGTGTTTATAGCATTTGAAACAAGGCACAGCAACAAGCCGAGATGAATAGGTGTGTTGTTTCTAAAGATGGTGTGTGTTGTGTGCTCTCGCAGTAGCAATATCGGGGCTTCTAAACGACAATCCTATTTCCCTAAAGCTTTCTTCGTGATAACATTCAGCTTTCTCAGCCCTCATTGAAGCTGGCAAGCGGGGAAATCTGGTAGTGTGAGCGTTGCAGAGTAGTATGGTGTAGCTCTTTTAATGCTGGCCCTTTATAATCTTTGTAAGGTCATGTAACTTTTCTGATTTTTGCCCAGGGATAACTTTTCCCTTATTTTAACATATTTCCTTTTGTCTGGTTTGGCCAGTAATTGACTTTGTCCTTTTTTCATTTATTTCTCTGCCTCCTGGTTGTAGCATCTTCTCCCTGGAGTCTCAGGTTAGAAGTTTTCCCTTTTGTGAAACCATGACAGGTGCCTAATTGAATGATGAATGTCCCTTTATTACTCTGTAATTGAACTGCCAGCTTTTTGATTGGTTTGTAGAGATGCTCCACTCCTCATCAAGCACTGCGGGGGGCTCCAGGGCTGGCAGGCTGGGCCTACCCTCCATCTGTCTAATCGCATCTCTCCCCTACTTGGGTTTTGGGTGGGGAGGGGGCTCGGGGGGAGGAAAGTCATAATAAATTATGCTAATTCGGCGTCGCTGTGACAATAAGAATATCGCATTGTTACGTGCGCGGTGGCGGCAAATGCAAGAAGACGTTTTGTTATAGTGGCTGCCTGGCCTGACAGGCCCTCGATGAAGATTAATGGCCCTCACCTGAGTGACAGAGCGGGGGATTGTGGGGCAGAGAGGGTCATTCATCATACTCTGACAGGTGTCATTCACTCCGACAGCCGCACCGCTGTCGCCTGGCTGGCGGTTCCATTTTTCTGCCAGTTAAGCAAGGAGTTTAATAACATCCCCAGAATTAAAACTCATTCTTTGTAGCAGGTCTGACAGCTGAAAATAAGAAAATCAATTCTTCACATGTTATAGCCCAGTTAACTGACTAGGGTTTTGACTTTAATTTAGTCTTTGGGCTGAATTTCAAGTAGGCTGCTTTTGTAAGACATCATCTATTAAAATTTACCAATAGCACTAACTTCACTGTTATTATTGTGGCCGGATTAAAATGCAGCCTTTAATAGTGGATGTCATCTTCATTTGGTGCAAGCTCAAGCTCTTGCAGCTTTGGTTGGGGATATTCCACTTCATCCTCATTAGTGATGTTTATAGCCTCTCTCTTCATTAATATTGATCCCTTAAACTACAGAGAAAAACAAGACAGACACTAATTTGAACCATTTTGTATCATTAAACTGTTTGGATTTCTTGGTTTCAGTCATTCTGGCAAGCTGAATAAAATATTTCAGAAATAAAAGAAAAAAAGAAGAGACGGCACAAACTTCTGTCAGTCTCTTGCTATTCTCCATGGGAAGAGCCAGGTGAACCTTATGGCCTTGTGCTGCTGAGAGTTATGTGCTTCTCAATGGGCCTGGCTTGAAAGTAGCCCCTGAGAAAACAGGGCTAAAACAACCACCTTACTATGTGTTTAATATCTCAGCTAGCAAAGCCAGGACAAAAATATTTGTTGCCCATTTCACTTAACTCATTAAGACTGTTGCAGCTCAAGGGCAGGCATGGCTAGCTGGAAGCTCTGCTGTGGAAACACAAATGAAGAGGACAGATTGATGTCTGTTTGTCTAACTTAGGAGATTTGTGAATCATCCATGTGGCACCGCTATGAGAAATGCAACCAGGATGCAAAGAAGTGTGAGACCGAGTATTTCCAGTGGGCCTGGAAGCATTATTGCTGCTGTATAAGGACAGAATGAGGCCATATCTGCAGCAATGTGTGCATTTTGGGTCGTTGTAATTGAGCAGAATTAATTCAGTTTGGAGTAAGTGCCAAGAAAAGGCTTCTAGGGTGATCAGGAAAATGCAGAGCTGGCTTACAAGCACAGAACAAAGGACCCCAGCTTGTTTGGACTAGCAAAATGAGGGCTGAGAAGGACTGTAGCTTCTCTCTACAAATACTTAAGGGGAGGTAAACACAGGGAGTTGAGAAGAGCAGAGTCTTGATGTGATAGCCCAGGGCATTGCTTCCAGTCCTGTGTTCTTATAAAGCAACAGTAATTTGTCTCCATGTAGATAATAAATCAAGAGCTGTGAGAGAAATTGCATGTGTACCTCTCGATCTCACTGAGGGCTTGTGGGGAAGAAAAGGTTTTGTTTAGGGGTGTTGGGGGAGGACACGAATTTATCACACTTTAGGAAATTTATTTCTGTCTCTGTTGCAAGTGGAGAGGGAGTGTAGGACAGCCAGGCTCCTCCACAGACACCTCATTCAAGTGTCTGGAATTATATGGGAGAGGTTGGTACACCTCAGTTGAATGCGAATAGGGAGTTCTGCCCTTATTTTGTTTTCTAGAGAGGATGTATTAGTACACTTTAAATTCGTGTAAATTTTTCCCTCTGCTCAATGTAAAATGTTAAATTTTAGCCTGTGGAGGATACACTGTTTTGAAAGGAAAAATTTGCTTCTCTGTTTGTGGTTAGTGAGCTGTATTATTTTAGTTTTATGGATGAGCTGCATTTAAACAAACTGTGTAGAGGTAAACTGGGTACACAGTGTAGAAAAGCAATTTGACCATGCAAAGTAATAGATAAGAATATTTTACAAGTCCCTATTTGTCTTAAGTGATTGTGCTAGTTTGATATTTGATATTATTTGACATTTGGTGTTCCTTTTCAGTGCAAAGGGGAGGCAAGAAGTTATTTTTTAGGGCTTTTATTTTTATTTGTTTTGGTTTTTGCTTTGGGATTTATTTTTTTTTCTGAAGTCATTAACACATAAAGTCCTTTCTTGTTCCTGCAGGTTATTGCAGCTTTTTGCGCATGAGGCATTAAATAATAGAATAGTATTGGGAAGCATCTGAAATATTGTATGGATGATGCTGTATGTGCATATCAGGGTGAAGGAACGTCTCTGGCCAAAAGTATAGTGGCATCTTAGAGACCTGTGTGACTCTTGAAAATTAACTCTCCCCTTGGGCTCTGTTTGGTTCCGGTTTCAGACTGGACTGGAAGAGAAGGATCATCAATGGAGCTGAACTGATATGACAAATCGGTGATAAGTTTGCTATTATTATTTTTTAACTGTGCTTCCAAGCTCATGTTTATTTTGAATATTTTTAATGTGGAGCTACATGGTGTATGAGTGAAGCAAAAATAGAAAAAAGAAAAGTGTTTAGAAAGTTTTCTAATAGAATGATTGTTCTAGTCTTCAGTATTGCTCACAGAAATGAGAGCTGTTTTAACAGCATGTGAATTGCTGACTATTTGGAAAGCAAGTCTTTTCATTAAAGACAGACCCTTCATAAGGCAACTCTAAATAAAACAATACTTACGAACCTGAGGAAATATGCCTTACAATAATTTTTATTTCAGTTAATAAGAGAAACATGACTAAACCACTCCTGTTACCTGACTGATGCAAATGCCTCTATTAAATTACTTTTATTTTTCCCTTCTCAGTTGGACTGGGTAGATCTGCACTCCAGACAGAAGACTCAATGAGACTGCACAAAAAATAGGAACTTCACAGTCAGAAATACCTGCCTGTAGGAATAAATTTACACAAGTTTATTGTGGATTTTTCTAAGCTGCAACTATAGATTTATCCCCTATCTGTCCTCATTATTGTCATTCCAATCTGATGACAAACAGTTGCTCTAGAATTTCGGTGTTTTTATACATTGCTGCAATTCACGTGCTCAGTGGCAGCCAATGACTTGTCAGAAAGATACTGCAGAATCTTTTAGAAGTTTCACCCCAGGTTGAAAGTGACCCTTTTGGTGCTTTCTGAGGTAATTTTCCACAGAAGAAATTCTTAAGATGCATCTTGTGCTTGCTAAACTTAGTCATTCACAAGGGAGATATTTTTCTATTACCATTTATATGTAAGAAAGTCTATATGTTATTTAGTTACTCCAAAAGTTGCATCAACTAAAGAGTACTGGAAAGTTTTGGGTATTTCATACTTGCAGCTGCTGAAGACAGGATGTTAACAAGGGCAGGGTGGGAAAAGTGGCACTGAAGGCCACAAAGTGAGGGGGTGACTATTAGTCTAACAGGTTTCGTAAAAATCTGACTGTTCTGCTTAATTTAACATCAAAAAGTAACCATGTATAGAACTTGTTATGTGCCATCATCAATTAGGACAGGATGTATAATTCCAGTTTAGGAAGTGCTGACACTGGTGAATTGTGAGGCAGAGAAGAGATTAACACCCTGTTCTGCATTCCCTCAGACAAGCTGGCCTAGTTATTTTAAGATATAGGAAGGTATTAACCAGTGCAAATAAAAATACCAAAAGGAGTGCTTAAAGTAGCTTCTACTGAGCTGACTGTGTTCCCTGTTCTAATTATTTTCACCAAGCCACTTTTTAAAGTACTGCTGATAGTTCATTCTCTCTCTCTCTCTTTTTTTTTCTTCCGCTCCCTGAATTCTGACGCCTGTACATCATGGCTTTGTTCCGGGGAACAACATCTGTATGGAAATCTTCAACAATGTTTTGGGTTTTTTAAACCAAATGAAATGGGTTCCGAGAGCATGGCCAGGTGCCTGGCTTAGGAGGGAGGTTTCACTGACTATAGAGATCCTTGTTGACTAAAGCAAATTAAATGTCTTGGGTATTTAAGGTGAATTTCCCAGCCATCCCCAAGGTTGCTAACCTATCCAGAAGGAAAATCTTAACTACCCATGCTTAGATGCCACAATGGAAAATCTTGAGTACTACAGACTCTTTGGCTTTATATTGTACTGTGTCCGCTCACTACTACACCACACAAGAAGAATGCCCTGATCCAACTAAAATCAACAAAGTCACTTAACTTGGCTGAATGGACTGATTTTTAATTTTGCCATTAGATATCGACCATTGTGTCAGCTGTTTTGTGGTTGCAGAAAGGTATTCAATTCAATTTTTATGGAAGAGATGTTTTTATCCAAGTTGGCTTCAGATGCATAGTCACTGATGAAAGTGTAAAGTATTGGAAGTTTGACATTAAGTGTACAGCAATGAGAACATGACTTAAAGAGGAGGTTATGCAGGCAATACGACTCTAGCAGGCTCAATTACAGTAGGAGTTAATTTGATAGGGATCACAGACCTACACTGTAGCCAATTAGTAGGATGAAACTGGAGTACACACAACAAAAGAGCCTGATAATAAGCAAAGTGCTTAGGAACAGAAGCCAAATGAAAATGAAATAAAAGGCTGTGATCCAAAAATCTCT
Organism: Sclerurus mexicanus; assembly: GCA_013396755.1. Taxonomy (NCBI): domain Eukaryota; kingdom Metazoa; phylum Chordata; class Aves; order Passeriformes; family Furnariidae; genus Sclerurus; species Sclerurus mexicanus. The sequence continues at coordinate 745,483 of VWZF01003406.1, forward strand.
GGTCTTGAGAACATGGGACAGTCTCCAAATGGATGATTATGGCATTTATCACAAGGTACGTTGGGTCAAAATACCCATTAAGGTTGGTACAGAAATTTCATAAACAGGAAACTGCATAAAGAAAAAGGTGATTTGGAAAAGGAGGAAAATGCTAACCTAATTTGCTATCAGTTCTCTTGGATCTACAAAGATAACATACGTGCTTATATTCATTCTGCCTAGCTTTCAGACCATAATTCCTCATCTGAGTAGGATCCTGTTTGCTTTAGGTTTGGTGGTGGTACCGTGGCAGAGAGAGGTATTTCCAGAGGCTGCCCCAACCTGGGGTGGTGATTATACTTTAGAAGTGACATTTCCCCTGACAGGCAGGGAGTTCAAGTTGTATCAGATTAGAACTTAATTTGTGGCACCTGTAGTGTGATTGGGATCTGTTCTGGCTGTAAGAGAACCAATGGAGGGGGGGACATTTAACCCCAAACAAGGGCACTGCATGGGGACACTGCAGGTAGATGTAGTTTCAAGGTGCTATGGAACAAAATAAGGTGTATGCTTTAAGGTATAATGCTACAGCATGACTTCGGCAAGCTGCAGATGTTACCAGAATTTGAAAGAGTTAGGATAATAAGGAAAGAGTTAAAATAAATAACTTAAACCAGGTTGGTAATATGGACCATTGGTTGATCCTTGTGGAAACTCGCCTAATGGCACAGGGGCACAGTGAGGTGACGAAACTATGGAAGCCTCTAGGAAAGCTAAAACTCTGCTAAAGAGTAACACTCCAGAAGTTTTGCCGCAGAAGGAATGAAAATGGCATTACAAGTAGAAATAGCAAGAGACAGACCCCACCACATCGGGATTAACAATTCTGAGGGTGTCCGAGAGAGCTTCATCAAAGGCAGAGCGCTTGAGATCCTGCTGGGGACCCATGTGCTGCACATTGGAGCCGTGCTATTAGATCCATTTTAAGGGCTGAAAAGGCCGTTATGATTATCGCTTTTGTAGCACAAACCAGAGCTCCTTCTCTTTTAATTTTGCATTAAGCTACTAATGTTTATTATGTAAGCATACCAGATGCTTACACTAAGAAGGCTTCTTTCTAGAAGATTTCAAATTGTGAAGAATATACCATCTTTTCGTTTGCTTAAAGTGTTCCCTTTGTTAGTTATTAGTTTTGTCTTTGTGATTACCAACTATTTCATCATTTTGCACATATTTCCTGCTGATTTAGAGATTAATGCATAGATGTCTTTCTTTCATATTCAGAAGGGGGAAAGTCTTCATCAGCTGATATAATAATCACATTTCTAACCTTCTTTTGGGTCGTTCAGACACCTTATAGAAGTATGTCAGTTCATGTTATTGCCTTTAACCAAAAAGTAATTTTATTACTGATTGTTTTGTTGATAAAACCTGTCTTTTTTCCTCATCATAAACTAATGAAGTAATTAGTATTAATTAGCATTAATTATAATCTTTCTTATTTTTATTCATATCTCATCCAATATCAGCCTTTTCATGACTTTTCATAAGGCCGATGTCAGGCTGCTCATCTTAGCATTATCTTAATCATCCTATTTATGCTTTTTAAAATACTTTCCACTCATTAGCTTTCTTCCACACAGTGGGGGAAGCAAATCAAACACATGGATGGAAAAATTTGTGGCAAGCACAACACAGTTATTAGTACATTTATGAAATTTAGCTAAAGAGCTCCTCTACCATGGCTGGGAGGTTATTCTGGATGTCTGTCCTATTACACAGGTCAACGGTGACTTGTTCCTCACAGAGAATAAGTGGAAAATATCTGAATTTGCCATAAAAAGTGTGTTGTAGTGTGGCTGTGGATGTTCAGAGCCCTGTGGTTTCCTTTTAATTTTCACAGGGACTGTCTTTGAGCTTTACAAGCTCTTTAAAAAATGGACGTGCCTAGCGTAGAGAGAAATTCTTGCAAGTTAAATTCTTCTTAGTCTGGAGCTTTGGTTTTGCACAAATTGCTTAGAAAATTGTCCAGAGTTGGCTGTGAAAAGCCTCCTGGGAAGTGAGCCTGAGTTCATGCCTGTTGTGGGAAGGGATCTCCCAGTAAGGCAGCAGTGGTCAGTCCAGTTGAAACCAGGCACCAGTTTTTTAGCACATGCTCCTCTTCCTTAAACAAAGCCAGTAGTGGGAAGGTACAGGGTCTGTTGATGCTGTTTTATGGCAATGCATCAAATGATTGATACAAAGCAGTTCAGAAAAATTTGCCTGGTATAACACAAGGTAAAAACTCTTACAACCTGTGTTACTGCCTGGGTACAATATTCAGTTTACAGCCTCCTGTTATATTTTCCAGAAAGAGGGTGGAAGCCACAATCCAGATACCTTCATTTATTGCAAAGAGAGGAAATGATTTACTGATTTTTTCTCAGATTAATTTTGAGAATCAGCTTAAAAGGAAATGATGGCGATAATATTTTCCTCGGTTTGTGTGAGTAAGAGTAAATTTCATGTTATTTCGTTATTCTCCCCTGAAATTTAAACTGCAAGTTCATCTATTAAAGGATTTGACACCTGAGAAATAGTCAGCATCAGATATTAGTCTAGCAGATTGCAGTTTTCCACAAGGATAAAAAAAAAACCCCGAAAACCTATGCTGTTTAAAATATTCCTCCAAGTTTATGGACATCAAATAATCCGGAAATGTGCTAACTCAGTCTGTAATACTACAGGAACCACTTCAAACATCACTCTAGTTCTAGAGGCATTGATGTTGGTGATGAACATGGAAAAGAATGGTTTCAGTATGTCTAAAGAAGTAAGAAGATTGTAGTGGCAGAAACTGAGAAAATGCTAGTAATTCTTCCTTACACGCTCTCCATGGTGAGCTACTGGATTCCAAGACCATCTTGCCTGCTTTAAGAACTGAGCTGATTTATATGATAATTATCCCTGGCTCCCTATGGATAGGTGTGGGGTGCTCATGAGTCATGGTGTCATTCTGTCTTTTTGTGCTGGGAATGACATGTAGAACTAGGTTCTTAATTTAGCCATCTCAGTTAAATGTCTGAAGCTCAGTGAGATGAATCTCCAGGCTTAAAACTCCCTCACTGGGTGTCCCTGTTGGCAGAACAAAGGTGGCTGAGGGAAGAATGCGCTGATTCAACAAAGCTCAAGTGAAATTTTTCTTCAGGTTACTAGACATGTAGAATGGTTCAGAAAGCAACTCTGGAGGTCATCTGGAGATCCTTACAGGCAACAGCTGATGATGGCTCTCAGTGCACAGTCTGGCTTTTAGTCACTATCTTGCTAAAGATTTGGTCTTTGTACAGATTGGGGGCAGGAGAAACAAAAATAAAAAAGTCAAAATCCCATTAAATTGGTTGTGACTATGGTGCTTATTCATAGAACTTGATAAATAGCATCATGGTGTCATTAAGAAATAAAACCAAGTGGTTTTACTTAGTTTTCTACATTCAGATAATTTATATAAGAAAAACAGCTGAGTTGATGTAACAGTTGATGTACTTCTGAAGGTGAGCAGTATGGAACATAGTTAAACTAATTAAACAGATAAAAATTAGCACAGAGACAAAGTGTAAAAATAAATGTAATCACAAGGGAAAAGTAATTCTAATTAACTTGTCAGAAAAATGTCAATTAAAAAACTTTGTATTTAAAACTGAGAAAAATATCTATGTAAAAGGCCTTGGGGAGGGTCATTAAAAAGTAACTAAATAAGCTGGAAAAGAACTTAGCCACCTCGCTGCCTGTCTGCAGTCCCAATTGCAGCAGGATCTGGTTAATCTGAAGTCTTTGGGATTCTACTGCTATGCAAATGAGTAAAATTTTGTGCAAACACAATGTATCAGTTCCTTCTATGCACATGCATTCCTCAGATGAACTATTGTTTGCTTTCACTGAATATGAGTGCTGTAGTATAGGAAAATAACCAATTAGTGATTTTTAAACTAGTGCTTTAAAATATCAGAACTAGACCCGAACAGTCCCCAAGTGACTACAGCAGATTATTAGCAAAGCCGTCCAGGTATATATTGAAAATAATAGATTGTGTAAAGCTGTACAATGCAGATAGTTGGGGTGCTATAAATGGCGCTGCTTCCAGACTGAGGTATGTCATCAGTAAATCTAATGCTGTCATAACATCAAACACAAGGCTATTGAGAGACTGAGGTAATCAAGGGACTTTACACACAAAACTTAACAACACATGTCACCTGATGACACCATTATTCTCTGGTCTTAGGACATTGTCTTCCATGTCTCAGACTTTTCCATTTATGACACAATAAATATTGTATCTTACATGAATTGTTGTCTGGTGATGCTGCACTTCATTATCTGACATGTACGCCCCACCTTTTTTATAATAATTCTTATGAGTTACTTGTTGCATTTCTTTTTTTATAATGCAGCATAGGAGAGAATTTCTTGGCTCCCTTCCTGGACTGGCTACAAGGTGTTTTAGGTAAAAGCTGATGTGCCTTTAAACATTCCATGCACCCCTGGTGTTAGAAAATCAGCCTAAAACCTGGCAACATTAACTACCTGCTTAAGGCTTTGGATCAGCAGATCAACTGGCAAAAGCTTTTTTATAAAAATGCCTGTTATTCTTTTCCTTATTATTTTTAAAACCTGGCAAGCCTGGAGTTGTGGAGCCCTGTCGCTAGAGAGTGGCCACAAGGGAAGCTGCAAGTGCTCACCTGTGCCAGCTGGTGCATACAGCTGCAGGGATATGGTAGCCCTCTCAGGGATTAGGTGTTTCTGCCACCCCAACCAATAATTATAAAAACTGGGGACAGAATACAACGGCCTGGGGCCCAGGTAGTTTGCTTATCTAAAAGTGTTTTGCAGTTTGCAGGGCACTTCTGGAAAATGAGGCTGGGACACTCCCGATTTCTGCAGCTGCTGGCATTGCATCAGTCTTTAGAGCACCGCCTTGTTCTCGCTTTCCACTTTTATTAACTTGCCATCAGAAGTCGCCTCTGCCTGATTTTCTTCCTTCCCCCACTGCACTGTCCATGTCTGCTACAGATGTGGGAAGCAGTGGTTAAACCCTTCCCTTCCCCCCACTCCCCTTTTTGGTCTGTTTTCAAATAATGATGCCATTATCTTTTGGCAGCAGGATAGGATGGCATTAGGTATCTCCATTCATTCAGGACATCAGTCAAACCAGCCAAAGAATATATTAGATAGAATCACAACTTTATCTGTCCAATACATAATATATCAATGTAGCACAAGAAGGGCTGCTCAAATTGATTGAATTGGGTTTTCCTACAGTGCTGCTTTGTGTATAGTGGGAAATATACTGTATCAAACAATCTACAGGAACAGCAGCCATGGTGTGACTAATCTCAACAATACTAATACTGAATAATCTCAGGAAACTTGAACAGGAGGATCAATGTTCCACTCACTTCATATAAATGGCCTATATTATGAGAGTCAGCAGATAAAGGTTAGATACTGCTACATTTAGAGCCTAGCATATATGACATGGGTGGGGTGTACCAAACACAAACCTTGATCTCACCAGTGCTTGCATGGGACCTTAGATTTAAGTGATTAAACCCACCAATGCAAGTGTCAACTACCTTAAAATAAATAAATTTTAAAAAAAGAAAAAAAGCTTCCTTCTGTTTCACAGTATTTCTTACACAGTGATGTCCAATATATTTTTTCATGCTGAACTTCTTGTGTCCAAACCTTTAAAACAGTAAGTTAGTCACATGGGCCAGCTACAGGGGACAAAGGGTTTGAAGACTCCAGTGTGATGGGAGATTGTCATTAGCCTGCAGAGCAAAACAAAAAAAAAAAATCCTGGAAGTAATGCCCAGGGGAATATGAAATGGAAGATTCTGCTAGGAAAAGCTTTCAAAGGGAGAGAGCTTATTGGAGCTTCCTCTTGTGGTGTGGAATAAAGGGTTTGCACAACTTTCTTTTCCAGGTCCTACACGGCCAGAGCTGCTGGCTTTGATGCACCTTAGCCCAGGCAGGAGGGAAGGTGAGCTCCAGGGATTCACTTCCATGAGGGAGATGCTGCTTGGCACAGAGAGAGAAGAGAGCAAGGAGTAGTGACCTGAACAACATTAGTTCAGCTCCCAGCCACCACTGCATTTTTGGTGTGCTGTTCTCACTTGTGCTTCCTCTACAGTTTCAGTAGCTAGTGATAGGTCATTTCTATTCAGGGAGATCAGCTGTTTAGAAGGTCGTTTCATTGGGGGAATTGTTTGTTGGGTTTTGTTGTTTTGTTTGTTTTGTTTTCTTTTACCCTTTAAGCTCTAAAAGCTAACTGCCAAATAATGCTAATTCCTCTTCTGTTCTAATTCTAAAGCTGTTTCAGCATTTTTGCACTTGCTTCTCCCAACATTTGTGCCAAGGCAGTGCTGCTGTGAGGTCTGGCTTTTAGTACTTTTTCCTCTTTTCCACCATGCTAAAAATCACACTGATAGAACTTTTTGATTTAGACCTTTGTTGTCTCAAAGAAAGAGGGAATTATTTATAATCAGAGGGGACCAGGTTTTCATCACTATAGATTGATGCATGTTTTAGAGCATTCACCTTTAAGGTATCCAGAATACAATCTGCTTGATCCTCTGTGGATTGTAAATTTCTAGAGTTGGGCTTCTTTTTTCTCTTTGTCTGCCGAGGAAAGCTTTATGATCACTATTACATTATCTTGTCTGTAGTACTGCGGAACTGGGACCCTTCTTCCTATCAGGAAGCCTTTTCTTTACTTTCGTACCAATAAAGTGATTCTTAGACCAGAGTTCATCCCTAATAAGCAACTTGAGAATTGCACCTGAACTAAGAAATATTTTTCCCCTCTGTGTGCCCTAAGCTTCAGAATATCAAGGAGCCTACATGCTTTGAATCTAAGACAGAGCTTACAGTCTAACAGCTTTTTTATCACCTTCCATCAAGCAAAAAAGCCTCCAGGTGGATTAAGCTGTGTGTGTAAGAAGCTTACAAGGTAGCAGGTGTCAAGTCCCAGTAAAGGTCATTCCATTAGGGCTATTCTCTTCTCAGACACAGCTTTCCTTGTGGACTTCCGTAAAACTGCCACTGAGATGTTGGTGCTCTGCTTTACGGAGCAGGGATGTTCAGCAAAATGCTGAAGCGTGCACAGCGTATTTGCCCAGGGATTTTAGGCTGGAGTTTAGCTTTAGGAATGTGGCCCAGATGAAACACAGTGGCACTGCTAGAGACTGGTAGCAGGGTAGGAAAAAAATGCCTTCCCATGTTTCCAGTCCAACCATCCAAAAATATCCAGATTAGATGGAAAGGGTGATGACAATATGCCGCAGAAGAAGTAGTAAGTTGTTAAAAGGAATTAAAACTCAAAATCCTTGTTGCATTATGATTGAGGGCCTGGAATGAACTTGAAACACACTTGATGCACCCCAGTGTCTATTGTTACCAGATCAAAGGAGAAAGACTTGCTGTAAAAATGAGTAAAAATCATGTGACAACTCATTCTGCCAGAGATTTCAAGGCATGAGCAGACAGCATTCAGTCAGCACTCTTGGATCATATTTCTGATTGTATCTTCACAAAAACAAGGATCAGAAACAGAATTTCCTTTTCTTCTTTTTTTTTTTCCTTTCCTTTTTTTTTTTTTCAATAGGAATGATGTAAGGTGAGGAGCTCTAGCCATACACATAAGCCTTTCTTGCCCAGACTGCGCCTGTAGCTTTGCCCCCAGCTCTAAGCTTATGGGGGTGAGCAGGAGGTGAAGGGTAGAAGAGGCCAGCAAAGCACAGTGATACTTTCAACATTTGATAAAGCTGCTCTAAGTGACAGCTTGGGAAGGAAAAGTTTGGAGAGCTTAGTCAAACTTGAGCTATTTGAAAGCATGCTGTATGAAATCTTGCATGCCTACTTAAAAATTAAAGCTGAAGAAGTGACTTGCAGCAAACAACCACCCTTCAGTCAATGGAACTGGTCCTAGAAAAACCAGACTGTACTGCAGGAAAGAAATGTTGAGAAATCTGATCGGAGGAACACAAAGATAAATGAATTCAAGTGTATCTGTGAAGTGGAAAACCTGCCAGACAATTATGTTAAGGATATTGCAGAGAAGGCAAATGATTTTGCTGCTTCTGTCTTCAAATATCTTGAGCAAATATTACGTTTTCAGCTAGTAAAGATGAGCCATTCATTGATTGACATGCAAATAAAAGAAATGTTACAACCAGCTGATAAATCATCTGAAAATATACACGTAAGAGTTGTGAAGGATCTTAAAATAGAGGTTGAATCACCAGGGAGAAAGTGCAGCCTTTGCTAAAGTGATCTATTATACCAGAAGACAAAGAGTAGCACAAGTTTATCTATAATTTAAACAGGCTTCAGCAGAGATTCAGGGAGTTTCCTGATAGTAAACATTGTTTTGGTACCCGAGAAATTGGTTAAACTAACATGAAAGACCATGTTATAAAAAATGTAGATGGTCACAATGTTAGCTCTAGCTGGCATAGTTTCTGCAGGTTTAATATGGTTAGGAAAGATCCACTTGCAATGTTATTTGTGTTTCAAAAAAATCTTTGACCAGCAAGAAGCTTTACTTCAAGTTTTGTAATGGGCTTTTCTGAAAGTGAGAAGCTCAGTGGTGTGAGTGTTAACAAGTTATTGAACATCAGCTGATCCAACAGCAATTGCTTGTGTACATGCCCTTAGCCTGCAGCAACAGCGAGGAACTTTGAATTGCCTCTATCCCCTTTCACAGAAACAGTGAGGCTGTGCTTGTTTTTGTAGAATGGTATAAAAAAGACGAGTTAAGCATTCCTGTTTACTGTTCTGCAAAAACGGAAACCAAGAGTTATTTCTGAGAAGTAAAGGAGAGACAGTGGAAATGGGTTAAGAGAAATACTTTGCAGGCAACGGGTAAGTAACCTGGTGGAAATTGGTTGTATGAATCCTCATAGGCTTCATTTCTAGGTCAGGTTTAGACATCTCTGTGTAAAATGAAGGCTTGCACATTCACATTCGATGGAGATAAAAACAACCCTGAGGGCAAACAGACCTTCAGGCTTTGGAACATAAATTGTGCTCTGCATAATAGGGTAAGGAGGAAACTTCTCAAGGATAGTGGCTAGGCCTTACCTGCTCACTGGAGGGTTTCCTTTGCTTAGCCACTGTAGGTTTTTCTATTGGCTCCCTGCTAGAGGAGACTGATCCAATATGACAAATCCTGTGTTTTTTCCTAGTGTGATATAATGACTCTCAGTTGAATCATACATTAGATCATGGCACCATGGTGGAGTTCTGCTTTCAGTTACTGCACTTGGCATTCCAGCAGCTCCACTGGCTCCTATACTTGCTAAATTTTGAAGTCCCTGTTGATTTGGTGGTGCAATTGTTCATGTTTCCTATAAGCACACTCTTCATGTTGATCCTTCTTGGCAAATGGTAGTGAGCTTGTGAGCTTTGAAGGCTGGCTTGAAAACTGTGAACTCTGAAGGTCTTTTGCCTTTTTTTCGCTTTAAATATTTTATCTTCCAGCCTGGAATTATTCATTGGATTAACGTGTGAGCTGCTCCCATTGGAAAGAGACTGGCTGTGAGGACGTTCCCTGTGTTTCTTCTTGAAAGGAGACCGTTTATGTTAGGAGCCACTGTTCTTGCAGCATGGCTGGCTTTGAGAGAGCGTGTCCTCCAGAGAGAGACTCTTTGGTTGGGAGCAGCTGCCGTTGGCAAGCCTGACTGGAAGAGATCTTGTCCCTGGTGGTCTGGGCTGAGTGGAGACCCTGTTGCAGGGAAGTGCTGGTGCTGGAGCAGGGCCAGAGCAGAGTGAGCGAGCACGGGAGACTCTCTTAGCAGGAACGGCTTCCCTCGGCTTATGTGACAGGCTGACAAAGAGCCTGCCCGTCTCCAGTGTCCTTAACCAAGGAGGGCTCCACGGTCGGGGGCTGTGGGCTCCCGGTGCCGGTGGCACATCCCCGGGGATGGATCTGATTGCTGGGATTGCAGTGAGGGCTTTGTGTGGCTTTGTGCATGTGGAGTGTTTGTTTGCATTGTCTAACAATGATTTGTATCACAGAGTATGTTTGATTTAGTTTTGCCGCTGCTATCGTGTTTAATATTTTAGTGTGTGTTTAATAAACACAATGAAACCTGCACAACTTTCCACCTCCATTAGGCATCCCCTGTCTTAGGAAACCACTTTAAGAGATCCCTTAGGTTTCTCCTGGAGTTTTGTCTGACCTTTAGTAAAAGAGCCCTCAGTCAGGCTACTGATCTTTGCTGCTCCCTTGGGTGGACTGCCTAAGACAGGTTTCAGTCTGTTTCACTAATAATAATTTGTTTTTCCTATGTGTGAATGCGTGTCTGGCTGTTTTTTTCTTTTTCCCTTCTGTTCTGGAGTTGATTTTGACTCAGGTGGTCCTGTTCTGTTCTGTATTGAGTTACTCATCAGTAACAATATATTTCAATTATTTCCTTTCACTTATTTCGTTTGGGAGAAAGGATATATCTTATGCACAATATAAGCTAACATAGGTTATACACATACAAAAGCAAATACACATGCACATTTTCTTTAACATTTTTGGTGCCATTTTTAATTACTTCACTTCCCCTCTCCGTTTTTTTTTCCTTTTTAGCTTTCAGTGAATGTTTCTTATTATTGTGGATTCTACATGTCTCGGACTTACAAATCGTTTTACTTCAAGCACAACCAACTCCTTTTGCATTTTGTAAGTACAAAAGCAGTACCTAGAAATTCAAACTTATATTTCATGCTGCTAGCCACTCTAGTTATGAATAGTAAAAGAAAATATTTTCCTGTATGGCATGGGCTGCAAGTTATCTACACAGAAAGAAGTTAATATTCTCCTAATTAGATAGAAAGGGAAACCAAGGAACATGAAGATACCTCTTCACAGCTAATTTTAGGCTTTTATTTAGCAGTGCTGACACAGAGACACTGGTGTACCTGTACAGGACCCTGGAGGGTTTGTCAACTCAGGATGCTCTGTCTTGTGTCAGAGAGCTCCAAGCCACAGCTGAAGTGGGGTTAAAACTCCAAGTCACCTTCTTGAAGCACTGCTGAAATTCTCAAATTGGAGCAGAGTATTTCAGGCTACCACACTGAAGATATGGCTCTTAACTGTAAGTCTGCACTCACTTCTTTTTTGACTCATGTAGAGTTGCCCTGGATCCCCATTCTGTTTAATTTAGTTTTTAATTTACTCTCGATACCTGTTTTAGCCAACTCAGCCTTTGTTGCTTGGAAGGCATCAGTCCTGTTCTGTCAATGCAAATTAAGCAGAATTAATTTTTTTTTCCTTTTTTTCTCCATGCATGGATTTATTTGGTGGTGTTGAAAAAAGTGCAGCAGGAAAAAAATTGTCAACTATTTCACAATCTCTCTTTCAGTTGGGTTTATTTAAGGGATTATTCAAGGGGCAGGAAAAATGTATCTTTAACATGGTGATGGTTTTAATTCTAAATAATCTATGATCACAGAATCATAGAATGGTTTGGGTTGGAAAGGATCAAGATCATCTAGTTCTGATCCCCCTACCATGAGCAGGGGCAGCTTCCACTAAACCAGGTTTCTGAAAGCCCCATCCAACCTGGCCTTGAACACTTCCAGGGATGGAGCAGCCACAACCTCTCTGTGCAAACTGTGTCAGTTCTCACTACCCTCACAGTAAAGAATTTCTTCTGAATATCTAATCTAAATCTACTCTTTCCATTTAAAGCCATCCCCCCTTGTCCTGTCATTACATGCCCTTGTCAAAAATCCCTCTCCAGGGGTGAGGCTCTCTTGGAGCCCATTTAGGAACTGGAAGCCCACAGTGAGGTCTCTTTTGGAGCCTTCTCTTCTCCAGGTTGAACAACCCCAGCTCTCTTGTCCTGTCTTCATAACAGAGGTGCTTCATCCCCCTAATCAACTTTGTGACGTTCCTCTGGACTCCCTTCAGCAGCTCCACATCCTTCTTATTTTGGATCTGGATGCAGCACTGCAAGTGGGGTCTCGTGAGAGCAGAATAGAGGGACAGAATCACCTCCCTCAACCTGCTGCCCATGCTGCTTTGGTGCAGCCCAGAACACAGCTGGCTAGTAACCAGAATCTGGGGATTTTGGTAACTCCAGAAATATAGGTACTGATGCTGCAGACCGCAAATGTTCCTGAGCATCTAATGCTTGCTATGCATTTTATTTTTTAAAAAAAAAGGAAGTACAAAAAATCTTTGGCAAAAACTGCTGCAAGTCATATTATAGCTGCAAATGTTTTTTGTGCCAGCAAAGAAGGAAGCCAGGAGAGAATCTGAGCAGTGAAACAGCCTTGCTGGTTCTGCTTTGTCTGCAGGGGCTCTGCATAAGCACTTACCTGGTCTTCCCAATGGCAGGGAAAAAATGGGGCACAGGAAGGGGGAATTGGTGGTGATGTGCATATATACATATGAACATGCAGGTATTTCCACATGAATGAAGCCATGGTGCTTCCTAGAGCTGTATACACTGTCCCAGGCTAGATTAAAAATGAGTTTGCATATATTTTCTGTCAGGATCATTTCATTTGGAAAAATAGGGCTTGAACATAGGAACAGTACACAAAATAAAACCAGTCTCTAGGTTCATTCCCTCTTTTGTTTCTCCCACTGAAACCCAGTGAATCTCACCTGTAAATTTATAATCAAGGACAGGTCTTGTTAGCTCACTGGAGCTAGAGGTATACAACCACTGTATCATTATTATTTGACTTCAATGTGTCATCTTGTGGTACCCAAATAAAAGGATGAGCTTGAAGTGCATCTTTGAAGGTCTTGCTGTTTGCTACATAAAGTGATAAAATTTACTCAGAGTTTTCGTCCATTATAAAAAACCCCAGAAAGAGTCAAAAGATGTTTCTGTTTAATGACCAAGCACTGGCCAGACTTGAGGGTAAGACTGGCCTTGAATGAATTCAAGGTTCAGGTTATACCTTCTGCACATCTGTGATCCCAGTGCACAGCACGCTGCATAAATTATTTCTGCTTAGGAATGAACAGGATGTGCAAAGAGGCTGTGTCTTAGGTAGGTGGTATGTGCATCATTTTGCATCCTTTACTACTTCCTCAGTGCCAGCTGGGGCGTTGATTATTTGGATATCATTTGAATCCAAATTCTTATATATATATATATATATATATATGTCTTTATGCTAAAACACATGTGTACACATAAAGCACTTGGCTCAGGATTTTCAAAAGCCAGCCATGAGGTTGAAGCCTAACTGAATCAACTTTTGAAAGGCCTGGTTTTTCAGGGCATGATGTACATCTCATGACACTCATTCTGGATGGCTGAAGTTCATCTCCTCAGTGCTATTGTTTTCTTTTGACAGAAGGACTCTAAATTCCACAAACAAACCGGTGTTTTCTTCATAGAAATGAGGACCCAACTAAGTGTTTTGTCATGGTTGGTGACACTGATAAGAAAAACCTCACAAAGCATAATATACTATCAGAAATTACCTTCTTCTTTTCCCCCCTCTAACACATGTTAAATTAGCCAATAAGCCTTGAAGCTCTGCATACCTGATGATTAATTTATGTTATTTTTGTGGGTGGCTTTTTTTTTTTAAAAAAGGTTCCATCATGCTAGATTTACAGCACTGCGGAGTTTCACAATGTTGCAACGCTGTCTTCAATTCAGCCGCTTCATATTGAAATTTCACACACAATAATTGGCTGACCTTCACAGCTATGGCAGAAACTAATTAAAGCTGTAAGGCTTTGCTAGCTATGCTTTTGTGTGAAATGTGAAGTTTGGTGATAATGAAATATGGGGTGCAGATGTTATTGTCTCAGATAGTCTGTGTCCTTGGTTCACACTAATGAAGAACAGCAATTATTAAACAAAACGTATTTTCAACCATTAATTATTTGTGTTTTGATAGACTAAATGTCTCAGCAGCAGCTCCTTCTTCTTCTTCTTCACTTCTTCAAAAAGTCATTTAATGTAATTTTACAAGCTAATGGGAGAGTCCTCAGGATGCTGCATGAGACATTTACTGCACTGGGAGGATTGGCTTTAGACTCATTCTGTGGTGCATTGCATAAGACACTGCACCACAAATAAAGGAGTTTTTTAAATGGGGTGTTGTTAAAAATTGGGGATTTCATTCTTCTAGACAGAATGGGAATAACAAAATCATTATTTCTGTTGTTAGATTCATAAAGCAGGCAGAGGGGGTATATGCAGTGGGCTTTTATGGGTGGATGGAAAGGGGGTATATCCTGCGGTCCATCTTTTTGAGGCCTTTAAATGAGACCTCTGTGATCTGACTTACTTCAGCAAAAGCAGAAATCCAGTTTTAGTTATGGTCAATTGGCAAAGCTGTTCAGGAGTCCCCTAATTCCATAGAATGACTGTTGGGACAACGTTGGGAAAAAATATTTTGGTTTTCCTCACTGAGTTGAAATGTGGACTGTGTGTATGTACCCTCTCCTTTCTCTGTTACGCTAGTGTGTTAGTACTATAGTTCCACAAATCTGGAACAGCACTAAGTGTAATGGTTAAGGATCACCCTGATTTGTGAATTCCAGTCCCCACCATTGTTTTCTGCTCTTTCTTTTCTTCCCTTCTACCTATTGTCACTCCTTCCCTGTGTCATTCTCTCCATTGCTGTATGAGTTTCATGAATAGCCAGCTCTCCTTTTATCTGCTAAGATGATCTATTTGATGTCAACATGTTGTGATGCTGTTCCACTTGAAGGCTACTCTCTGCTCAGATCAGCTGGAGGAGGGACCTCGTGCTTCTTGGAGATACCCAGCCAGGCCAGCTGCAGATGTGAATCCTTCACTTTACACTTGATTCAACTTTTCAAGGATGGGAGTTGTCAGATTTGGGTTTTTTGTAGGGTTGTATGGAGGGGGTTGGGTGGGTGGTGGTGGTGTCCTTTGTTTGTTTAGTTTTTCCCTGTGATGCTCTATAGCTTCCATGACCACTGCAAGCAGCAATGGTGCATCTACCAAGCTGAAGTGGAGTATGTGCAGTCTGAGATGACAGGACACCTCCAGCTGACATGTACATGTGACAAGGTGTGCAGCAGTCATGAATGCTGTAGGTATTGTATTAGTGGGGTGCTAGAGGCATGGCAACAATGAAAATCTGAGAGCCACAATTAGAAATTGTGACCCTCCCCTTACCGAAGAGGCTTCTTGGGATTTAAAAAAAAACCACCAAAAACAACCAAAAAAACAAACAAAAACCCCCACAAACAAACAAAGCAAAAACCAAAAAACAAAAACCCCCAAACAAACAAACAAAACCAAACCAAACCAAAAACAAAAAAGAAACCAATTAAAAGGACTTCAGAGATAATTCCTATGGGATTTCTTAGAAACTGGATGACTCTAGTCTGGTCATTGAGCAGCAGAGGTCTTTCATTGGAGTGATGTTTTGCAGGGACAAATTATATAAACATTTGCTGGTTTGCTTCAATACTGTTGCTTTTCCCATGATCTTAGAATCTAAAACATCAACTCCTAAGTGATGAAATATACATACAGAGATATTAAAAGATGAAACTGTTATTAGGGAGATAGCATTACATTTTTGCCTATGCTTGGAAATACATGAATATTGTCCTGCCTGACAGCCATGATCATATAGAAGAATAATTCTTTGCAGAAACAATTATTTCACAATACTCTTGTATAAACATTCCATTGTGGGTTTTTAGACAATGACATAAGAAGACAGGTTTCTAAGTGCTACATTCATATACATCTTGAATAGATACTGTTACCTGAACCTCAAAGAGAGAAAGAAAACTGAGACAGAATTAGAGACTTCTTATCCCTCCTCATTTGACTGGTTTCCAAGAGTTGCTTTATTTGATGTTTTCTGAGTAAGGTTCTCTTAGCACTTTAATACTTAAATATCTTCAGACCGATAACACACATCTTTGACTAAGGCTTTTGCATTCTCCATCAAGCCAAACAACAACTGTTAAGGACTGTCTGTAATGGTGTTGACTAGATTTTCCTGCCCCTGGAGTCTTCCTCTTGGAGTTAGTGCCAGAGAGAGTCCAGAAATGGTGTCACATCAATTCAGATCCAGGTAGATGTGTCCAGCATGGCTCCCAAAGATAAATCCTGGTCTTGAATATGGCTTTGGGCTGTCTTAATCAGGCAGTGCTTCCTGCACCCAGTCGCTTCAGAGGCTGTCTTCAGAGCAGGCTGGATGCAGAGGGTATGTCCCTCCAGCCCAGCCTTGACCACAGCTGCTCCTGTCCTGCCCTCCCAGCATCACTGTTGACTGCAGAGGGCTTCCCATGCCTTGACTTGTATATATTGTAGCACCTTGTATATGCATTTAATATATTACATAGATCTTGACATACATGCATGAAAAACAGAGGTGCTGTCAGCAGCTGAGAGTTAAAAGTGCAAGGTAAAGGAACAATATGTACTGATATTAAAACCCTGTTAATATAAAACTGAAGTTTTCCAGGCTTTTCCACTCCTGTCTGTTCCAGATTTTGATGGCATCTTGGCTGTAAGAAGTTGCTCTTTGAATGTGTAGCACACCCATGGAGAAGGACAAAGCTAAAGAAGAGGGTGAGGGGGTGTGCACGTGTGTGTTTGTGCACACGTGCATGCAAATTACACAACAAGGCAGTTCCCTATTAGTTTCACTTTACAGCTTCTGATGTTTACTGTGACAAATTTCAGTAAGAGGGGATTTTGTATGCTGATTTATTTGTGAGGCCAACTGTATGACATTAATGTATTGCATATTTTTGAGTGACCTGCTTTTTGTGACTTCTGA
This sequence comes from Sclerurus mexicanus, assembly GCA_013396755.1. Classification (NCBI taxonomy): domain Eukaryota; kingdom Metazoa; phylum Chordata; class Aves; order Passeriformes; family Furnariidae; genus Sclerurus; species Sclerurus mexicanus. Next base: position 762,250 of record VWZF01003406.1, read on the forward strand.
AAGAGAGCCGGGCCCAGAAGGGTGAAATCAAATGAGTGAGTCATCTCTTGAACTTAAAATATATTTGAAATTACTGAAAGCTTTAGTTTACTCTTACTGATATTAAAACTGTAGCAGGAAGATGAAATTCAGTGCTCCTGATGCAATCTGACAAACACATGGAACACAATTGCTTGTAGCAGTGGTGTTTACAAGGTGCAAAGATGTCAGTGTACAGGGTAGAGAGGTGAGGGTTTACAGCTCGGTGAAAAGGATATTCCCTGTGATGTAAATATTTTAGCAAGCAGGACTGTAATAAAGTAAAACTAATGAAAAAGCAACAAACCACTAATCTTCTAATCCTGGTAAATAAATAATTGAGCCTTTAAAAAAAGCCAAAACCCAAACTCCAGAACTGTAATGATTTTTTTTCCAATAGTTCGGCAACTTTACTGTGTTACTGTTGTCTTCCTGTCAGTATGTATAAATTTATGTGTGCAAAGATGTTAATACAGGCTTTGCCTTTCTCATTCACTAAGAAGCAATGTATAAGTAGGTGCTTCTGACGATGCAAATTTCAGGTCCTTAAAATAATTCCCTGGATTCCTTCTCTGATTGTCAGTTTGTATCACGGCTATGGAAGAGTCTGAAGATGAAGCTGAAATCTGCTGATTGCCTCTGTTAGCTGAACTTTTTTGAGTACTTGATCTCTAAGATTCACAGCTTCTCTTTCCTTGAGGGTTTTGACAGTTCCAGGGTTAAGGGGTAGTATCTTCAGAAAGCTCTTTTGTGAAGTTTAGTAATTGACACCAATAACATAACATAACAACATTAAATCATCCACCTTTTTTTTTATAGTGGATAAGCCAGTCTGCTTGTAAATATGTTAAAGGATAGAGTGTAGGTGGCAGAAGAATTATGCTACAATTTTAACAGCTAATAAATCTTTATTTAAGCAAGGGACCGCTAAAATTTAATTAGGCATATAAAAGCAGAGATCATTCTAAGGGTAAAAATATGCCAATTCTCACAAGAAAAGGCATCTGCTTCATGGAAAAAAGAGCAAGCTAAAGTGTACTCCTCTGTTACTATGTCAGTAGAAAAGCTTTCATTGGGATTGCAGGGGTGTAAGTTTAAAGAAGAAGGGGAAAAAAAGAAAATATTTTTTTCAGGTTGTGCACAGGGGTATAAAAGACATGCTATCCAGTTAGTAATCTTGCCTGCTCTGCTTGCTGGTGTTATTGCAAACACAACATCTCTCTGCTTCCTGAAGGACAGCCCTTTGGAAATACCATCTTCCCACGTGGTTTCTTGTGCTCCGCAGCCAGGCCTCCGTACTTGGGTGAGCCAAAGCCTTTTTTAGTACGAGCTGCAATGCCTTAGAGAGGGGTGCTGCTGATGGAAACCTTTGTGCACGTCGTGAAATAAATTGTGAGTGGCATGAAAAGTCGGACTAAGTCATTTTGGAAGATGAAAATTGCATTGGACAACACGTTGCTCTTGGCGGGTTTGCTCGTGTGCCAGCCACTGTGCTAGTAGGAAACGGGGAAAAAAGAAGAATTCCTGATTTTTATGTGTGACTTAAGTTGTTCCTCTGGTAAGCATGGTGTCACCATGGCAGTAAAAATAAAGCATCTCTTTCTGGCTGAGAATTGCCAACATCTCTAAAGAAAAATCCTTGAGATTTTACACTTTCTAAATCTGTTGGTTTGTGACAAAAAGGTAAAACTACATGGCCTATTAAAAGATCTCTTAAGTTTGCAAATCTGTACGAAGTTAAAACCAGAAGTCTTCTCCAGATTTCATTTTTTAGTAAGTTCTGTCGCGTTTGTGGAGCTTGCCCTGAGTTTTAGTGCTGTCCAGGCTAAAAAGCCAGGCAACACAGGCTGTGGTCTGGTCTGAGTGTGGTGTACAGCAACCTCAGCTCCCTGAGCAGGAGCGCGGCCGGCTGGTCACTGAACTGCAGATGTAGGTTATTATTCTATAGATTGTTCATACACATCACTGTGAGTGTTGAAGAGTCTGTGGGGCGACGATAGAGGCTGCTTTTGTATCACCTTGGATAAACATCTCTTCACTTGGGTGTGCTGGTTACTTGGAATGCTGTCACTGGGCAGAGCTTTGTACAATGCGGTGCAGCGCTCACCCCAGGGGCTTTGCTTGCTTTCATAACATAATTATTAAATAACGAATACTCTTTCATTTTGCCCAACTAGGACACAGTTTTTATTTGACCTTTCCTGCTCTTCCTGTTATACTATCCTTTAGGAATCTTTTCATAGCCAATATGAGGTGCTCCGTGGCGTGCAGGCACAGATACATGGTGTAACAAATTGTCTCTGCAAATTGCTGCATCTACACTGAAGTTTTTGAAGGGCAGCCTCTACAAATATCTGTCAGAAACAACATGGTGCAGCTCATCCTGCTTTAAGGGTAGAAGATACAACGTAAATGACCTTTTAATTAAAGTCACCCTGTTTTCTGTGTTTATTTGATTTATGCTAAAACTGTCTGAGGACAAACTCTTAACAATATGTTTTAAGCCTATGTTTTGCCAAGTGAGGGGTACCAGAATGTCATAGTGCATATTATCTAAAATGCCTTCTTCCCTGCAAGGATTATGTTTGTGTTGCTGCCCATTCATCTTTTTTTTTCCCCAGGAACATGACATAACCCAGCAAAGCTCATTCCGTGGGGCAGACCCTTTTAAATGCCACATACTGTGTGCTCTAGGCAAGGGTAGTCACAACTTGGCTAAGGAAGGTGTCTCTCATGTCTCAGCTTTCAACATTAATTTGTTCTGGCAAGAGTGCCATATGTACACTGAGTTACTCACATTCATATAAGGAACTGAACTTGTGATAGGATCTAAATGCTTTCGATTTGAATTGAACATACATATTCTTGGATTTGCCTTCTCTGGGGCTAAAAGAAAAGCAGCAATTTCATATCTCCAGTGCTTCCGTTTTTTTGAAAAATGAAGGAATGTTATTACTAGCACTTGTGCATGCAGCATGCAGGTTTACACATAAAATACTAATTCTTGCGTTCAGCTGTTTTGATTTTCTTTGTTTTGTAGGGTAGACAGAGTTTCAGTAGGTAGGCTGTTTTGCTTACAATTTTGACAGTTAAGGTATGGACATAAATCATTTGGCATGAGAAAAACTTTGGTCTCTAGTGAATTTACAAGGTAATATGAATAGACTCGTGTTACTGATGATGCAAGACCAAAGCAGATATTTTGAACTAAACATACCGGACAAAATGGGCCACCTTCTGCCTTCTGTTCCATCCGCATGATCCCGTAGTGGCCTGCTGGACAGATGGTTTGGTTATGACATGGTGAATTGCAAAGATTTTTGTTTCTCTAAAGTAATTGTTTGTACAAATCACAGGCTTTGTATGCGTAAAATTTCAGCCAGATGTTAGGGCCAGAAATGAATCATGTCACCACAAGTCATTGGTTTTGCTGGGAACTGTGGTGATACCTATCACTACTCACAGTGGGACACGTTAGTGGGAGCAGAGGAATAGGTCCCTCGGAGCATATTTCTTATGCTTACAGATCTGTTCTGCAGTTCTTAATGTATTGATTACAGCAACATGAATCATTCACAGCATTTGAACTGAAACCTTTTGGATCTAAAATAATTGAGGATACTGATTTATCCAAAGTGGACAGTTTCTGTGTCAGCTCCTCTCTCTCTTTCCTCATATCCCATATATTCCACACATCTTTCATATTCTTCCTCTGCTCTATCTATAGCCAATGCAGGAGGAATACCTGGAACTCTCCTGTTTCTCCCGTATTGCCAGTGCATTGCATTCTTCACTTCTCACAAGGAGGGCTGCAGGAAAAGGCATCTCGCAGGTTTTCACACAGGCATACTGTACAAAGCAGTGCTGAGATTTCCTCGGAGAATCTAGGCAGCCATGGATGTGAGTGGGGTGGATAGGCAATGCCTGACAGATCGGAGAAGATTTTAGCACCTTCCAGAAAAAGATGTCTGCAAGAGAGCTAGGACAGAAGCTGAGGAGAAATGCTACTAGCAGACTAGCAGAAGGGTAACTAAGGTTAGAGATGACGTCAGTTAGAGTTTGCGTGGCTCCAGGAAAGAACTGTGCAATTGGAGCCCATAGGAAAATGATAGCCATGTGTGGAGTCTTGGAAACGCAGGACTGGGCTGTTAAAAGTCACGACAGAAAGCTGGGAAGAGCCATCAGGGAAGAAGGTTAGTGCAGGAAAGGTGGTGCTGGGGAGGGTTGGAAAAGGAATGCAGAGGTGAAGGTGAGCTGCTGTGAAGAAGAACAAGGCATGCAGTGAAACCTAAGGCTGGAATCAGTCCTAAGGAATACGTAAGATAAACTGTGGGAATGGTGAGTGTTACTTAGCTTTGAGCTGGATGTGCATCCCAGTCTACTCCTGGCTTTCTGTTGGGACGAGATGCAGGAATTCTTAGGAAAAGCCCAGAGGTGAACTGTGGGTGGCATCCCTGGGCACACAGGAATTCTCCTCCAGGTCTGCTGACTTGGAAGCCAGGACTGCAGGACAGCATGGAGTGGGGATGCTCATCCCTCCCTTCCCTGCTTCTCAGCCTGAGGCAAACAGCCATATCCTTCCGTCCACGTTCCCACCAGACACCTTCCTGAAAGATTCCCAGGCTCTGTTCATTTTTCGGCAATGTATGGGCAGTGCTAAACAACAGACAGAAAGCTTGAGCTGGAGCTGTGTGGAAAACTTGTCAGATTAGTGATAGATTCTGGCCCTTTTTTTAAATAAGTGCCTCCTGCTTTCAAATAAATTGTGAGCAGATCCACAGCAGAGACAAAGCCATTTGGAGTAAAGCAAAGGCCTTCTGTCAATAGTGGCAGCTGAAGGATCAGATCCCTCTATTCCTCGTTGGCCTGTAGCTCTGAAATGCTATTTTTTTGCACTTCAGTCCTTTCAGGAGTGAAACTTTGAAAAGGTTATGCGTCCTGAGAGCAAATCAGAATCTAAATATAGGAGAAAAAAATAGATTAGTTGTCTAGGTTGTGAGAAGCACGGATTATAACCCATCCCCTTTAGCTGACGGCTCCTGCTGACTAACAGACAGGCACAGTATCCCGTCTTCCCCCTCCCTCCCCAAAGTCTGCTGCTGCCATTTCCCTTCTGGCAGAGGACAGCCAGCATAAAGGACAAAACTTGAGAGGAGAGATGTGACTCTAGTCCAGTAATACGATCCCTTTACAACTCTATTTCATGAAAACGTCTTCCCTTTTCCTGTGGTGACACAAGGGAATTACTTGTTTGCTACACATTCTTTATTTAGATAAAGGAATAAGAGGTACCAGCATTTAGAAATCAAAGAGGTTAGAGACTAACTCAGCCTTTTATTAATCTGTTTTTAAATAGAGTTTTGCTATTTATTTGACACTAATAAGTGTTTGAAGGGATATTTGACTTATTTTTTTGCCCTTGTGCTACATAGGAGCAGTAACTGGCTAAGGAAGAGCCCTAAGCCAGCACATGGAGCCTCTGTTTATATGGTTCAAATAGCAATTTCTTTTCGGCCTTGTCCACAAAAATAAACAGAATGAAAAAACAAACAGTGTCGGTAACAACATTTTGTGATTTGAAAAAAGGATTTGAATTACAAGTAAACTTAACCCCATTGCACACTACACCCCCCACCCCAAAATCCAATTTAGTTTCACGTTTCTGGCTTTAGTTGCATGCAGCTGTGTTATAGCTTAAAATAACTGATCTTTTTCTTTTCACTTTTTTTAATATATTTTTGGTTTACAGGAACTAGAAGTTGTTTGAACACATCTTGCAGCACATTTTCCTGTTTTAGTTTATCCATAGAATACATAAATAAGGGTTTCATACTGGGAAGTTCTGTTGTGGATTGTATTTGAGGAATGCTTTTAAAGCAAGCTGAACAAAGTGTTTAAGATGTGCTCCTCCAATTTATACAGAATTAGAAAGGAAATTTGCTGCCTCAGAGTTTTATACTTACTAGGAAAAGTTAGTTTTCTGGATAGTCATATGTCAGGGAGTAATTTGCTCCTTGAGTGTAGCTATTGGCATCTCAGTGTATCACTGTTTCCTCAGATTTGTACTGTATTAGAATTTGGGGAAAATCTGTGAGAAATCCACACATAATATAAAAAACCAGAGACTTGTGGCATGACAACCAGTCATCTTTAATCTCAGCTGATCGGGCTGTGTCATTTTTCAGTACTGAGCAGGAGTAAAGGCTCAGAGCCTGGTTTAGTTTAGGAAGCTTATCCCAGTTCTGAACTTTGTGTTTGGGGCACTTTGCTGTCGCTGCCTGATGGCACAGAACAGTCTGAGCCGTGGGAGCCCAGCAGGGGGTAGCCAAGCACTGGTAACGAAGGAGGCCTCCAACTCCGGAATATCCTTCATTCTAAGGACAGCGATAGCGAGCACGCACTCACTAAACAGATTTTGCTTCCTGAAGGCTTGGGTTATTTACCCTGCTGGAGAGCGATGGGGCTCTGTTTGCTGGGAGAAGCCACAGCGCAGGAATTCGCCATGAAGAATAATGTGCTTGCTTTCTTTCCCCCTCCCCTTCCCTTTGGAATGCTGAGATTTTAGATTGCTCAGGTGAACATTCCCCAGCTAAATCCTTGGAAGGCAAACAGGAGGGGAAACTGTTTTCTCCTGATAAACTACTGTATTTTTGGAAGTACTCGCACTTCTTGGCATAGAATATGTATATTTTTTCTTTTTTTTTCCTTTTTTTTTTTTCCAAAGCTGCTTGCCAAACGTGTACATAATTTGCTATGCCTATGGAGTTGCATCGCTAAGTGAGGAAGCTATGCTTTCCAAACAGAGACTGGCAGCTGGCAAACATAAAATATCTCAACGTTGGCAAAGTCGCACAAAAAAATTAGACACCTGGTTTTGAAAAATGCAAAGGCTGGGTCTTCATTTAATGTAAAGCAACTGATCTTGAGCCTATGCTCACTTGTCACAACTGAGAACTTGGTCACGCTGCTCCATTCCGCAGCTGAATCTGCCCGCGGATGGAAACTGAAAGCGTGTATTCTGCTATCAGCCTGAAAAAACGCTGGAAAATATTTCTCCCTTTCACTCCCACCCCCAACAAAATAATGGGACTTGGCTGCTGAGCTGACAGACTGCAGATTGCAGGGATGTAGCTGCTTATATTTAAAAAAACGACTGCCCTTCCCTTGCACCGCGCCCAGGCATGCCGGCTTAGATCAAGAGTCTGCCTTGGTAGGCACTGTGTCAACCAGGCTTCTCACAGACGGCGTGGAGGCAGACAGTAGTCCCAGAAAAGGATTATTAGGGATCGCTTAGATGCTTGTCTCGGGCTCTGCTCTGTGTGGCTTTGATGGCCCAGCCTTTGTTTCTGGCCTCTGCTCCTTGTCTCCCTCCTCTCCCCTGGCGAAGTGCTGCCTGCATGACTTGTGTGCTCCAGCGACGGCCAGAGCTGCAGAGGCTCTGGAGAGTGGGTCGGTTGAAGTTTTGACTTGATAGATGGAGGAGGAGGAGAAGAGTTTCAGCCTTCAGAGAAGGTGGAGGGAGCAGCAGCAGAGCTGGCGGGAGCTGCAAGGTCTGGGAGTGGGAGGCCTTCAGGGAGAGGACTCTTGTCTCCTGCCACCTCTCCATTTGCCCAGGGGAGAAGCAGTAGGGAAAGGTACCCCGACTCTGCAGAGATGCTGTGCCCTGAAATGTCACTGGTTCCTCGGGCAAAAGTGTCATGCTATGTCCGTGCTGGATGGCAACATGACATACTCCTTTGCCATAGTTATTGAGGAAGATGAAAATGTTTATTGTCATTCCTCTCCTAAATCAAGACGTTATTGTCTGCACAGTTTAGAAAGTAATGTTCCTACCCTTTTATATATGTATATAGTATAATATATATATATTATATATCTTTTTTAAGAGGCCACTTTTGGAGGGGAAGGAATTCTATTTGATGCCCATTTAAGTGAATGTTGATATAAAACCCCCTCAGTTTCCTGTGATCCATACTTACCTATGCCAGGCTGCTCCTGTGTTGTTTCCTTTGTTCTGTTTTCCTCAGTGCAATGAACCCTTACGTTATGAGTTTCTGCTGTAGTTTTAACCTCTAATATGCAACCATTACAGCTTATCTCGTCTCCTAAATTACTCTAAAATCCAATTATAAAATCCTCTTTCCCTCAATAGCACACAACTTGCCACATTACTGAAATGCTGGGTAGCTCTTTTGTTTTTTCTAAATTAATAATAACTACCATTTTCCGTCTGTTCTTAGTATGGAAGTCTTTTATATCACTGTTCTGCTTTCCCATAATACATATTATGATTCTTTTTATATGCTAGTTATGTTTGGAAAAAAAACAAGAAAGATTTTAAAAAGATGTGCCAATCAACTTCTGTGTATCAAAATATAACAATGAAAATCCTCAGTGGAAACTTAGGCAGAAAATTCCTAATAGTAATATAGCCTGCCAGATGAAAATGGAAATTCTTCATTTGGTGGAACCTTTATTTTGAGCAAGAGTGGTTGTTACTTCAAACCAGTTTCTCATGACTTCAAAATAAGGGTCCTGAGGTAATGTGTCAAAAGAAATGCAACAGGGCAAGTGAAAAGCTCTAGGTTCAAAATACTCAAAAATATCTGTGTCTTACCAGCATGGTTTTCAAATTTCTAGTAGGTTTTGCTTTTTAAAAAATCGAATTATAGAAATAGACATTACTTACTTTGGAAGTTTACTAAATATATATCCTGAATTCCCATGTTTTCCTTTTCCAAAATGCCACAGTCTCCATGTTAACAGCCCAGGCATTGATTGTGTCCCGACCCTAAATCTTTTGCTCTTAGAATATTAACTATGTTGATAAAACCACCAGCCTCTTTTTAATAAACTCTCCAGTACTGGAAGCATTTTCTGAACCCCAGTGTGAAGATCTAGTGACAAAAGGGATGCAGTGGAAATAAAGATGCACCATGTGAGCTTGAGTGAGATTTTCCAGAAGGGCATGTTAATGGTAAACAATATCATCAGTTGGTCTTACACAAACACAGATATGTATGTTCCTTTACACACACAATCCTGTGTTATCTAGTCATTAGTCAAGTGCAATAAATTAATCAAGGAAGGAGTGCACACCAGTGTAAGAAGGCTTACATTGTTTTTGCTTACAGTGGCCATCAAAATTATGATAATCAATCCTCCACCCTATGACAAACTGAAGTATCTGATAAGTCTTCTGTCTTACAACTGAACAAGACTGTCCTGAAGAGCCCAGAACTGCTGGGCTTTTTTGCTGAAATTTATGCCCCCTGGAATTACATGGATTTTTGCAAGTTTACAATGCAAGCTGTAAGACCCCAGCCAGGTATAATTGTTTGTACTGTGGGATCCCAGTGCACCATCCTCACATGAACTTTTTTTTTCCTTTTCATAGAAATTATATATGTAAGGATAAGAGTGTTGACTGTACTCTGATATTTCTCTCTCATCCTATTTAATTGGACCTTAACACTGAAAAAAGGCCTCGTAGCCTGATTTTTAAAAGGGAATACTGGGCTTGTCCATCAGTGAAGTGAATGGCAAAACTCCAGTTAGATCCAGAGGGGGCTGACTGGACCCCAGGCCAGCTCCCTTTGGCTGAATGCTGCTCACAGCCCCATCCTCTTTCCCAAGAGTTGAATGAAGCACATGAAAACATTTTGATGTTCAGCTTTCTGAGCTTTGGTTGCTACAGTTCTCGTACATGTGGGGCTTTGAGGTTATGCTATTTGTTTTGGGGTTTTTTTAATGGTACCTGCTTCTTAAGTGATTGCTTCTTTGAGCTTGGGAAATATTTCACTTAATTTGCTTTAGGTCATGACAAATAAACCCATCTCAGCAGAGAGGTAGAAGACATTGAAAATATATTTATATTTTAAATCGAATGTCAAGGTAACATTTAGGTGAATAATTATTTACTGTTTTGTTAAATGCTGACATATATGACAGAAATCATACATTAGTACAAATGCTTTTCTGTTTTGAATGTCTCATTAGTTGCTTTCTAGGGCTGCACTGCTTTTTTAAGATTCAGATTCAAAATCTCTTCTGATTTCTGCTGTTTGGTTTTTGGCAGTGGGCCAGCTGCAGATATGCATAATATTTCACTGTTAGACCTTGCAAACAGCATATCCTGCTGTGCTAAAGAAAACATTGTGTTTCTTACCACATGAAAATAATCCATCACTTTTCAATCAGCACACACGCATACACTGGTGTGCACACACACACACAAACCCTCTACCTGCTTTCCCCATCAGACTCCAGAAAAAATTAATGACTATGATGTGAAGGGTGGGCTCTTTGTACTTGATCCATTAAAGTACAAACTAATCAAAATATATCTAGCATCTGATTTGCAAAGCAATGTGGAGCCAGAGGCACGCTGAGGAAATAGACCATCTGAAGACCTCTGTGACCTTGTTCAAGTAGCAGTATCTTTTTGTTTGTTTTAAATGCTACATGGAAAGTGAGAGCACAAGTTTAAGACAACCTGGAACATCCCTTTGCACAGGTCACCAGTGCTATGTAGAATGCTTTATATATAAAGAGGGAAAAAAAACATATATATTGTACATCCTGCAAAATACACATCGCCTTATTTAATGTGTGCAGCTGATGAGCAGTGAAGATTTCCTCCTTGGGAACAGACACATTGCACAGGAGGAAGCTTATTCATGGTAGAGCACAGAGGATCTGTGAGTGCATGTGCACAGGCTGTGGGAAGAATAACATGAATTCTTTCTTTTTGTTATGTTGTGCCAGATATTACTGTGCATTTATGACTCTTCAGTGTCACTGAAATCTGGGTGTTCATCAAGGACAATGGTATCTCAACAGTTTCCCATTTCAAGAACAGGCTTTAATCAGAAGAATAATTTAGCTTCCATATTACTCTGTACTGGGTATCCCATGTTGTTTACTGCAATTCATACTTTGTTTACAGGCAGACAATATATTCCATACCAATACACAAGTGCTGAAACAGTAATCAATGAAACTACAATATTTAGGGTAATACATGTAGTAGAGTAGCTGTATTGCAGCCCAACTAAGTCTTTTGGCACCCAACTCTTACTTTACAGCGAGCAGAAGTTAAGTCCAGATTTCTTCTGTTTAAATGTTACCCTTCTCTTCTGAACATAATCACTGTAGGATGTCTCTACAGTATCACCTATCATGAGTAAATAAGGAGTTGGGTGGGAAGAATCATGATTACTTTGTGGAAACTACTTTTCTTCCCTCTGCAAACTTCAATATTTTCTGAATGGAAGTGGATTAGGAAATGTAATAGAAGTAGGACATAGTTTTTAATGCCTATTCGCAATACATCAACCAAATGCACATGGGCCACTCGGATAGGTAAAATCACAGGATCTTGGGAGGATTTTTTTTTCCCCCTGTCTTTGCAAGGTCTTAATATTGTTGTCCGCTTGTGCCTGAGACCTAAATTCAAGGCAAGAGCGTGTAACAGCTGAAAGAAGTATGCAGCGGGCAAGTTTAAACAGAGGGAATGAGAACTGGGGAATCATCAAGGCTGGAGGAACCTGGCTTTTAATTTCTGAACATTCTTCACTGCTGCCCTTTAAGCATTTTCAGTCATGCATTTTTAGACCATTGAATTTTGAACTTCTGGTCACCCCTTTCTTCCAGATGTGAAAACAAGAGCTTGTCAGTGGAAAAAGGAGTTCTCAACAGAACTGTCAGAATGCAATTTGTGACATGAGTCAAAAATCAGAGGTCTACTTTGTTGCCATGATAACACTTGATTAAGATGACTTACCAGGCTGTCAGCTCAGCAGTTTTGTTGCCAACCACTTATTTTTTACTTTCTCAGTTATTTTTTTGTTCTTTATCTAGGTTTAGGAGATTGAAAATGGATGCAACCCATTCTGATATCTAAATAAAGCATGAGAACGTTTGGCCAGCCTTTTCAGGATTGTTTTTTAAAACAAATTACTTTCCTTTGGAGTCCTTCATCTTTCAGCTCCCTTTCCAGTTGTCATTTTAAACATGGAGTTTTAAGAAAGAGAACATGCAGAGGGAAAAAAAAACGAGAAAAGGCTAGTCTAATGACTGAAGCAAGAAATATCTATTTTCAGGCAAGCTAACTCATGTCTGACCTTAACAAGGCAGTTACCCACTTTGTACTTATCAGTTTACTCATCTGAGAGATACATACTGAGATACATAAAACAATTTAAGATAGACTGATTTTGGTTGAAATAAACAGAAAATTTTGGCTGAAATAAACAGAAAATATGTATTTGTAGAAAAGAAGTCTTTGAAGTACAAGAAATCTTTGTCCACATTTTTAAATAGAGACAAACATTTTTCACTAAACCAAGACTGTCTAACTTTTCAAAAGTTCCTAAAACTCCAGCTGGAATCAGATGAAGCTGTGGTCACTCCAAAAGTAGTGGTGTTTTTCTGGTCTTAAGTTTAAATGAAGTTTTGTGCAGTCTTCAAGACATTCACCTAACTTTCCACGAGTGAAGAGAACAGGTTTTTTTCCTCGCATACACTATACTTACACTGGGAAACAGAATTACTCACTGATATAGGTGCTTTTCAGTTGATCCCTTTTCAGAAAGTTACCTCTTTATGTGCCTGCCTCTTCAATGTCTTCTCATCTCAATTACAGAAGCATCTAAGCAATTGTAATACACACGAAATGCCAGGAAATCTGAGTGCACTGATTTTGCGTGTGGAATTATTTGCGCTATTATTTTTCACAGCTGAATGTTTTCATTCAGGAGGAGCTGAAGAATGATGTTAGACAATCTCACGAAGTCCTCTTTCATAATGGCTTGCCCATTTTACCTCAAGATTTCTGACAGTATAATTTTGTTTCCTTTTAACTCAAAGGCTCCATAAAGGAAAGTGTAAGGGAGGATAATGCAACTAGCATGTAGAATACTGATCAGCCACGTTGGTTGTTTTAATTCCGTGTACCACAGGGTAGAAAGTCGTGTCTAAACCACTTTACTGTTAATCCCTTGTTGCTTTGAGAAAAGCCAGTTTCATCCTTAGGAATGAATATTGACCCTTCCTGTGACTCACAGTCACTTCAGCAATTCAGCATCCAGAGGAGGTCTCCAAGTTTTTTCCTTGTCGGAAGGCCTGCTGGCTTGACAGGAGAGACTCTGAGGGAAGTGGGATGGAAAAGGAAGAATGAGAGGAAAGGTGGGGGGATCTCTTATTATTTACTCCGGGGAGGGATGGAAGAAATAATAATAAGCCGGGGTCTGTGGCAACAAACAGGTGAAGAAGAAGCTGCTGATAAAAAGCATGATGAAGAAAGAAAGAGCAGTACATGTGGATCCTGGTGATACCACTTTGGATCACCAAGAAATAGCTGATGCAAGAAGTGAAATATCAACACTTCCCTAGTGACAGGCGGAGAAATTAGTCAAAAATAACCAATATTAACTCAAAATTCAGCATTGTTGAAGTACTCCCAAAACTAAAAGAGGCAAGTGTAGGTCCAAACACATACAAGTTCCAGCTGGCATCTTGTGGAGGAAGCATCCATCATCAGAGTGATAGGGTTTTTATCTTATTCTTTGTTGACCATAGAGGTGTTTGCCTGGGTATTTCTTATGTGTCTTCTGTGAGTATTAGTCAAGAAGAGGAAAGCAGTGCTCAATGGCCCTGTACAAAAACACTTAGAGCAGCAGCAGCTCTCTTTCCTTTTTCATATGGATACGTTGCGACTAGAGAAGGATTTCCAACTGGAAGAGGTGTTGTTAACAAAGAAGCTCTAGATAACGAGTAAGGAGACGAGAAAGAAGAGTAATTGAAAGGGATGCCTCCAGCACAGTTCAAGATTAATGTTCCTCCTAGTTTCTCTCATATTTCTTCCACGGATGATGTTCCAGCTTATTTGTATGGTTAACACTGGGAGTAAAGAGCTTATGAGGCATGGAAGAACTCCACAGGGTCTGCTAAATACTTGCCATTGCAGCAGAGGGGGGAAAAACATCTCCCTGATTCTCCACACATTTGCACCAGGGTAAATGAGCAATTAGATGGGTTGCCCGGAAGGAGGTGATGCCACTGCTGATCAGCATTGGCCAAGTCAGGCCACGCTTGTGCATTGTGTGATGGAATTGTGAGTGCGCAGCCATGAACTGGGGAGCTGCTTCAGTCCTTGGGGAAGAATAGATTCTGAGTGGGAGGAAGAGTTGGTGCTGGGAGATGGAAGGGTGACCTCTTACTGCAATGATTTCTACACTGAAGGGGGTCTGCTGTGGTAAAGGTCTGATAAATCAGGTACACTGTAACTATGTGCTCAACTTCCTGGTGTAATTGCAGATATTCAAAATTATCTATCGTGCATGTAATCACTAAAAACTTCCTGTATTTTAGATGTGTGTGTTGGCAGTGTTATTTGCAACCTTCAGTCCTTTGAGAAAAATTATTATAATTAACAAATGACAATGTGCAAGTGTTGGTACTTTGTTTTCAAAAGTTGTGCACCTGACATGGAGAAAGTGTTGGCATCAGTCAGAAGTCTCACTATAGGCCTGGCAGGAGACAGCTAACCAACGACAGTAAATTATCAACTTTTAAAGTACTTTCAGATTTAATTTTTTTGTCCTTTATTTTGTAAGAGAACGTGTATTTCGGGAACAAGTTCATACAAATAAATATATTTTAAAATATTGCTATATTCAGTACATTTTTGCCTGCAGAGCACTATATTCCTCTGAAAACAGAATCAATATAACAGGTGACCAAAAGACTGGATACATCTTTTCATTATGTGATTCATCTGAATTCAGACAGATATTCAGAAACTCTATAATAGCAAAATAGGTCCTCCTGTCTGTCCCTTCTGATAGTTTTCACAGTGCTTTGTCCAGTTGCAAATCAAGCAGTCAAAGAGAATATTATCATCTCTCTTCCTTACAAATCTGTTCTAATATATTTCCCTGTTAGGACTCTTCTTCACCCTCTGTTTTTCCTGTTTAATTTCATCCCATTGCAACTGTTTGCATTTTAGTTTAGCTTAGCAGTCATCTCCTCACATTTTTTACCTCCATCCATCTTCCCTTCTTGCTGTGACATCACTTCTGAATTTGTGCATGAAAGTGTTAAAACCCTGCCCCTTTAAAACAAAGAATTACTGAAATCATAGGTTCTTTGAATGTGAAATTTACTTATGTGTAGCAGATTGACACGAGCCTGAACATTCACCAGAAATCCTATGTTATGTTCTCTGATTTACTGTGAATCAGTTCACATTTGCAGTGGAAGTACAGATAAAATCAGATCCATAACACTCTGACGA
This sequence comes from Sclerurus mexicanus, assembly GCA_013396755.1. NCBI lineage: Eukaryota > Metazoa > Chordata > Aves > Passeriformes > Furnariidae > Sclerurus > Sclerurus mexicanus. Next base: position 777,566 of record VWZF01003406.1, read on the forward strand.
CTCTAAGTGGTCTGTTTAGCTGCTTTTTAACAGACGGTTGAATCAAATCATTTTAGAAATCCCATACCAAAAAATGTTATGCATTTTCCTTTCTCTCTTCCACTCTCTCTCCACTGCTGTGCATTTCTTGCTGGTTAGAGCAAACTGAGTGTGCTCAATTTGGCCTGTTATTGTGTCATTGACATTGATGTTTTATTTACTGAATTACATTTGTGTTTGAGGCCTCCTTTATTTCCAAAATGTTTTCTTAAAGTCTTGCCTACGTTAGGCAATCTACTTTCTCTTCCTATAAAGCATTTCGTGATGTGCTGATTCAGTAGGAAATTTTCTTATAAAGTCTGGCAGGAGCTGCCAATACTCTGGGCTTTTGGGGCAGCAGTGCAAACTTTATTGTCTGAGTTGTCATGTCCCCTTTCTATTCACCTGCTGTGTTTTTATGACTTAGAAATCACAACACCTTGTTTATGATGACAGTTTATTATGGAGTAAGAATATACCAAAAAATATTTTTTCAATTATGGCAATAAAATATTAAAGATTCTGCCTAGGATACAGGCTAAGGAGAAATGGAGAGAATGTAATTCCCCTTGAGGAACCAATGCAATTAGTTTAATAAATACAGGGAGTGCATTAATTAGATTAATAAATTAAGAGAGCTGCTATTTGTCAGTGGTTGATTATAGCCAGCTTTTTGTTTGAGTATTATTTGATCAGGAAGGGCAGGTGTTTCTGCAATAAGTATTACTGTTATTCTTGATTTAAAAGAAAATATATCGCACTTCAGTATCTTTCTGCTTTAAATGCAAACAATCGTTTATAAATTTTAATTGAATTCTTTCCTGGGTTCCCAAACCCCAATAACTGAATATTATGTACAGTGTACTGCAAAAATACCCATATTGATTGTATTGCTCTTACTAGATGCAATGTCCCACTGTTAACAAGTAAAAACCCACGACCACTTCATCATTGTGCACAACAGGGCAAATTCAGTGCAAGCCACACCATTTGGCACTTCCAGCTGGCCAAAATCTGGTGGGTTTGATGTATATGCAGAAACCAGGAAAACAACCAGTTTGGTGCTTCGGTTCAGGTCAGTGAGTGTTGGTGCAGCCCCACAGACAGGCTGCAGGTGTACAGTGCTCAGGTGAGTTGGGGAACTAGTGACAGTTTTGGCTTAATTAACATTGAGCTGAACCTCTCAGCTATTCTCACTTCTCCGTAAGCAAATTACCAGGGAAACACCCTTACAACACAAGGTAAGACAATTCACATACCTGTTTAGATATATGTTTGAGTGCACATTAAATTAAATACTCTTATAAAACTACTGAAAAATCCATTTATTTTAGCACCAATGAAATCTGAGTGATTACAAGCAATGATATTTAAAATGCCCTTTTTTTAATGGTGGAAAAACAAAAAAGAGATTGTTTTCAGGAATGTTTCTTCTTGTGTTTGTGTTGTGCAGATGAAACATGTCCGAGAAATTAGTTATAAACACGCAGTTTTCCATAGGTGTTTATTTCTGAAATTCTTCAACTCTGATCCGTGGTCAAAATGTCAGCTGCCTGTAGAACAATTGGTGGGGGCCTGGAGAGAGCAGTGAGCCTTTCTGAGGTTGGCACTGGAAAGCTCCATCCAAAGGAGATGGAGACAAGAAAGAAAAAGGTGGAATAAAGTTTGAGTGTAAATCACATCGATGTAATCAACACTCAGGGGTGCTCGTCACCTGGGGCAAAAATGCCCCTTCAAAATTAAAGTGAAAAAGACTGACACCCACCAAGTCATAGCATGTGACCTTTTTATTTTATTAACCTGGGAAGCATCAGCTCATAGCTGTTGTGGGTTTACACTCCCTGGGCATATTTCGTTTAATGGTATGAATTAACCAATTCCTGCCAGTTTTGCCTTTTTCTTAAACCTACTGCCCACCACCAGTTGCTAGCAATACTAGTCTTTCCTTACTGCTGCACTGCCCCTTGGGCACTAGGAATACAAAAGGAATATGCCTGGTTTACCTGTAGTAAACTGGGAGTTGGGGTGCTGAAGGATGGGCTTGGTGCTTCATTTTTACCAAGACAATGCAAAAATATAAAGAAAATCCTATACCATGAAGTAGAAGTAGCACTTAATTTGGATAGCAAAGGCACATAAAGATATGGTAGCTGTAAAGACCATTATCTTTTAGCAAACAACAGATGCTTATCAGATAAGACAATGATTTTAATGAAGAATCATAGATAAGGATACAGCAGCACATTGATTAATGCACACAGCAACTTCTCCTGAAACATGACTGCATTAGGTCTTCACTCTTGAGATGATATGCAAGCTGTGATAAAGCTTTTACAGTTATTCAATATCATGAATGATCAGAGTTTCTAGTAGAAATGGATGACTCTAACTGATGGACTTAAAGTTCTCATTTTTTTATATATACCTGCACTATTATTAGACAGACTTAAACAAAGGAAAGAAATGTTAAAAAAAAAAACAAACTGGGGGGGGTAAAAAGTGAAGAGCCGATTATTTTTCTTTATTTTGTTATGGTGCAATGTAACTTGGATATATTGTAAAGTAATTAGAAACGGCCTATTTCAATCCACAGCAATATACAGAAACACACCACCCCATCTTTTGGTGGTGTTTGGCTTTTGTAAATGTGCTGTTAGAGAAGGGTATTTGTCACCAGTAAAAAATCAACTAGTCTTTATAGCTAGACTGATTTATTTTTGAATGCAGGGCTATTGTTAAATAGAAAGTAATTTTTTTTTTTCTTTCTTTGAATCTAGTCCATACATCAGATTCCTGTCACGAAAAAGACTATATGTAATTCCTGGGGCAACACGTCCCCATTTCCCTTGTAGATTTTTCTGATCATTGGAGCCTGCAATAAAATGGCCCTGTGAACACCTGTTTGACACCTGGATGGTGCAGTGCATGGGCTGTGCTTCCAAGTACTGAGGTAGAGTTGCTGTGATCTCGCCTGAATTTGGTAGGGCAGAACTTGTTTTAAAGGGAAGTCGTTAAGATCTAGGTGGGATTCTAGAGCTGGAGAATGGTCTTAATTTACAATCATCTCCCTGAAATCAATTACTCTTTAAAGCTACTCCTGCAAGTTACCAAGCTCACAAGCTGTTTTATTGCATTGCACACGCAGTCACAGTTAAGAAAGTTTGTGTTTGCTTGCATGAGTAAATATGTGCAGTATGAGGCTTCTTGTTTTGATTATCTTTTGACCTGCTGGCTTACCTGAGATGAGAGAGAGAGAAATAATTCAAATGACTGCGAGCTTGACCGTGCTGTGTGATGTGTGAAGCGACCATGGAGCACATGTGCTTTGTTAATGTGAGTTTCTCAGTTAGCAAGCCATTGCATATTAGTAATATCATCATTCAGGACTAATTAATGCATCATTATGGTCTTCTAAAAGGCTTTTGCCAGTGTGACGCTGAGTTAGTATTTGTTCTGGAAATGTTTTATTATTATTGCTTTATTGTAATGTGAAAGCTGATTTGGTGTCTTGGATTGCACTCACACCCCCAGAAGCACTGTTTTAATTGGAAATATTTACAACTAAAAATACCAGACATAAAACATAGATGAATTATGTGTAGTGGGCAATTTTCTAATTCTATAAAAGGATAGTTTTATTGAAAGTAGAGAGCCCCAGATATGGCAGTTTGGTTGACCTGATCACAGAGTTGGTTTGAGATCAGGAGTTTGCCCTCCATTCTCAAGGGCTGATCTACCCATTCCCTTTTCCCAGGCCTGTTTAGGGGGCATGAACAACTTTTAAGGATCAGATATGAAACTCTTCCCAGGGAACATGCTTTTGGAGAACATCTGTTTTGAAAACACGAGGCATGTGCAAAACAGTGTAAGACCAAGGTCATCTGAAGTTTAGCTTTCCTCTACCCAAGAGCTGCCTGTAGACATTTCGTTAGCCTTATTTTCATCTGGTCCCTGCATAGTAAAAATTCTGCTCATAAAGCAATCACAAAAAATTGTTATGGCCCTAAAGAATGCTACTTAAAGCAAATAAGTGCTGTAGTTTCCAGATTCCATCCCTAATTAGAAAGAGGGGTCAAGTGTCAGGTCCATCAGTGAGCTGTAGTATTTCAGTTTTCCATCAGGGAGGGTCATTCATTTAACAAGACAAAGAGGCTGAGAATTTTCTTTGTGACATTGTTCTGGTTGCCTTTCCTTCTCGTGTTGTTCCTTGCTCTTTTCTGATAGTTTAGCTTGGTTTTTTTGAAGCTACTCTCTGGATAATACTTTAGCGGACTCTTAAATCACTCTTTTTTTCTGCTCTTTGGCAATATAGTGGCTTCCTTTCCATTAACCTACTGCCTGATTACACCAACTGTCTGAAATGCAGTTAGAATGACTCTTTGCATACGATCTTATCTGACACTAACATCTCCTTCCATTTTTTAATCTCATTTTAAGGACATGGAACTATTTGAAGTTCCTTTTGCCCCTTTTATCTAGATTCCATTTTCTTAAATGAAATCATCCAGCTTTTCCAAGGGGAATAGTTTAATTGTTCAAGGTGCATGATTTGTAGTGACCTTACAATTGTGCAGGACCACAGTCCGTGGTGTTCCATGCAAGTGATCAGAAGGGGCCATGCTCGCCTTTGAAGTGGGGTAGCTTATTAAAGAAGTAGTAAGTTGTATCAAACTTTCTTTCTAATTAACTCTGTCATTTCCACGTAAACATGGGGTTTTTTGTGTTGTGGGTTGAGGGGTTTTTTGAGTGAAATTTACTGCCCAATCTATGTTTTAACCGACTAGCATAAAGTATTTTCATTCTAACCACCTATTGATTCATCTAAGTTCATAGCTGAATAGTCATAACTTGGAAGATTTATAGAGTTCTGGGTGTCCAATTTATATAGCTTGTTTGTTTTACAATAAGGCCACTTTTCTGTCCCTCTTACTCTCTCTGTTCAGCTTTACTTACTAAAACTATGGCTCATATTTTCTACTGCTTCCATGGGACCCATCGTATGATTCGCCTTTGTCTGGTTTTGATTTAATCGAGAGGAAGATGAAAGTAGGTGTGTGTTACTTTCAACTCCTTAGTCATTTTGCCATCCATCTTAGTCAATGTGTGGTTGCCCAGGACACAGCATTAATGATAGCTGTCAAAATAATAGTCAGAAGGTTAAAGGTCAAGAAAAATATGTAAAAGACTTCAGGGTGAACCAGATGATAAAGTAACTCATTTAGGCCATTAAATGCTAGCATAGTATGGACTTGATGGGTTCATGGGTTACTAGAAGCAAGAAGAGTAAATGGGGACATCTTCAAGTAGTTTACTCTTGTTAAAAGATGAAAAAAGATGATAATAGCATTACCAAACAACCGCACTAAAGGCAATTTTCTTAATTACCGTGCTGACCCAGCAGTGCACAGAGAGAGGTCTTGTTATTAGAATGAGAGCTTTTACTTTCAAACATTATTAACCCTTCTCAGTACTCTATGTCTTAATTAAGAGTATTCCTGGAAGTTCTGCAGCTGTCAACATTTTTACATTTCTCTTTGGGTTTGCAAACCAGGAAGTGAAGAAGCAAATCATTGCATCTGTCTGCATTGTTTCAGTGATCTCTAGTTCCTTTTAGGTCTTTATCCAATAACGTTATGATTCTTACATGTATGAAGGAAGCAGGGATAAACAGCTAAATTGTCTCTGACTATGTGTATTGAAGCACTGTATTTATATTTTAGTAGTCTCAAATGTTAATTGATTGTACAAGAGCTTATATGATCTTAAACTATCCAAAAAACCTTATAAGAAGAGCAGTGTGAAGTTGTCTCCTTTCCCTATTTTTTTTCCACCAATGTATTTGTTTGCAGTTGTTTAGAAATCAGTATAGACCTATTTTCCAGAATAGCCTAGGTAGGTAAGAATGTAAAGTCCTGAAAACTATTATACTTTTTTGAAATGTCTTATAAAACTGGAAAGTTTTATATGTATAAAAAAAAGGGTTTCAGTTTCACTGTGTGTAACGAGGGGCATGAATTCATAATTTTCTCAACCCCTTAATAAAAAAAAATCTAGCAAGATTAATGTATTTTGTACATGTTGTCTGTCTTCTGTTACCTAGCTGGCCGTGGTTAGTGGAGACTTCATCCAGGCCTTAAGACTTTCCAAGATGCTGAGTGTCATGCCAGAGAGACTGCTGTTTTGGCTGGTTTCTTAATGGGTCTTCCCAGCAGCATTACTTTAGTTTGAATTGGTTATATGTCAAGCTCAGATACGTTCTTCTTGCAGTTATTGTGTTGTAGTTACATTTGGTGGAAAGGAAATACGAATCTTGGCATCAACAAATGTCACAGGCAGAGAAGTTCTCAGCTCTTACAACATCAAAATAAAGATGCATGTTCAGGAGACTTTAATGAGAACAGTGGGATATTACTGGGAAGATCATTAAAGAAAAAGGGAGCAATAATTTGCAATTGTCTGAAGTTATTACACTGCACCACCATGATGAAATCATAGTGCAACGTAGTAAAATCAGCCAGACTGAAAGCTTTGGGAAAGTCAATACTGCTGCTGTGGCCATCATCCATTGCTTTGAGAAGGCACTTCATTACTATTGATAGTTCAGGGGTGGGGAAACCAATAAATCCAGAGGCGATGACTGAAACATCTAGAGCACCTTGCTGTAGAAGGTCTTCCTTTTTGCTTTCAGAGGACTTTTCAGTGACTTTGACTCAAAGTGGCATGCCAAGCAGCCTGTTCCCTGTCTTTGAAGCTGGGAGAATTACTGGTAGCATGATAACAAGGACACAAAGAGCTATCAAAGGATCAGATTGATTTCTCTGTACTTTCCCATGTGAGGCTGTCTTTGAATTGGAGTTTCGGTCTAGAGTAGAAGCAAATAATCTAATTTTCTTTGCTTATGTCACATTGATTCAGTTCATGGTGATTTTCATGTAAGGATAAACTACATTCTTTCTGAAGGAAAATGAACCAGTAGCTGAGCTTTGGGTACTCACCACCACAAACCAGCCTCCTATAGGGAAGGAAGGGTCCAAAATAACAACTGTTCTTCAGTCACAAAATACATATGTGGTAGGGACATTTTGTCCACGGAATCAGATAAAATCTTGTGTAAGCAACCCCCAAAAAGTGCATATTCTATACATGCAGAGTCTTCAGCACCAACTGCAGTAATCCTTTGATCTATTCTTCTCACACCAAACTTCTTGCTAATATAGAGTCGAGGCATCTAATCTAAAATGATTGTCCAGACTGGCGTATTTTCTGTGGCACTTGGTAATTATTTTAATTATATTATTATGAATCAGCAGTATATCATACTACTATATCAAATTCTATTTCTTTTAATACTGTAATATCCCTAGCAATCCCTACTAATGTCATGAAACTGCTGGGCTTGGCACTGTAAAGACATGTAGCAATTTTGGCAAGAGCTGCTTGAAAGAGCTTACAATCTACCTTAGTGCAATAAAGTGAATAGCATGAAGGGAGCTTTTTTAGCCTTGCTTCCTGGGAGACAGCTAAAGTGATTTGTCTAAAATGAAACAGAAAGTCTAAGGTAGAACTAACATTTGAACTTCGGTACTTTGAAAATCATTCCAGTGCCTGGACCAAGAGACACTGATAAGCTTATTTTCTATCACATTTTCAAAGCAAATTTTCTGTCACGTTTACACTATTTGCGGGTTTATAGCAGAGCATTGTAACCCAGCATTACAGTGAGTTTAAAATCATGTATCTTCTGATGTCTGGTTTGCAAAAATTGCTAGCTGACCAGGCAAAGAACATCTGAATGGCTAATGGAAAGTTTCTCTTCCCCCTAAATAGGGTAGTTGGCTAATTTGTTTAGCTAAACTACATTAGCCATTCTGAAAGTTTTATTATCACAGTCAAAAGCAGGAAGCCGGGAATGGACATACCGTATTTTTAAAATTAAAGTAATTTTGAAAAACAAACTCAGTTTCTTATTGATTATTTCAGTTGTTAGATTAGAGGCTCATTACTTTTAATAATAGGATAGTAGTAGCTAGAAATGGAAAAGATCTATTAGGTCATTGAGTCCATCCCCATTACAAGGGCAGGATATAGTCAGGTATATGTGGATGGATGAATCAAATATTAAATTCACATGACACAGTAAATCCTCTGTTTCCTTCACAGAGTGCTGATGCTAAGAGCTTTGACAGTGAGTTGTTTACTCTTAAAAGCAGCTTCTGAGCTACCTTCTGGCCAGCTCTTAGGCAGATCCCAGCAGCCCAATGAGAAATAAGGTCATGGTGTGGCCTTCTTTTCCCTCCCAAAGCTGGATGCCTGCAGCCAGTGGAAAGCGTGTTTCAACATGTACTCACAGCCAAGAGATGCCTTAGCAAGGCTGAATTCCTGCTCCTGACACTGAATTGTTTTTTCAAAGTGTATAGTTACAGTGAGAGAAATGGAGAGACTGAGCGGCAGCTTCTCTTCCCTCCATAGTGGCAGTGGGGAAATGGGGCAACACAGGAGATCGAGACACCAAATCCAGTGGTTGTTGGTTATTATGTACAGTGCAGCAGCTGCCATGGAGACATTGAGAGTCAGGTGAGATGTGCATGGTGCAAAGTGCATTCCAGATGCATCATTTTCCCATCTGCTCAGCACCTGGTCTCAGGTAATTGATCTTGAGCTTCTCCGTCTCTCTGCACGTAAGTTTGTAGCAAACAGGCCTATTTGGAATTGCACTCCCCTTCCCCACAGATCCAATCCCCTTTCCCATGAACTTGGGTTCCACTTTATGCTCCATGATATTTATGAGGAATGTATGAAGGCTTGGGGTTTTTATTTTTGTGAACATTACGGAAAAGGAAGCGGAGGTCCTATTTCACATGTCCCTGATTTAGCTCCTGTGAAGATGAGGAATCCAGAAGGTTTTCCCAGATGTATAAAAACACCCAGTCTTAAGAGAGTGCTTTCAAGGCAGTCAAATAAATTTACTTGATATATAGGGGTCATAAAGACTCCTCGTGTGGGTTTTTTAAATTTTTTAAAAATTTTATTTATTATTTATTCATTATTTAATTTTTTATTTATTTATTTATTATTAGCTCAAAGGGTTACTTCAACTCTTATATCTCCAAGAAACAGAGACTGAGGGCATCAAACAGGTATATTAGAATGGACTGTTGAGAAGCAGTAGTGTGGTTAGTTTTTTCAAGTATCTGGCACTGTTAGTACTTATGTCTGTAAGCAGTCTTTTTATCTTCTCTAGGACTCCAGTAAATCTACTCATGTGAGTAAGGGAGTAGCATTCATTTACTGAGCCTACTCAAACAGGTGAGGAGGCACATTAACTCCAGTAAGGCTGGTCGTGTGCATAAAGATTAATCACGTCGCTAGGCATTCAAAAGATTTAAGGAGAAAGTCAGCCCTTTTTGATTCTGTCCTCATATTGATTTTGGGAAAACTGCTAAATTTAGAGCAATTAGATACATTGAAAGTAATTAAATGCAAAAGTGCTGTAGCAATTAAAATGGGAGTCCATGCTGCATATAGAGCAGTTCAAGCATTTTATGGTGTTTCTTGGTTTCCTTAAAAGCTGCTAGTTTTTCTAAATTGATGCCTGCTGGAATGATGCACACCCTGGATTTTTTTTTAAAACTGGTCCATGGTACTCCTCAGTGGTTTCTTCAGTTTAGTAAAAACTGAGGGCTTTTCAAAAATAGTAAGTACGGACGTAATAATTTTAAGTCACAGTGTACTCCACATGCCCAGAAGAACCTCGATCATTTCCAAATTCAAGGACTAATAAAAATTGGAAGCACTCCAGTAATTTTAAATTACTTTGCACATTGAGGAGTGATTTAAAATCATTGAGCTGATTCAATTTTTTTTTTTTATATATGCACTTCAATTTGGAAGTGAGTCAGATGGACAGTAGAATGCTGAGGAGGTTCAAGACATATTGAACTAATTTAAACATTTTTAATTCAAGAAAGAGAGAAAGGAGGAGTAATGAGGTTCCTAATAGGAACCCAGAGAACACCCCCCATTTACTGCCACTGCATGGGTAGGAGTAGGATGATAAAGCACGGAAGGAGTTACCAACATGATCAAGGAGTCAGCTTTTTTAGTATTAGTGTGGTAGTGAGATAAAGGAACACCAGGGCTAGTGGGATCTGGACAAAGCCCTGTGATAATGCTAAATTTATTATGACTATTGTTTTCAAAGAGATTTGCACTACTGTACATTTTGGTTTTTCTCCTGCAGATACAGATGCCAAACATGGAAGACTGACTGGCTTGGGGAAAAATACACACACATGTGCATATATGTATGCAAATGTAGGCAATGTGCAATTTGGCTGCATAGCATTTGCTACCTGAGACTGGTATATGCAGAAAGAAAAAAGCTGGCATATGGAAGTGCCTGCCAGCATGTGAATATTACTTCAGCTTTCATGCACACATGCATAAAATTAAAATAAGAAAATACTTCTGTTTTGCAAGACAGTGACTTGGTGACCATTCTGATGTTAGTGGAATTTCCCTATTAATAAGTTGCTCTGGTCCTGCATAACATATCCAGTGGGAATGTATGGTATTGCTGTCATAGTTGGGGTTTTTTTTGGATACTGGAAAAACTAAAGCCTTCACATAAAGGATGCAGGTAGAGGGGGATTAAAACAAAACAAAACAAACACAGCAAACCAACAACAAAAAAACCTGACTTTCTGAAAAGGCCAGTAGTTTTTACTTGACTCTTCATGCAGAAACAAACACGTTTGCCCATTTTAGAGGAATCAAAGGAAAGTGTTGAAAGATGTTGAAACTCATCCCTTTCTTTTGAACACTAAATCACGCTTTCAGCAGTATTTTGTTTTGGGGGTTCCATTTTAATCCAAATTTGTCATGGTCAGCAGCACTCTCTGGTTCTAGTCACAGTAAAAAAAAAAAAAGCGCTGAGATATTGTGCTCAAAAGTCCAATAGAAACATAAAGATGAGAGTTCCTCCTTTTTCTCTATTCTGTCCTTTTGTCCACTTTTGGGAAATTTCACTGTGGATGTTAGTAAGATCCACTAACTCAAAACCCAACTTCAACAATACAAATCATAGCATTTATCTCCATGTTTTCATAGCAGGTCTTGTTGTGACTTATAGTTGGCACAAATGCCTAATGTCAGCCTTCACTAGAAAGATGCTACCCCTTCCCACAGAGTCCCATACTTTGGCATGAACTGCCTGGCTACTAAAATTGACCTAACAATAATTGTGGACCTTTTAACTTCATGGCTGTAGGCTGAGGGAAGTTTCTTCCAACCATATATTTAACAATGAACAGCTGGGAAGAGGTTAAAGATGCTTTTTCCTTGCAAAGCCATGTTTTGATTCTGTTACCTCACTCAGCTTCTTTAAGGTCAGATCTAAAGTGACCTTACTTTAAGTGGTAAACCACTTGACCGCTGAGTGTTTGTAACCACAAAAAGAGAAGGCCTTCCTCATATAAAATATTCCCATCAAGGAGACATTTTGCATTCTCATCATGGAAATCAGAGGCCCAATCCTTTATCGCATTAACTATCTCCATGCCTTTTCCACACCCTGTGCTGATAACAACCCTTTTACTTCCAGCTATATGAAGATCTTCCAGAAAGGACTGAAGCATCCCCTAGCTTTCCAGAGTACCAGCAATCTCAGATTTCTCACCGTCTTTCTTTTTGTTCCTTACTTTGTGAATTTCCACTAACTTCTATGCTTTCACAGGTTGATCATATCCTAACAGCGTCCACCAACCTTTAACTCTGTTCAGTATCCATCAGTATTCCTGGTTAGGAAAGCAGTTGTTCCTCACAGTGCTTGTGATAAAGCGGAATCCAAGGCTTTAAGTAAGAGGAGGAGGTTTGTAGGTTGAAGACCTGTCTGTGTATGCTACGTTGAGCTCGTCCATGCCCACTGAGGAAGAGATGTCTGATGTTCAGGCAGTAGTTAGCTTTTCTTATTCTGTTTGGGTTTGGATGCAAGCAAGAAACCTGGGACAGAGGGCTGGCATGTGGGACTTCATATCCCTTGGTAGAACTAGGTGCTCCTTGATGATATTAGCTTTAGTCATCCATGGATTGCTCTTTCTGGTCTGTGTTGCAACAACTTGTTTGGCAAACAACAGTTTAAGAAGGTCATGCTGCTGTTTATTGCTCTATTTTCATTCCTCATATGCAGATTTTGATCCTGGGTATGTCTTTCTCATGGAGATTTCTAATTCTCTTTCCATTCTTGTTGAGCTCCAAGAGTTTTCATGGTACGTTGTTTTTTTTTCATATTTATCAAATTAGGTGGTCTCTCAGACACTACTACAATTATTGACTTATAATGACCACTTTACTTGAAGTCATTAGGGAATTTTCCAGTCCAACAAAATACAAAGGAATGACCCACTGACGGGGTGCAAATGCTGAACATTTAGTGATGGGAATCCACAACCCTCATAAAGCTCATTCTAACACACACAGCAACATAATACTTTCCTGGCTTATGCATGAATTCTTGTTTTAACACTTTTCTCAGAAAGTTTATTCATGTTTTCACTTCAACAAACCAAAACCTCACTCTAAAATTCTGTCCTAACTGTTCACAAACCCCAGTCCTGCCCCTGAAGGTATTTGTTCAAAAGTAATTCAAATATCTGGCCCTCAAACTGAATTTTTCAGCAAAGATAGCATTGTCAGCTCACCTTTTGAAACTGCATAGGGTTTCTTTAAGAAGGTGCTCCATCTTGCCGAGGCAGCAAAACAATGCAGTAGATATGGTGGCTATTCATTTTAATTTAGTAGATAAATCAATACTCACATAAAGCCTGAGTAACTTGTTGGCACTAAACTATGCATCCCCATTTTCACTGAAATTTGTCAAGCTTCAAGCGTGTGGGCTTTTTTATTTCTTTAAAAGAGGGTCCGTGTTTTCATGTTGTATTACGTGCGATTGAAACCAATAATAAACAGTAATAATGAAGTTATTAATCTTCTCTGTATATTCCAAGAGAAGGGGTTTTTCTCAACATAAATAGAGTAAGTAGAATTCAAAGCAAAAAGCTCCACTAAACCTTTGTGTGTGATTGAGAGAAGGATGTTTCATACTCTGTAGTTTACAGGCGTATGTTATACTGTACACACCGCCTGCAAGCACTTTAGAAAATCCTGGATGCTTAGCATAGTCTTAAATCAGGCATGTTGCCAATTGTGGATTAAGTAGAGGATAGCTGGGTCATTTTCCTAGGAGTTCCTTTACAGTTCAGCCTTTTTTCTTGGTGTTAATGCTTTTACCGCCGTTGGGTGAAGGGAGGAGAGGCTTGGAATACCCTGCCCTAGGGCCTCCTAAACTGTACATCTGTCATGGATCATGTCATGGAACAGAAATGTTTGTTTTTGCTCCCATTCATTTCAACTGGCAGCCAGTTATTATTAGAATGAAAAATTAAGCTATTATGCAGTGGAAGCCTTGCTGGCTCTATCAAATTTATGGAGTTAATACAGCAAAATTATCCTTTATAGTGGGTATAAGCAGCTGTATGTATAATGCAGGCCCCTTCTTGATCAGTCCAAATACAAAATGGCAGTCTTGTTTTCATTATCATTGTTAAAGCTCGATAGAACATGTCACCTTATTTCAGAAATTTCAAGGGAGCAGTTACTGAGTTAAGAGTAGTGTAGGTGACTTGGTTAGACATGTAAGTCCATCCTCTGATCTTCAGGATCTGCAGACATGCTGAGGTGTTCTCAGAAAGGGAGAAATTGTAGAATTTGTTGGGGCTTTCCAAAATGTTTATTTCGAAGTGCCCCTGACTTTTTGGTTGCTGGGCTGCTTTTTAAATGGATTTATTTATTTATTTATTTATTATGAGGGAGTTGGCTGTAACTTTTACTAACAAAAGAGGGGTTTGAATATTTTTATCAAGCTTCGTATCCCTTGAGAATCTGAGGTCTCAAAGTCTAGTGAATGATACACCCTCAGACACAGGCCATTCCCTAGGAACAAGGTGCCTGGTGACAAGGGGATGAACTAAGTAGAAGACACAAAGACAATTGGGAAGACACATCCAATACGATAAGAATTTTAATAGTATTTGTGTACTTGAAGCTGTAACTCCCCCACAAAGTGTACATGGAGGGCAGTCTCTTGCTCTAAATTTAGTTGCTCTTCTAGCTAAAGAAATTCCAGTCCCACCTCAGTATTGCAGGCACTTTACTGTGCCAATGCAGTAGAGGAGATATTTATGATGCCAAATTATCAGTCCACCTTTCTCCCCTCACTCTGAAAAGAACTGCAGTGAAGTTACAAGATGGGGTTGGACAATCCACACAGATACAGGATTGACTTTCCAACACATCCCCCAGATGTACCATGTCTATGTCTTCTGTGTATTATTGGCACGTTTGGGATAGACTTGAAAAGAAATAGGAGCAAGCTCCTAGCATTTTGTACAGTGAGTAAACCCATCTTTGTCACTAAGCAGTTATTTTACAAAAGTTGTATCACAGGAAGAGAGAACAGGGAAAGAAACAGCATCTGAGTGAAAGAGAAGCAATACAATTTTCAGAAGTAAGAGTTCTTTGTGAGAAAACATAAAGAGATGTTAAGTACTTGAAATTCTGAACCATTCACTCATTCCTGCTGAAATTATCCTTGTGGAGTTTATCAATCTGTGTGCACCAGTATCATAGGGGACCAATTAATTGCACTCATAGTTGCCTTTAAGCTATTTTGAAAGTAGGAAGAACTAATTTTGCAAATGGTTTAAACAGCACTACAGTCATTATGTACAGTTTCTGGCAGATATTGCCTTTACAGTAGATGGAAGGACAGAAATACTGTCATACTTCATGATTGCTAATGAATTTTGATGAGAAACCTAATGAAAAGAAAATTACAATCTGGTAATTAAATACAGTATATAGTTACCAAAAATAAAAACAAAATTTGCTGCACTGCAACTCTTATCCAGAATTTGATCCTTCCTAGTACTTAAAGAATTTGCTTTAAGGAGCAAAAGTAAAAACCCCTTATCTGTAACAAGCAAAAGTTGCTTGAAAAGAAGCAGTGATCTATAAAAAGTGGAGCTGCATTTAGAATTCACCAGGAGGCAGGTGTGGTTCCTATTCTAATGAGCTCCCTGGTTAGCTCAAGCTTGAGGATGTTAATAGAAGGAGCTGTGTATCTATCACAGTTCCCTGCACCCACCTTTTTCCCTCATCTGATGCCCCTCTCCTTCCTCAGGAGATGCTTAAACTTTGGTCATCTATTCCCTGCTGCCTCTGTGTGTTACAGGGAAGGAGTTTTCCCCTTGGTATCCTTCTGGGAGGTTTCTGTCCTAGTCTTTGGTAGGTGTTTTTCTGGCCAGGACAGGTTTGCTTCTGGCTTGGGAGGGCTTTATTTGTTTTGCTACTGGATAGCACCAAGCATGGGATAAGACCCTCCTAGTCCTCGTGAGCAGCAAGGAGAAGGCAGTGAACATTTCCTGAGCCCTTCTGTAGAAATTTGGAAGAACAATGCCTAACTCTGGCAATCTTCTTCGACAGAAATTTTTGGCTAGCAACTTTAATATTTGGAGAGCAACCATCATTGCTGTGTATTTATATGGCAAGATCCATGCGAAAGGAATAGGGAGATACGGATTCTGGTTTATATTAAAAAAGGCCCTTTTGCACAGATGTGGTCCAAGGTATGTACAGATGTTTTTGTGCCTCCCTTACAGATCCTGATATCCTATCAGAGTTGTATGAACAGACTGAAATGCAAAAGACAATCAAAACCCCAGCAGTGATAAATAACTGGATACACAGGAGATTTATTAACTGAGGATGGACAACTATGAAACTGTGTTTGGTGATGTTGTCAATCATGAGACACAAAATATCTTATTCTCCTTCAAAAGCAGTAGGAATATGGGAAGACATTTGCAAGCTTTGTCACAGCAGCTAATTTCTGCTAATACTTTGGTGCTTTTTAAAGGTATCACAAAACCTTTAAGGAGGTTTTAGATCAATTTGGACTGATTCACCTACTGACCTACTAATACTGATTTCTCCTGAAATTATCTAGGGAAAGCATAGAGATTTTGCATTTAAGCAATGACACAGCCAGTTCTTGCAGAGGTCACAAGTGCCAAGGAAAGCAAACAGCACATTGATTTTTGTTAATTTTCCATAATCCAGAATTTGCAATGAAGTGGAAGTCAAAGTATTGTTCATTGTTAGATAAGTCTTAAGGTCAGAAACTGATGAAATGCATAGAGGAGTGACAGCCTTGTGAGTTTTGGAAGTGCATAAATCCTGGGGATTGTGTTACTTCTGGCTAAACGTTTTTCTGTTCATCTTGCAGGGATATGTTTTCATTTTAGCCTATTAATCTCAGTATATCTTTTTTTTGACACAGATCTATTAGGAATTTTAGAGACTACAATATAGACTCCAGATGCTATGTGTTCCTTCATCTTTTTGGTACATACTTTAATCCATAACAACCAACACATTTATTTTATGAGCCTTCGCAATCAAGAGAGTCCTAATATCCTTTCTGGCAGGTTTTTGCTCTTTGATTTCACATTATATAGGGGTCTGGACACTTTGGACACACTTTAGAAAGTCTTAAAAGTAACTCCTTTGTGGTAAGTTCTTTACATCTCCGTAGTAAATCCTGCTCTGCTTTTAAAATATGCTCTCAGGCACATATATATAAGTGTAGCTGCATTATAAGCTGAATGGTAACACATGAGATTGTGCACTGGCAGCGTGTTGTAGGTTGACAAGGTTGACTATTTCACACAGAGTGACCAAGCCTCATTAGAGATGTCCATCATCCAGGGACAGCCTCCCTCTCCCGGTTTTCTGACAGTCCTGGTACTCAGCAGTGAAATAAAATACACACTGATCAAACTACATTATGAGCTGGTGCTTGCAATATGTCTCTCCTCCATCACTGAGATCTGTTACGGTGAATGTAACCATAGGTTTTCTTCTGCTCCTGGAATTTCAGGCTATAGATTCTTTTTATTTGTTTTATTTATTTCTCTGAATGAAATTGAATTCTGTGTTTGTTTTCACTAGCATGCCCCAATTGATGATGTTGGGGTTACTGCAGACTTACATGAGCGCAACTCTGCTTTTGGCCCCTCTAGGCAGATAAAAAACTTTTCTCCCTTTTTCTTTTTTCTGTGTCTGTGTGTGCTTCGGTATCACCTTCAGAAATGCAACTGTTAGAATTTGTAAATCCTACCAGTGAGAAAATTAGATGCAGGGAAAAGTAAAGATGTTTACCCATCACTGAGCTAGACAAACATCTTCATTTCAGTGATTCAGACAACAAATCAAATAAAGAAAGAAACCCTCTGATGAACTCCTCCCTTGCTTCCCTTCATCCAGCTCATCTGATGCTGAAGTGAAATACATTTCTGCAAGTACAGTCAAGCCATAAATTGAACAATGAATATCTTGTCCAGTAAAGCTCATATCCCAGCTGGGGTTTTCAGCAGCAGCTTGAGCAACATTTCTGAGGGGAAGACCTTTATGAAGGAGATTAAGGAGTGCCCACATTCAGCAGGCACTGCTCTTTTCCCATATGACTGGAGGAGTAATGGCTGTGTGCAAGATCCTGGCTGCTCTCCTGCATGCACAGAAAAAGAAGCAGTCAGATTGCCACTATTTATGCTTGGGAACATTTGGGAGTCACTTGGGCTATATTTTTACCTCCCTCTTCAATGACTGAAGGGGTTGATCAAAAGGCACTGAGACAAGTTTTTGAAAGTGTTTTTGTGCCTTGCTCTCTTAGTGCTTTTATTCTTAAAAATGTGGTCCCTTCGGCTGGACAGTACCTGTGTAGCTGGCTGTCAGTTGTGGCCCCTGTAGGGGTCATCACAAGAGGGATTTTGTACTAAGTTCTGGTCCCGGCTGTAGCTTCATTCCCTTATGCAGTCTCTCATAGTGTCAGGGTACAGAAGCAGATGTGCTTTTGAAAGGCCTCTCCTAGTAATGTGATTTGGAGGTGCATTGATATGAGTCTTTGAATCTGGTATGCAATGGAAACGACATACCAGGCAATTCTAATATGCCACTCAAGCTGTCATCTTACTATTTGTTTTTACCTCTTCATTCCTCTTTGTTGCTAAATAACTGGCATCTGCATCCATCTTGGTGGTCTTAAGAGGGCCCCAGGAAGAGAGCTAAATCCTGCTGAATGTTGTGTACTAAAAAGAGCCCACACATTGCTGTCCACCTTTTTATTTTTATTTTTTATTTTATTTTTTAAATACCTCTTGGATTTTTGCCAGTGGCCTGGAAGGAGGCTGGATTTGGACTACTGCGTTTTCTTTCCCAGTCAAGAGACTGTGTCTGAAATTTATTAGGGTTTTTTAGTGATGTTGAAAATTAGAAAAGGAAGGGCACACGTCGGTGCCAGTTTGAAATTGTGATGGTTTAAACATATTTTTCCTTTTCAAGTAGTTGTCATATTCCATTTGGTAGCTGCAAATCCATAACACCAAACACCTTGTAATCTTTGTGGCTTAAGGCTTGGCATATTAAGTGTAGTGTGCTAATGATACAGGAGGTGGGGTCTGCCCTATCTGTATGAAGGAGGGACCAAACACCCAATTTTAACATACATTGTAAGTCTGCTGATGTTGAAGTTGCCTTTAGTGCTTAAGAAAGAGGCTCAAGACCCAGAGGACCACTGCAGTCTTAAAAGCCTGACATTAAAGCTGGTTAGAGAGGAAGAAAACAGCAAGAGAACCAGGAGTCAGGGGGGAAACCTCAGACTTTCCCCTTTGCTAAGATAAATGAAGATGAGCCATTGTTAACACTATTGTCCTGCAAATATGGATGAGGGTTGCTCTTGAGATTTTTTTTTTTCATTCTGGGAATGGTTTTTACATTTGGGGACTGGAAAAAACATATTTCATTGCCATTATGCCAATATTTTAGTGGGGTAGGGAGGCTTGCATTCACATTTCAACCATGTATTCTCTGCACAGACATTGGAAGCACAGACGTGCAGATAATGTCACCCACATCTTGCCCTGGCTTCAGGACCATGAGCTAATTTTATAACAATTGACGGTGACTTAAACTAATGTTGCTAGGGTGCTGTCAGTGATGCTGAATAAATAGGGAAGGACTTCAGGAGAACAGCAAACAGCAGCTGTGACGACTTTTGTTCTGAAGCTACCTCTGCATGCCAGATTTTACCCTCCAGGCACAGCAGCAGAGCACAACTCCCACCTGTTATCTCTCACCATTGAGGCTTGCTTCTTTCTGTTTAAGTTAGGTTAAATATTTCCCCTTTTCCCAGGATTCAGAGCTCATCAGCCCAGCTGTGGTGCACAGTCTAGAAACACAAAACAGCTGGAGACATAATGTGAACAAAGTTCACCTTTTCTTGTTTACATTTGAAAGCTGCTGCACTGTTTATGGGATGATGCATTTGTTTAAATGAATGTCCAGCTATTATTGATTTTTCCTCTCTGCTTTTTTTTTTTTCCCCTTTATGATTGTGTCACTGGTGTCGTGCAGCAGAAATGTCTCACTTTAGCACACCTGCTCACATATTGACTGTGGAAAGAATTAGGCCATGTTCTCCCTACAGTTGCTGTGGGGAAACTCAGGCATGGATTTACCAAAGGGACCCCACGGAGTCTTCCTCCTTCCTTTGAGCATTCTCACAGTTCTCTCTGAGTTTGTATCTATCCATTGCACAGCATAACAAAAAGTCAGCTGGATATGTAGCCCCCTTTTCTTACCCTCTTTCTCCTCTCCCTTTTGCCCCACCCCCTGATCACACTTACATCCTTCTGGGGTGATGTTGTGTAAGATGGAGCAAGAAGTAGGGATACCAGTTGAGAATTTTGACCTCTTCAAGGATATGGAGAACTGTTATCTTGAAGATTGTACTCACAGGGTATGAGCCTCAGTCAATAATTTATTTGACATGCCCAAAAACTTGCATTGAGCTGAGGTTTCAGTTGTAAGAGCAGTAGCTAGTAGCAATGGGAGTGGAATTTTTGAGGACCTGCTACACCTTTCAGAAGTTTTTTATTTATCCCGCTCATTTGCAATTAATGCTTTGTTTTGAATTTGTCTAGATTCAACTGCAAACTAAGATGGTAACTTCTATATGTTTGCAGTATTAACACTGATCCACATTACTGCTGTGGTCACTTCATTTATTTTTACTACTATCTAAAAAGAGTTATTTGAACCCCTGAAGTTGTGTGGGTCTGGTTGAGATAAGAGAGAATTTCCCTAGTGTGCAAGTACCATGGCTGAGGCATCAGTGTTGAACATCAGATGGTCACGGTTGGATGAGACCCTTTTCTGTGGTTAGAGGTGATGCTTCTCCCCAGCACCACAGTGGAATAATCTGCATAGAAGGAAAGCTTCTTTACAGCTTTTCAAAGAAAAGTTGGCATACGCCTTTAAACCTGGAGACTTATGTTCTTTAAAATGTGTGTGAGGTTTTTAATCCTGTCCAAAGTAACTGTAGATGGTCTTTCTAACCCTACAAATCCCACATTCCTCTTTGATTCCAGCCAAGGTCTTGGCTTCAGTGATACCTGATAATAATGAGTTCCACTGGGTTACAGTGAAGCTCATTGTATTTAATATGGCTCCAGTACTCAATAGAGGGAAAACACTTGCTTAGGTCCAGCCAAAGGACTTAAGCAGTATATTGTGTGGATCTTCTCAACAAGCTAACATTCTTAGCAAGCTAAATGTAAGGATGACCTCTCTCATAGCCTGCTTTTTATTATAAGGATAGATTTTGCACTCCCAAGTGGCAAACAAGGCAAAGGAAGGTTGAAAACTCTATTGGGTAAGACACAGGCTGAAACTTCTCCCAGAGTTGAATTTGTCCTACAGGGAAAATTCTTCTAAAAGACTCTGTGTGCGAGTGTTTTTGGTTTTGCTTTGTCACTTTTGCATGTCAATTCTTGCCTGGGTTTGTCTAGCAGATGCATAATTTTGGGAGATATCACTCTTGGGAAAAATCGTTCTTGTTCCTCTTCTTTTAAAGAGTCACAGGGGTTAGACTTGTAGACTGTGACACTAAATCACTTGATCTGTCCCTCATACTTTTAGAAGTCTGCTTTCCAGTGAATGTTGAAATCTGAAATTCATTCTTGACGAAATGTGAAGTTTCTTTAAGGAGAGAATGAGATCACTTTTATCAGCCTTGCTCTTCTTGCAATCTAACTAATGAAAATTGTGGGTTTCACATCTTGGAGAATTTTACGGTTTTTTTCAAGGCATATTTGGACTCTGTCCTTTCCTGCTGGCCTAGAACTTGAATATCATGAGTATAATGAGGCTTGCGTTGCTTTACTTCTTTAGGTAGCATAAGAGTAAGGATTAAAAAATAAAAAAAAGAAAAAAAGAAAGAAAAGTATCCACATACTCTAAGTATAAATGCAACTGTGGTATACCCAAATATACCTTTTTGTTCCTTATTATTCCTATTCTTTAGCTATGTAAACATCAGATTCCTGTAAACATGACAAAGCCACATTCCAATGAAGCCTGCAGAAGTCATTGAAAGTCCGTCTTCTCCTTTTAGTTACAGTAACTTAAATCTGGAATAACTCAATTCGCTTAATTTGAATTGCATGAGTTGTCATAGGTGTGGCTGACAGTGGAAGCTGGCTGGCAGTTCCCAACACCAGGAAATCATGAGGTCACACTTGCTTCTTGGTCCAAAGACAGCTTTGTCTTCATTCCAGGTGAAGCCACAGCAAAAAAATGTGATTCATAATTTTTTTCTTGCACCTGTACTTCAGTCATAATTAGCATGTGGCATCAAAATACTTTGAGCAGCTACAGAAAGGCTTAATCATTATTGCCTAATAATGTACTACTACGAAAAACAGATATTAAAGAAAATACACTTTCCCTTTTACTTAAGTAAGAAAAATGTCTAGATATATAGAAAGTTACATTGAAACCTTGGTGAAAATTGCAGAGAATATTTTTTCAGGTCTACTTGACAATAATTTTCTGTATTAGTTCTTGAACATTTTCACTTCAGGTCTTCTCTCCTTCTCCCTCTTCCCACAGACAACACTCTGAACAAGGAACTTGAGGAACATTCATAGAAAGAAATGTATGAATGATCTAAGCTTCACAGAAGTGTAATAAACCAAACTCAACAAAACTAACTTCAGCCTTTCAGTACATCTTCTCCTTGTAGGCTTAAAAGAATCTCAAACCCTCAGGAATAGCCAGTCCTTCTCATATTCCCAGTGTGGCTCAAAAAGATCAGGGAACACATTGGGGAAGGAATGGGGGGGAGCAAGTTTTACACATTGAACTGGCTTTCCAGTAAGACTAAACCTGCAGGTGACTACACATGTAGGTAAGTCATGGTGCAGTATTCTAAACGTAGGAAATAAAAGAACCCAGTGCTTATTCCAATTATTCTTTGAAATATTGCCTTTATTAAAAAAAAAAAAAAGGAGAAAAAAGCCCTCACCACTTAAAGAAAGGACAGAGACTGAGAACAGTAAGAATCGTATAATTGGGGGAGTGTGTTGTTCTCTTTCATTTTTATGAAGGCCATTCATGAAATTCTTTCCCAAAGTACTTGCTAATACCTCCAAATACTGTTTCTGTAAAAGGACTTGGAATCACTAGATGAGATTTTGTTCTGAAATGTGGTGAACTCATCGACAAGATTTAGTTAGTTAATTAAATAAATATTTTTTTCTTTTTCTTTTTTTTTAATTTTTCAGAAGAACTAGAGACTTGTCTCAAGTTTTTAAGAGCATGAATAAGCCTGCAGGCATTTAAAACTTAACACTTTCTGCTCTGTGTTAATCCACACAGCTACTGCTAGATAATTTGTGTTGCATCTATTAAGAAAAATTTTCATCTGTACAGTTTCTCAGATATTGATAGATATAAACTGGAGATATATGGCCTTATTAGTCTACCTCTGGACTTTTTAGAGTGTATCCCTATATTAATAATTACCACTTCTAAATGAAATATAATAAAATGTTAACATTCTGGTACTTACTATAACATTTATTTTATTTTAATTTAAATAATTTATTTTAATGAATATCAAAATTATTTTTAAAAAACTGAGAACTTGGGCACTCAGAAATATTTGTTGCACCAGGTTTTTATTGATTTTTTTTTCTTTTAAATTAGCACAGTGATTTATGAAGCACTAAGCTGGGCTGAGCATCCCCTTGTTTACTTTGGGCAAAGTGAGTGACAAAAACAGACTGTTTAATAGCATTTTCCTGTACCAGGCAGTTTTCATTATCCCACAATATATTTATGGCATGACAATATAAGTTGAAGTAGATTGTATTGGCACTGCCAGCGTTAGTAAAATATTCCATTTGTAATACATCTAGCACTGCAGCCCTTCATTGTATTGCCAGTGGGATTTTCAGAATATGCATCATTGACATAAGTTCCCTCTCCCCAAAGTCAGAGGAAATTTTAGATGCTGAAATAAGAGCAGAATTTAGCTAGTGAGAACTTTTGAAATGGGAGTCGAAAACAGTGCAATGATTTCTTCTTTTTTTTTTTTGGGGGGGGGGGGGGAAGGACTGTGTGTTCCAACAAAGTTTAATGAATATTCTTAAAGATGTGCAGTTACACAGTTACATGGCCATTTTACACTTTCAGAAAGCATTTCTATAGCTACATGCCAAAAATTATATCAAATGTAGTACTTTTATCAATACGGTGAAGTTAATTTAGCCTTTCTAGCATGTCTGCTCTGTGATCCCCTCTTAGAGTCATAATATTTCTTCCATAGTAGCTGAATTCAGGGTACAACATAGACTGTCTGGGAATAAATCAGGATTGTGTAGAGAAAGTGACTGTTATTTATGGGGCTCTTGTTCACTGGCGGAGAAGTTGAAGTGTATGTAGCTGGTATGATGGGAACGGTGAGGAGGAGACCCTCGAGACTGCAGGAGACGCTTTCCTTTTCTCACTTCCCTGCCTGGCACCTGAAGAAGAAATTTTAAGGAAAGCCCTGCTTTGTCTCTGCAGCTTCAGACAGAAGCCGACCCACTGGAGATGCAGGCAGGAGAGAATTTAGCTGTTAAAGTCAAAGAAATATTTTCTGATTAAGTGTGAACTGATTTTATTATTTTTCCCTAAAGGCTTATAAGGTGACCCACTTTAGGTAACTTTTTATGAAGTACCAAAAAGCATTTATCCAAAGCCAGAGCAGCTGCTGACAAATTTCAAGCTTTTATTTCAAAGCATGAAACAGTTAAGTGGTTGGAAGAATATTTTTAAGCATGAGAAAAGCAAAGTAATGTGAAGAGCTGTGCATTTATTTTGAGATGTCTGTAGTCCCAGTTCTCATGAATTTTTACTTGGTGTGGTGATCTAGCCAGTTCACATGATACTTCCCAGCTTCTGCCTCAGTATTTCTCTGAATACAAATAAAATCAACAAAGCCCTAAACCAAACCACCAGCTCCCCCAAAATCTGAATGCAAAACAAAACTGCCAATTTGAAGAATTTCCTTCCGAGTGACTGCATTTGTTTGAAAGCAGTGTTTTAAAATGGGAAATGTCAGCTGATCCATTTGATAGGTGCTGTGGCTGTTTCCTGTGCTTGCAGAAACAGCAGGCTGCTCAAATTCTGACTTTGGTGTGTGTGTAAGACTGCACCGAAAAGGATCACTGTATATGTAGAGGGTCAAACTGATTTCATTTGGGATAACTCGAATAGGTGAAGTTCCTCCCTGGCAAGTCCCATGCAAGGTCAACATCCCAATAGTTGTGCATTTTGAAGCTCAGGTATTTATAAAATGAAGCCTGTTTTGAGTCAAAGTCCAGACCTTACTAAAACCCAGCACAATTTGTGGTAAAATTAGGCAACTTTGTGGGATGTTCCCCTGTAATTTTCACTTGTGACTACTTAATTCTGCCTTTTTGAGATTTAGACGTCTAGTTGTAAACATTTAAAAGGAGCTATTTTTCAAAAGCTTTCTGGAGGGACTGCTTGCTGGCCTTCTGAGATGTTTTTCAACTAAGCACTGGAAAATCAAGACTACTAAAATGACTGGGAACATGACTTGGAGCAGTTTAGCATTCCAGACCTGACTTTCCTTTCTCCCTGAGAAGAATTTCACTGGGAACTGATTTGCACTTAAAGAAATAAAATTTGCCTAAAGTGTTAAGTAGCATGTATTTTCTTTCAGGGAAAAAACCCCAAAACATGAATATTCAAGGTGTCCTTGACCAGGGCCTATGAAGTTGCTGATGATGGGCCTTCCTGAAACAGCCTGTGTTAGAGAAACTTAAATTTATAAAACAAACACGTCCCCTTGATCAATAATCAGGAAAATGGAATATTTTTAGGAACATTTAGAAAGTGGAACTCAATCTGATGTGATTACTCACGCTCACTTTAAAAAACTGTCAGTCAATACCAGTTATCAGATTTTCTACAAACAGCAAGAGCGGAGAAAGGGAGAGGTTTGTAGCACAGAGTATAAACCACAGCTCTGGCGCAGCCCAAGAGTTGCTTAGAAGATATAACACAGACTTAACTCCCAAACTTGACTCAGTGCACTGTCAAGGCTTTCTATCGGGAAACACGCACAATCAATGACACAGCAGTCAAGTCCTGAACGTGGTGGTGTAATTTGGATATTCTCTTGATAACTGATCAAAGCATGATGGATTCCTAGGATAGGAACTAAAAATACATCCATGTAGGTATGAATCTTGATCGTACTAGATGGAAAAGGGAAAAGATGATTGAGTTATGCTGATTCTGCTAAAGAGCTCCAGCTATATATTAAGGCAGTAAAACTCCCTATGAAACATGGGAGGAATGTATTACTAGTTAATTACAACAGCAAGATATGCCATTGAAGGGATTATTACCATATTTTATGATGACTGTTTTATCATCTCCTTGTTTATACTTTCCTTTGGTAATGAACTTTCCTTCTGAAGTTTGAAATATTTAATATTTGAGCACTAAATATTGTACCCCTTGTATTTGGTAGGAGTAGTTCTTCATATAGGGAGTAAGACTACAACTGCAGATGAATAGAAAACCCAGATGGGAAAATGGCATTTTCAGTAATTATATGTCATGCCAGGCATCAGCAGTTGTGTGGTTGTTTCAGTTTAGTTTCTCTGGTGTTGATGAAGTATGTAAAGCAATAGTTTGTTTTATAGTGGAAAGCAAATTGTGTTCTGACCAGTGTGGCCTGTAAAGCTGTTGGATTCCCAGGCCATTTTCAGCAGCACCTCTTGAAACGTGGATGTCTGAAAGATGAACATCTCTTGCTTTAAGTAGTTGGACAACTGCTTGATTGCTCTGTTCTATAGGAAAATAATCTCTTCATGGATGGCTATAAGTGGCATCATTTTTCCTTTGGGTTCCCATTGCTGTCCTGTGTATATATTACACATCTGGACTGTAAGTGAAACTTGCTCATTCCTCTGAAACATCTGTTGTGTCCTGCTGCAGCAAAGGCCTACTTATCTGTTACTTTTGCTATGCACTCCATAATTGTATTAAATCTCTGTCTAGCGGCCCCCGTTCCAGATACAATCAATTCAAAATCATGCAGAAGAAGTTAATATTTACATTTTTTGCAGAAAGAGTTGCGTTATTTCACAACTAGGGATTTTGTTTTGTTTTGGGTTTTTTTGGGGGGGAGTTGGTGTTTTGGTTTTTGTTTGTTTCCTCTTGTTTGTTTGGGTTTTTATTTTTGGGTTTTGTTTGTTTGGTTTTAGAGGGTTTTTTGTGTGTATGTTTGTATAGTTTTGTAAAAGAAAAAGCCAGATGAGAAAAAGGCAAGACAATGAAAAAGCATAAAGAGTTTTCCCTTTTGCTTTGGAAAATGCAAATACCTATGGAGAAAAATGGTAGGAAGTTTCCACTTAGAAAAAAGGTGTGTTGTTTTCCTCAGTTTAAAGGTATCAATCTGGTTATCCTATTTATGTAGCTGCTTATAGAAAGGCCTTTGAAAAGTATATATTAAAAAAGGGAAAGTAATGTAATGGATTCTTCTAGCAAGAGAAGTAAGGAGGAAGGAAAATGAAACAAAAAAAGACAAACACAAATGAATAAATTACAGAATTCCAGGCTTATGGAAGTTTCTGCTGTCAAACTGTGGCAAGGGCAGAAAGAGCTGGGATGGCAAATATTAGTCAGAGCTTACTCAATGAGAGATGCTCAACCAAACCAGTGAGAGGGAAAAGCCTCTTATGTCCATGAACACATTTCTGCACACCAAGAGGAGGCTCTGTGTCCCACCATCGAGAAGGTTCAGTGAGAGTCACCACATGACTCAAGGCTAATTTTTCTGCTCTTTTTTCCTTTACTCCTCAGGCACCGGATCTTCAGTTCTGCTTCTTTCTCAGTGTTGTAGAAGAAAATAAAAGAAAACAAGTGAATTCTGAGAAAAGGATCCAATAGTTTTGAGAGTGAGCAGTAGCAGGAAGCTTATATAACTTTTCAGAAAAAATCTTTGCTTTATTTCCTAACACCCTCATATCCCACACACTGTCCCGATACATTCCCGACACAGTAATTATGCTCCTTCCTGTGATTGGAAGGATGGGAGACTTGGATTTCATTGCTACAAGGCTACGTGGCTTTGGATGGATAGTTTTAAGCACTACTTCTTTCTTCAGCATTCAGGGCACATGGAGAAGTTACCATTTATTTTTTTTTTATTTTTATAGAGGATCAAAACAGAAGAGAGCAAGGGAGATACTCGCACAAAGGAAAACCAGCTGCATTTTACAAATACCCAAATTGTGCTATCAGAGCATTAAATATTTATCAGCGAGTGTCTGCCCATTGAGTACTTTGGTATATTTAATTTCTTTTTATTGTTATTGTCTGTCTGGACTTGGACTTATCTCCTTGGCCAAAGATAAAAGATGATTTGTGTCATAAACGTACGGCGTGTGAGGCAGCGCTTAGGTTTTTCTTGAGATTCAATTAACGAGGTAAGGAAAGGGCAGAGGTATGGAAGCTAAGCCGCCTTTTAAATTTCGTTTTGGTTTAGAAGGTCTGCTCTGTGTAAGCAGTACAAGAGGCGGCTGACTAAAATAGGAAAATATTAGGAGGGTGTTTGGGGGCTGCTTAGTGAGGGCAAGGCAGGGAGCTGTGGGCGGTGTGTGTTTCCCAGGCTGCTGAGGGCAGCAGGGACCATGGAGCTTGTGCTGATAACGAGTGGATGATAACATACTAATGCATTTTTCTTTTTGGCAAAGTATTAAGGCTAGAGAGTTGCAGACTGTTTGTGACACATGGTAATTTGTTGAAGATCACTGTTTGCAAAATAGAGAGGACCTGTTAAATTAGCAGAACTGACAAGAAAATAAGCAGCTGGTTTTTGTTTTGATGTTGTTTCGTTTATTTTTATTTTAATTTTAAATCAACAACCTTTGGCACTAGGGAAGATAGAAACAATGTTGGCTATTATTTACCAAATCAAACATATTTAAATGCACTGTCTTTGATACTTAATAAATGTTCTAGTGTAGCTTTTTGTGGCTAATAAAACTTGGTTTACATTACACCCCTTGTCTGCTGTGATTTGCCTCCTAGGGCTCACTTAGAGTGCATTAAGAAGCTGCACACAAGATCAGGGTGATTTGCTGCAAAACTTAAATAATTCATTTATGCACCACTGCTCTCAGACAGTGTTTTTACAAACGCCGTAATGAGACAAGCTGTGAAATGTTTTACATGGTGGAAATGAGGGCTGCTGCTCAAGAAAAGTCTTCCCGCACAGATTTGATTCCTTGAAGTCTTCAAGAGGACTTTCAAAGCATTACGGTATGGACCTCCAAAGCACAGTGTCCTGCTGATAAGGCTGTTTGTCCTAACTTGGCAATAACACTTTTCACTTCCATATGCTTTCACTTGAGGACCTGAAATGAGCATGGGATACTCAAGGAGTGCAGAGTGGAGACTCTAGTTTGTTATGCTGGGACAAGGTCCTTTTCTGACTGTGACTATACCTTGTCCACCACACTGATACTCATTCTTACTCTCTGCAGTGCTCTTGACTCTTTAATAATGGACACAAAAGAAATTGGAATGATAAAAGGAGAAATATACCAGAACTAGGCTTTACTGTCAATGTTGATGACAAGTCCCCTGATGTTCACTCTAAATTCTTATCCTCTGGAGCCATGCCTCTTCTGTGCAACCATAACCTTCAATAGCCTCTGTAAAAGTCTTATTGTCATGAAGAAGAGCTTGAAAGTATGTTCTGCACCTGCACTTTCAGGAAGCAGTTCCCCAGACATCAAATAGCTCTATTGTTTACACTAAATGTTAGAATAATTTCTTCTATTTTTCTTAATCTAGTAACTTGGATGGAGAAGAGGGAGTAGTGTTTGGGGTTGGTGGAGTAAGTGTGACCTCTCGGTCATTTTTGGGTGTGTTTTAGGCTATAGCTGTTAACTACACGATCGGATCTAATTTGTTCTACAGGAAGAACAAATTACGGAAGAATTAAAACATAAACAAATTAATCCTAAATTAGTAATTGGGTAAGAATAATCCGTTTACAGTATGTGTCTGACTTTGCCAGGAAAAGGATCCAACAGTTTATATTTCCCATGCACATCTCAGAACTGACTTAGAGCTTAAGATGAGATAGGGGAAAAATACTAGGTGTAACTGAGACTGCTCGATGGCTTTGGTTGGAATTTGTAACTAATTGAAAGAGTGTGTGATTAGAAGCAGATTTTAATTTTTAGCATTAAGACAAAAGTGTTCAATTTTTCATAACTTCTTAAT
The DNA here is from genome assembly GCA_013396755.1 of Sclerurus mexicanus. Classification (NCBI taxonomy): domain Eukaryota; kingdom Metazoa; phylum Chordata; class Aves; order Passeriformes; family Furnariidae; genus Sclerurus; species Sclerurus mexicanus. Next base: position 807,359 of record VWZF01003406.1, read on the forward strand.
GTGTCGAATTTGTTTTAGACCATTTTGCCAGAAAATATTTTGCAATTGCTTGTAGTTTTGCTTAGACATTACAAACCTTGAAGTGTGCAAAGGAGATTCACATTTTACAGAATGAAAGCTGGAGGAAAAGGAGGAAAACAAAACGTTCGGGCTGCTGCTAGGTAGAGATCCCTTTGAATTTGCTAGCACTCCTGCGAGCATTTTCCCCTCTTCTCAACCAGTTTTGAATCTGAGGAAATTACCGTCTGTGCATAGATATGCAGGAAATGAGCTAAATTTGTAGTGTAAACATTTTCAAATGAATATTTGCACAGTACAGTCTCTCAGCAATGCATTATCCTCTTTGATTTGGTAATCAACACATATCCCTTATGAGTTGCGTTGAAAGGGAAGAGAGTGACTCTCACTAAACTCTAATTATCCTTTTCTTCCTCCTGGGAAGAGCTCTCTTTAAGCTCCCTTTTGTGAGCTGCTCTGCATTTCACAATCATTCCACCTCTTGATCACTCCTTCTCCTTATTTTGCCTCACAGTGGACTCTAGGATGTAAGGGCAAAGAACAAACCCAGAGAGCTCTATATAGGGATGTCTGTTGAATTCCTATAAGGTAGGATTCCCAGGCCAACACAAAGCCCCGGAGAGATTCAGAGAAATTAACTTTCAGCTGAGGTTTTATGCTGGACACAGTATTGTGATGATACATAAATATTTCTCGGCTTAGGACTGGGAGAACGACATATTTCCATTAGCCCCAAAAGTACTTTTGACTCGATTCAATCTGTAGCAACATGAGTCAGCTGTTTCTGCTAAGCAGTGTTTCTAATTCAGCCTTTTTCCTAATAGGCACGTACGCATAACGTGAGCTTCCTACACCGCATAATCTGTGTTTCCTCCATATGGTTTGGAGATTTTTATTTTCTTTTAATTTAGTGCAAGCTGCTGAATAGTAAAATGCAGTCAAGGTCTTGTTCTAGGGGAAAAAGGACCCCAGCTGAAGTTGCCAGGGAATTGCCAAGATTAGCATACCCTAGTAGTTTTGGGAAAGGAATTTTTCGGCCAGTCCATCTGACTACTAGGGATTGAAAATGGGTTAAGTCGTTGAGTAGCCCTGTATAGGAGGTCCTTTGTTTTTTCTGGGTAAATTTCTGAAGGCAGGGTGTGAAGAAGAAGAAAGCTGGACCAAGCCTTGCTAAAGCTGGTTCAGAAGGACAAAGCAACAGGCCTGAGATCGATCTTTCAGCTGAGATACTACACCTTGATAGGAGGGAGGAGTGGGAACATCAGAAGACAGGAGAGGAAGATCTGTGTTTGTAACATTGAGCTTAAGAGGTTTGGAAGTAGATACTTTGTATTTGGGAACGGTAGGAATTTACAGCCTGTGCATGGAACAGAATGACTTTATTTGCTAATTTTAATGTGCAATTAGGAGTGTTAGAGTGATACTAGCAAAGCCTTCTTATTGTTGCCTCTGGGCTATCAGAGTAAAGCTGTAGCCCTATTCATGTGCATCCAGAGAACACAAAGACAGAAAGGGGTGCACACATGCATGGTAAAGCACTGCAAAATCCAACTGCCCCCAGAATCCTTGATTAACACCCTTTCTTCCCCCCACCTCAAGAAAAACCAAAACCAGAATTAAGACCTTTTTCTTTTAGTATCAATGAAATCTAATGGCATAGTTTTTCTCCTTCAAGCAGGGAGAATGTTAATTCCCGGAATGCACTTTATACAAATTAAAGTCCTTTCCCCTTCCAAACATAATTTTTAACAAAGGAATCAATCTCTCTCCCTGCAAACCAAGGTGAACAAATACATATATAAAATAATTAAATTGCTTTTTTCTTATTATAAGAGTTTGTTTGGTTTGTAAAACCAAGCTGGAATATTTATGCCCTTCCTCTTAGGGAAGGTCAGCAGATATACACTCAATTACCTATTTGTGTGCGTTAAATCAAACCACTCTATATTCAATATTTTGTTTTTTAATTTTGCCTGAGCAGGAAGCTGGAAATCCCAATTAATGACTCTTCCCCAGTGACATAAATTCTGCGAGGTGTTTGTAGCTCGCTTGCCTTGTTAAAGTGCTCTGACGTGATTGATAACCGGTGTCCTCTCCGACAGCGCGGGCTGCAAAGCAGTGGCAAGAAGACCATCAAGCATGCAGGGGACTTTTGCTAGGATCCAAATTCAAGATGTTTTCTTTTTTTCTTTTTTGTTTTCCTCCTTCCAGGTTGTGAAGAATGGCTTCTAAATAGGCTGGTACCCTTCTTGTTTTCTTGCTAACAGCTGCTGTTGGTCATGATAATATAGCAAAGTCACTGCAGCTGAGCAAGGCAAAAGTAAAGCTTCCTTCTCTGGGGTATTTAGGGGCAGTAAAGTCCCTTCTGCTGAGGGGAGAATTGCTGTGCTGGAACCATTTGTGCACACCCTGTACTTGTTATATAGTATGAAAATTTTAACTTGCAAAGGGTCCCCACTTGAGTGATCTACTAGATGGCCTGCCTTTCCTCCTCTTTCTATGTTTTCCTGTGCACTGTCTAGTTGGACCCTGAACCTACAAGGCCAGATTTCTTCCAGGGAACAGTAAAGCTGCCATTAAAAAATCCAGATTTTATACATCTCAAACTACTTTTCACCATCTTTTTAGTGTTCATTTCATTTTCTCAAGCAGTGGTTAACCCTTCTCTCATGTTGTGTCAGCCTTTACTCCAATGGACTAGGAATCTGATGGACCACTGTGGGCAAAAGGAGGTGCGAGCACCGTGGTAAAAGCTTCTGTTCATTTTAGGGCTTAATTTTAATCTTGTACTCTTCTTCCCGTTGTGTGATACTCAGATGGAGAGTGGATTTGTCTTCTGTGGGCTAATATTTGTTAGGCTTGTGGAGTTGCTAAGGGATAACTTGCCAACTTGTATTATTAGAATCTTTCCTGTAACGCAGCAATTCAGTCCCTCACAATTTGTTCAAAATACGGGAGCTTAGCTTGAGCCATAGGTATTATCTGCAGTAAGTTCTCACTAAGGTATAACTGAAAACATATTAAATATCAGATAAAAAATTGACTTAATCTGGCAATCTGTGCCAAAATTGGAAAAAAGTTTAAACTGTTTGGTCTTTAAATAATGAATATGCAACATTTAAAGAAATAGCTATTGCCAGAACTTTGAATGTGAGTCAGAATCAACCTGAAAATTGACAAAACACCCTTCCAAAGGGTTTAAGAAATTAGTAGCTCCAGTCACTTGCAGTTAATGATGTGGCTGCAATCCCAGCAGAGGTACCTGTATTGCAGCATGGACAGACCTCTCTAATCAATGTATTGTTACTGCTATTTCTTATTTTGTCTTTAGGCAGAAGCAGGAAGTAAATGTAAGTAAAAGAGCCATGCACATTGCTCTTTCCATAATCCTTGTGCTATGAACTGTTTTTTCCCCATAGGCTATTAGTGCCTTTGAATAAGTATCTCGTTCCTTTCAATAAACACTGTGCATCTGAGGTTAAAGTGGCTACTAGTAACTAAAGTGACAGCTACGCAACTGCAAGCAACCGAAAGAAGCTTTCTAAACCTGAAGATGTCACATCATTTTCATAACTGCATTTCTGAGCTCTTGAAGACTCAAGTGCCATATTTTCAGGCAGAAACAGGTAGTCAACTAGGGTGTTTATTCACTGAAGGTCAGGCTTTTGTATTATGAAACTTCTAGCAGATGTGATAAGCAGTAAATTGCAGATCTATCACCTTCTCCTTTCTATCTTTTTTTTTTTTTCCCAGTGAGTGTGTGTGTGAAATCTGCAGAATACTGCCTGCATTTGATTTATGGCCCACTTTTGACCAACTCTTATCAGGTTCCCACAAGCCCTTTTCTGATGCAGCTCGTGTCTGAATGACAATAGACAACCAGTGCCATTATGCTCCAAAATCCCTCTCTGCATTCTAGACACCTAAGATTACATCTGGGCTATTGATTTATTACTCCCCCCCCTGCTTTTTTTTTTTCCCCCACAGGGACCAGTTTGTTCAGCCTGAACAAGATAGACTATTATTAAACTGAGCAAACTACTCCATGTGAACTTGGTAAAGAAATAATCATTTGCAACCACCTTTCTAACCACCCAGGTTCATAAAGAAATGTAGGTGTTGAAATATTAAGTCTGTTTATATATGGGTCCCACCATTCGTGTTTGTTCAGATTATATATAATTTATATATATGAAATGAGACCCAACAGGCATTCTGTTGTGTTGGACATTATAGGCATATTGCCTAAAGCACTGTAGTATTGCCACCCAATGTACAAAACCCAAATTATTACAAATCTTCGTTATAGAAATACCTACTGTAACACCAACTGTATCTCTGGCAGGGAGGTTTTATGACACATTTTAGAGCCTCAGCAAAATTTATATACTCTACCAATAGATTTTTTTTCTTTTTCTTTTTTTGGGGAGGGAGAGGAAGCTATAAATTTTACAGTATGTTGGATTTTTATATCTCCTAAAAATGTACTGTGCAGGATTCACATTTAATATCTCTCAGCTATAGTCATCTGTGTATTTAAGTCAGTAAATGAAAAGGTACAGACAGAGCTCCTAGTTAAAAAGGTTATTTTTTTCCTTTCTCTCTCCTCCCCCCAACTCCCCCTTCCCTCCCACAAGCACATACCTCAGCCTTGCGTCTTCTTTTGGTTAAAATAACATTACAAAAGCTGATTCACTGATTCAGGGTTCACACAGAACTCCTCTGGCCTGCCTTCAGGAAACTCTGAGCACTGGCATGCAGGACCAACAACTTCTGCAGGTGCTCTGAGGAAAACCCAGAGCATAGCATGGACCAAGCACCACAAACAGAGGCTTTCAGAGCTCTGTTCCCCCTGTCCTTGGTCACCGGGACAGATCTGCTCAACGTTCAACCATACCTCCCATGGTCTATGTCCCACCTCAAAGGATTTATTTTATTCTGCCTACCTCTCATTGTGTGTGTCTATTGTTGTTTGAGTCCTGTTAGATTGTTTTTATCTGTGATGCATTTGCACAGAAAATATCCCACATAAGCCGTAATTTAAGTATTTCCTTTTACTGCCTCAGCGTACTGCTGGTAATTTTTTTTAGGTGTTTCTTGGTTATTCTGTGAAGCAAAACTCTCTATTGGCAAAGAATCAAACAATGCCAGCAACAAGTGGGGAAAAATTAACTTTTCTCTAGGTTGTTTTGTTACTAGGTGTCAGGTTTTTATCACATCATTTTCTCATATTTAAGAATAAAATGGTCCTTAGAGAAAAAAATTCATTTGAAGTCTTATAATTATTCCATTATTCCTTCTGTGGACTTTTATTTCTTTTCTGTCCATTCAGGGCTTGATCCTGCCAGATCCTGTGTCTGTTTCAATGAAACACTTATGGACATGCTCAACAGCATTTGGAAGCTCAGATATCCATGAATATTTTTGAAATATTGCAGTATTTTTGTATAAAGATGGCTGGTCAATGGGGTGTCTGAGTAATAACTGTCACTGAGGCCTTGCAGAAAGTGAAAATCATGCCTTTTCGATTAGAATCTGGTTAAACATCTAAATATTGCAATGAGAAAAGAAACCGTGTAATGCTGAGTATAACTGAGTCTGTTCAGTAGGGAAGAAATAAGTGACACAGAAATACATAAATCAGAGCTTCACAGACCCACAGATTGCATTGCTATTGGTGACAGAGAGCACTACGGCTCTGCGAGGATCCTGGAGAGTTACAGTAGTTTCTAGTTACAGTAGGGAGAATAATTAATGGCCAATGGAAAAGGATGAAATGTATTTTCCTCGGAATGGAGCAAGCAAGGAGGGATGCGAAGGCAGCACAAAACAAGAAGTGGAGAGTCAAGCAAACTGAAATATGGCAGGCTGAAAAACCCAAAAGGGAACACTTTTTCCCGTAATGTGTAACTCAGCTGGGAAATTCTGTGCTTCTGTTCAACGGAGAACAAATCAAATTTTAGAGAGAGATAACCAAATTTATAGCAGTAGTCCATGCTACAGCAGGAAGAGCAACGTCAAGGTCATTAGAAATGCACCGCATCCAGCCTTCGGTCGCTGGGTATTTGGGGGTTGAGAGGGACAAGTAGCCAATAACTACAGGTAGCAGAGCTGCACTTTGAAGCCCGGTTCTGGCCACATGAGGCTAAGCTTGAATGGACTGTTGCTCTTATCTAGTATTACATTGTCTTTGATTTACCATTAAATTCAATGTTTTTTTTAAAGTTTGCGATAGCCAGGACTTTAGATGCCCTGTGCAGAATGTCTTTCCCAGTATCCCTGTGTCATGGTTCACTGTCGTACAGAGGAAATAGAAATCACAGTAGTGCAAACAAGCCAAAAGAGATTTAAGTCCTGCTCAAGCTGATTGTCACTTTTGTGACAGTCACTGGCTGTTTAGAACAAGCTCTTCCCGGTCTTTCTGGTCTGTGTTACAGCTGTTATTTCATCTGCATCTCGGTGTCACCGGAAAAAGATGTGGCAAAAACTTGCTCTGGGTAAGCCAGATCTCGAGTTTTTCTGGCTTCGTGGAGGACCTCTTCCTCTGCCATGGAAACTCCACCATTCCCTCACTGCAGCTGACTTGAAATTATGGTTTATTTGTCTAAAGACATTTCCTGGTTTCCTTTTGTTTTGGAGCAGAAACCCATTTTATTTCTTTTAGCTTCTGGTGTCTTCTACCCTGGAATACAGACACTGGCCTGCACAAGTATTGGCTTGCATAATGCTGCTTCAGATAAAGGTCATAAATGGTCTTATTTGGAAATTAATTCAAATAAGAGAGAGAACAAGCCAAACCCAAGCCTCTACTGGGCATGTTAATAATGTCATTTGTTTACATAGTGCAAGATCACTGCTAGAGGACATCCTGAATCATTGGCTGAGGCCCTTAGTGTTTGCCTTTGGTTGTCCCTGTTGTGAGGGAAGTGAGTCCAAAGGTCAGACAGACTCTGCTGGACCAACACTGCCTGAAGATAGCTATTCATCTTCTGGAAATCCAGGCTGATATTTTGAAAGATGGAAGTTAAGATACTGATGCCTTAAAAAAAAAAAAATTAAAAAAAAAAAAAAATAGATGGGATTCCTTCATTCCATGGACTAGTTCCAGTACAGTTATTGGCTCTGCAACCAGGAGGAATTAGTGCTGCAATTCTTGAAAAATAACCAAGAAAAAGAAGTTTGTTGTAATGTTGGAAGAGAGTGGCAGCAAATTGGAGCTGGTGTTCGAGGGCTGCATCTGTGATGTGTGTGACAGGAAAGTGTGTTGGCATGAGTTTTTGGGATGTTTATTTCTTGCACATGTAAAATCTATGTGGCTTGGGTTTGTTTTTTTGAGCAGTCTTCGATCCAGTAATTGCAGATATATTCCCCACAGAAAACATCTTTCTTCTCATACACACACAAAAGGGTGTGAGAAGACACAGTCAAAATATCATCTCTAAGAGAGGGTGTTTGTTGTAGAGGCAGGCAGGGCTTTTGTGTCTCCATACAGAACGTATGCTCTGGGTTTCAGCAGGTAGCAGGTAAAAGAGCAAACAAACAGGGAGCCATATTGTCAGCCATGCTGAAAAGTGCTCTGATGCCCTTTCCTGAGCATTTTCTCATCAACAACAGCATGATCAGATGTTTATCAGAGACATGAATAGCACAAACACATGGCTCTTGGCTCTTTCCTTCAGTAAGTAGCAGTAGCAATTAATTAGCTCTTGGAACATGTTGCATCTATAGAGAGAATTTTAAACCCTCACTTTGTTTTTTTAAGGTCTAGCAGTATTTCTGAACAGCTCAAAGACGCATGTTTAACATGTGGAAGACTGGCATTCTGACTTCAGCAGCAGGTACACAAAGGCTGCCTTCCACAAGTTCAGTTGCACTTTTGGTATAACAGAGCACGTTTCACTTATTACAGTGAATAAAGAACAGGGGATATTCAAACACTCTGTGAGGGTCTCCTGGGTGTAGCTATGGATAGTAGGTAGTATTTATGTTCCATTTAGTATGCTTGTCAACAGCTCTTTGTGTCAGATTTTTTTTTCTTTTAATGCAGGTTGTCCTCAGGAAAGGCATGAAAAGGAGTGAATGTTGTCTCAGCTGCCATAAAGTGTTATGTTCTAAGTATAAATCATCATCCTGAAGTTCATTAACCTTAATATAGTTTAGTCTTTATGTGTCATCAGTTGAGCCCAAGCCTTCCAGATGAGTCATTCGCTATCTGCTGGATTTGTGGGGGAAAGCTAATTTTTGCATATCATGAACATTATCCATAGGCCTCTCTCCTTCTGCGCCCTGCTCATTGAATTGGAATGGCATCTGTTGAACTGAGAAGGTGCTGTTGGACAAGCAGGGTTGTGAGAGCCTAAAAGAATAGAAGAAACCAACTCCAGATGAAACAAACATCACAGGATGGTAGCAAGGGTGCCAGTGGAGTGGTGTAACAGCCCTGATCCTCTTTTATTCTACTGCACTTGTGTGTAAATCAGGAATCACCCTGTTATGGCAAAAGGAAACCTGTAGTTGGGAAACATCCCCAAAGCTGAGAAACACCCAATCCGGGCTGTCCACAAATCGATGCAGATGCCCAGAAGTGAGCGTTGGTAAACACTGAGGAAGTGGGGAAGCCCTGAAGGATGACAACAGAGCTCAGCCAGTGTCCTCAGCAGCCACCTCAGCACACCAGCTGCTTTGCCAGTGTCCCACACTGCCCAAGGGTCACATAATGGGTTGATCTCAAGGAGAGGTGTAAAGCAGGATAATCTAGCCTCTGACCTTGTGGATTTTTGCAGAGAACTCATCCAGTGCCCAGGGGCTGGCGTGACACAGGTGGTGCTCGCTGGAAGGTTTGACAAATGGGCTGTGGAGACTGGCACTGTCTGTGGAGCAGAGGCAGGGGTCGATGTAGCGTGTATGAGATGAAAGATGAGGACAGGGCTAGGTCAGGAAGAACATTGTATCTCGGGCAGTTGTCTTTTCCACTGTCCAAATTCCAGAGAACCAGTTTTTTCATCTCCTCCAGCAAATCTGCGGCATTTGTAAGTCACACTTTTAAACACCACTGATACTCAGTGGATTAAAAAAAAAAATACCTGAACATGTACACACAGAGATATAACAGAAGAAAATAAAAATCCCTTTGTAGCTTCAGGTCATCACTCTTTTGGCTGCATGAAGCTCACCTATTGACAGAAATCATCTACCTCCAGCTGATCTTACTTCCCAGCCAAGGTCTGAAAGTCTGTCACCTCCCATCATGATCTGTCATACAAACATCACATGCAGTGTTAGCCTAGCAGTTAGGAAGATTTGTTGCGAGTCAGTTGGATCATTTTTTTAATTTTTTTTTAAACCACCTAGTACAATGGGGGTGAATTGTCTTATAGGTTAAGGGCAGAGGCTGGGTCTTAATTTATCCCAGTGATCTGCCCAGAGTGCACACAGGAATCCTATGGACTGCACAGAAAGCGCTTGAGTCAGACCCTTCTCTGCTCGAGACTCAATAAGGGCATGAGTTGATCTAAACACATATATCTTCTCCTGTGCCAGGGGATAGAGGGAGGATTAAAAAAAAATCAATGCTGTCTCTGGCTGAATTTCTAGTTGCGTTTCACGAGGCTGTTACTTGGCTCAGCCCTTACCTCCATACATTTCAGAATAGCCCTGCTGCATTCCCTCTGTGTTCGACTGTCTGAATTTTTCTCCAAGAGCATAGGTTTGGCCTTTTCCTTCAGCTTCTGCTTCTTCTCTGTCTTGTTCTTTTCTGGCCCTTTTTCCTCTTCCTCTTTTTTGCCTTCTCTAGGCTGTCACAAATTGTGCCACTTGATGCCCTGTTTTGGCCGCTCTGTTGCCTTTCTCTCCAGGGCTCTGAGTAGGCAGTGCCAATGAATTGTTTTCCAAAGCCCAAGAGCTGCAGTATCCTAGTTTTGGCCTCAGAAGACTAATTATTTGTACAGATTTGGTGACTTGAAAGGGATCTCTGAAATAAGAAAGAGAAGGATTACCTGTTAAAAATCATCTTTTGCATGTACAGAAGTTATTTGTACATGTAAGATTCTTAAAGGCATCTTGGCAGAATTGAGAGAAATGACACGTAGGTTGTTAAATAATCTCTGAGGTCCTTGTGCTATATTAGAGTCTCAAATAAGAAGATACTTGTATCATTACAACTGGTGTTCAACTTAAACACCTTTTCTTAACATAATTTAAACTGATAAACGTTTAAACAGTTTAAGCATAACATTAAGCTTAAATGTAGGGTTTTGTCTTTTAAACAAATTCTTGCTGTTTTTCCTCTGTTTTCTGAAAACTCTTCCTTTTACTGTCACAAAACATTTCCAACTAAAGCACTAAAAATACATTGAAATGTACTGTAACGACAACAAGAAATGGTTATGTGCAAGGTCTGGAGAGAGTAAAGAGTGGAGTTATAGTTTTGAAAGCTCCAAATAATTTCCCTAAACCGAAGATCCTAATCTTTGCACCCCGTCACCTGTTGTATGGAAGAATCAATCAATCAACTGTATTGACACCTCTCCATTAACTAGTTTGCCCTCAGTTCTGGACTAGGTGAAAGGTCCATGAGGACACTGGTCCAATCCTCAGCTGCATGACTGAGAACAAGACTGAGGCCAAAGTAATGTTTGAAAGGTTTTCTTTTATTTGTAGAACAAATGTTTTCATCCAACTGTAGCACAGTCAAACAGTGCGAAGGAAACATAGCAATCCCCCTTGTCTTTTTATCTGTGTTTTTATAAGGTCACCCATCACAATGGTATCCGAGTGTCTTTCTTCTTTCCTTTAAGGGTCCTGGTCAGGAGTTGAAAATAAGGAAAAGAGAGAAAGAAAACCACAAAGAAAGAGGCATATGAAAAGTTAAAAATACGGAGCTGGAGGTGAACCTAAACACTCAGAGGTAATTTGCCTTGAGGAGCAAGAACCCTTGAGACCTATGCTTAGACTTTGGAAAAAAGAATCTGTGAACAATAGTAAAGACTATGCCTCTGACAGGTATGTAAACCTTAAGATTAAAATAGCAGCTTCAAAAATCCTTCTGTCAGAGCGAGTTTGCTTTAGCTAGTCAGGGTTTCAAGGGAAGTATCACAAAGACAATTTATATCAAGTGGACATAGAAAAGGAAAATTCTGTCAGAAATTTCTAACAGGTTGGTTCTTGAAGCATATTCTCTAAAACTTGACAAAGTTATCATGACATTAAAATAACACTGTATAAAAACAGGTAATTAAGGTTTAGAACTAGTGAATTTTAAAAAAATATGTTTTCTGTATATGTTGAATCACCTTTAAGATAAATTTCATATATGAGAAAGAAAACGAAGAATCGGGAAGGACACAAAATTTAAATTTCCTTTGTCTTTGTGTCAATTCTTGTTTTGATTTGAAAACATTTTCACCAGCAATTCTGGCAATCCCAGTACCCTTTTGCTTCACAAAGTAATTGGGAAAGGTTCCTTAATAGGCCTTTAAATTTTTGTCTTAGTTTCACAATGTATTTCCACTCTATCAGGTTTTGGTTATAGGAGTTGGTTTTTTCGCGCTTGACTTACATTCACGGTGACACTGAGGAAAAGATGGCAGGTTTTTCAATCACATGTGAATGCCTCTAAACATCAACTATTTGTATGCTAATCACATCTCTTCAACAAAAACAAGCCACTAACCAAACTCTTTTTTGCACACTGTAAAGAAATAAGAGAATTCTTGACCACAGAAAGCAGGCATTGATGTACATAAAACGAATGAAATTATTCACTTGTGCTCATTGATACTTCTTTAAGCAGCAACTTCCTCCTCCCAGAGATCTTATTTGAGGTTTGCAGATGACCACATGTAATGATGTGGTTTCTTGTCACTAGTAATAACTATGTGAGGCAGCAATATGTGGTGCAAAATATTATTACTGGCATATTATTAAATATTATTAAATATTATTAAAGTGGCATTTAACAGGCCTAGTTACCCCAAAACCTAATTCCTAGCTTGTATACATCATCCCACCTTCCAGCAACACAGTAGCCTTCAAGAAATGTTGAGCAAAAATTTCAGTTCCTGTCAGGCCACATTCAGGTCGGGTGTGAGGACCACTGAAGTCAATGGCTGGCTTACCCTGAGAAGCAAAGTAGACTGAAAGGTCAAATTCTCAAAACCTTCTCGTGAACTTTGGCATTTACTTTGACAAATCCCATGCCTCCACACGTGACCACTGGTTCAACAAGCTATTTAGGTCTATGACCAGCTTAGAAAGACATGAGTCATTGCACTGCCTTCAACATGGTGACTCACATCCTTCAGCAGCATCCCCTAAACTGCCCCCTGGGCTGGCCCTTTCCCTCCAACAGGCGGCTGAGAAGGCTTGTGTGCGGTTTCAGGTGTTTATTAAAGGCAAATCGGTCATGATGATAGATTGTGTTTTTGCTGCCTGGTTGGAAAGTGTGACCCCAAATAATGACCTCAAATATTGGGATCTCTGTGTGGTTCTTTCCTATTTTACTCCGCCAAGAATGTTGTATGTAAACGCATTATTCAAGAGGAAAAACTTTTCCAGAACTACCACCCCCCCACTCTCAAATAGGAGCAGTAAAATTATTTCTTTTAGTTGCTTTGTCTTTATTTCAGTTTGTCGGTACCCTTCCTATGCAATGAACTTCATCACAAATCCAAAGAAATGTTCACAACTGTTCCTCAGGCCTGTTATGTGTACATATTCTTTATCAGATAGTCATAAAAATTAGAGACAGAAAAGTTCTTCTGTGTTAGATCATCTCTTCGCTGCCCTTGCTGTCGCGGATCCTTCCCCCTGTACAGTGTATTCTCTAGTGCTTTGCCCATTCTAGCTTTGGGTAGATTAAATATGGTACTTTCTCAGTGTCCTGCCAGAAGATGTTGGAGAGGCTCAGAGGTAAGTGGCACTGGCACCCTTTGAAGGTGTGTTGTGGACCTTACCACACTTGTCATTTGTATCCAAACGCGGTGCTTTCCTCCAGCTGTCATGGGTATTGTGTGGCCATAATTCTTTCAGGTCCAGAATACAGCCTGTGCTGAACTAAGATGGAACAAAAGAAATGAAAATGTGGTTTTGGTTTCTTTTTGGCAGACAGTGTACAGAGGGTTAATTCTTTTGAGCAACCCAGAGGTGAAATAGTAAGGTGAGAGCCTCTGGAATATTTTGTTGATGAAAACTAGAGGTATTGAGATATGATGTGCTTGTCTGCACATGAGGCTTTTACCTAGATGAAGAGGTGTATTTTACAGGGGTTCAATTAATAACTACATTTGAAAAACCAACTGTCTGTTCTTGTGACATGGAAAGTAGATTTAGCCAAACACTGAGTGCTTTTGAAGAATGCTGCTGATCATATACACATTTAAGCAAACCAGTAATAATGCTTGGAGTTTTCTTTTCCTCTCAAAGAATGCATCAAGTGTTTCACTCAGTCCCCACTCAAACAGTGTTGCTGCTTTGGGGTTGGGACATGCCTGTTCCTCCTTGGCATGACGAAATATAAGTTACTTTTGATGGGAGGTCGGTAGTAAGCTGGTGGGCATCTTGTATTCAGACTCTTCTTCTTGAACTGTTCTATTTCTCCCAAAAGATGTTGACACACTATCCAGAAGACAAAACAAAGGATGCTAGCTGATCCCTTAGTTTAAATGTTTTCTTTCTACTCTCATTGTTGCCAAAACCTCAACTTGTAGTTGTACCAACTGCAAACGCATAAAGCCACCAATCTCCAAGTACAATTCTCCACCTAGATCACTGTCATTACTCATTTCTATAGCTTTACTAAGAGAGGGATGATTTCTCTTGGTGTAGCCTCTTACTACTACTTTTACTCAACTCATATTGAAGGTTCCTGACATAGGGACTATTCGTAGTGGTCTCACTGCTCGCAGTTACTGCCTCTGAGCTCATGAATCCCAAACTGAGATCACATCATGTAGCCCAACATCCCTTGGACATGAAGCACCACATTAAAATATAATTTTAAGCAATTAATATTTTATTTACAAACACTTATAAATATTTATTGTAAACAAGGCTTTAAACAGCACCTCATGAGAAAAAAGAAATCTACTACATTTGTATTAAAATATGTTCAAAAGTTTAATTATTTGAGAAAAAAATCAGCTGAACTGTTAAAAAACACATTGCAGTGCCCTGCTTTGGCCAGTTCATGTCAGGCTGCCACGTTCAACTGAAAAGGCAAATTTTGCTGCGTTCCACGCTAAATCCGAGAAACCAAACTGGTGATTTAGGGAACAGCTAAATACTCCATGTCCTTCTCTTTCTTGGGCCATAGTCTTGTTCAAGATTGCCCTTGAAATCCCCTGTATGACTCATGGCTGAGGATTTGAAAGATGAGATTTTGTGCCTGCTGGAAAGCCTACTCCTGAAAGTGGGATTCATCCTCCTAACTCAGACCATGGGATTATATCTAGCTCCAAAGGAAGCCCCATTTTGCTGACTCAGTAAATCAGAGGTCTGACTGCACTGGAGTCATCTTTTGTTTGGTAGGAATCCTTCCTCGTGATACATTGCTGGAAGTGTTTTTTGTTCCCCTTTTCTGCAAAGTCTTTCTAGGAAGTCATGGAGACACAGTTTTCTTGGACTGTTTCACCTGGAACATCATACCCTTTAGGAGAAGGATGTATTTGACTAATTACTTCTTTGTAATACAGGGCTGAAAAAACGGGCAATTTTTTAAAAAAAACATTAATCTAAAATAATTAAAATCATCATCATGACTCTGGTGGCTGTTTTATATCTTTACCTCAAACCAGACTGACCAAACATCTCTGATTAAGTATCCTACAGAAGCATTTAAATTCAGCAATTTTAATAGTTCTTAACAGCTCCCATTGATGGTATTATTTTTCATTGGGAAGAAAAATGGTTATTGCTCACATTGACCTCCAGTAAATCTTGTCACCCAGCCCATACTCTAGTCTTGAAATATAATTAAAGCACTCTGTTTTGATAATAGTGACTTACGAAAGTGTAGGAACTAGTATTTACATTTTCTTTTTTTATTGCTTTTAAGTTTCATACAAAAAGAAAGGTAATGCAACTGAATTACCTTAAATGGCCATGACTGATTTATTTCTGTCTAGAAATGTTGTAGTTTACATACATCAAATATATATTTTTTTTCCCTAGGATTACCTCAGTGTTTGACTGGCCTTTTATTTTATTTTTTTTCTGCTGGGGGGATTTTAACTTCAACCCACAGTGTAAGCACCTTCAGAGGACCAAAGCAGTTGTTTTTACCCCACATGAAAAAAAGGGTGACTAAACAAATAAATAAAAATGAGATTTGCAGCCATATATTTCTGCATACTGCAGTTCATGATATTCTGTGTTGTTGTAGCAACATGTTCCTCATCTATATTTAGTTTAATAGCTGCTTTTGGAATATTGCAAGCTAGTACAGTATATTATCAAGTGGTTTGAATGACATCATAACCTATGAGTGTCATCTCTCGTGGGTTATAAAATCCTCCCAAACCTTCCGTTTGTATTAATGTCTTGTAATATAATTTTAAACCTGGTATTATAGTTTACAGTGGAAGGATAAAATTCTGGCATGCCTCGTACGGTGCACTGAGGGAAGAAGAGGGAAGTACATTTCCCACCCTACCTGGGCATGGACTGGGCGAGACAGGCAGTGTGGTGCTTACTAGGCTGTTTTGCCAGTGGGTCAGGAGGAATTTGTCAGTCTCCAGGGAGTATTTTAGGTGGTGTTTGCTCACACTGAAGAGCTTGATCTTTTGCTGAAATTTGACTTTGGGACAGAAGCATCACACTGGCTGCACCGTCTTTTGCCGTATCGCCACACGATGCAGCCCAGTGCATAAGGCAGGGTGTGTTTCTCTCTGGAGGTGTGTGCCTTGTTCCACTGATGATGAGTTGAAAGCCTCTCAGCTAGTGTTGGTGACTGGGATGAACCAAGTGCTTTCCTGCCAAGTCCACTGGCTTTTTGCAGAAGATGTGGAGTAGCCCCTTTGGTGATTCAATGGGAACTCCTGGCTGGAATTCTGTCTCCTGTTTCTTAGAAAGGAATATATTCCTATTTCCTATAATGTTATTTTTTATCAGACACCTCCTTACAAGCTCATATTAGCCACTTGTTGGAGAATCTGTGGCGGGCATCTCTCCTCACTGAAGTGAACAGGGAACTAGAAATCTCCATAAGTGTTTTGAACCACAAATTTAAGCCTATGCCTGTGTGGAAAATGCAAGTGCACATGGATCTCTGGTCACTATTATGGGCCTATAGCATTCGCTAAATTGCAGGATTCCCAGAGTAATTAAACATGCCAGATGTTGTCCCTGTTCCCACAAGAGGGTCTCCCTATGTTTTGGAAGGGAATAGACTGCTATGAAAGGGCTGCTTTGGTTATTGTTGACCTCTGCACCGCTCTGTAGTTCTGCTTCTTCCTTCCAATTCCATCAACCATCAGCACAGAGTGTTTCCTGATTCTGAGGTGAGACATAAGTTATGTTGATAAATACATTTCAGTCTAATGAAACTGCAGCCATTTTCATGGCTAACAAGTAAAGGGATGTACAAAGTACATAATGCAAAGTTGCCTTATTCTGTAGCATAAGAGTAAATTGTGAAAATTCCTAGTAGAATAAACTTGATGTTTATTGCATGCACTGAGGCTCAAAAACTGCTTCTTCTGTTGTAGTGAAAGATTTAGCATCATATATATAAGTTTTAT